>CM030172.1:5468490-5483490 GCA_017639675.1 Aplochiton taeniatus
GCCAGTGTAGCGCAGTGCATTTGGAAATGTAAAGTGCTTCCCCTAGTTTGTTACGGCCGGCTTTACTAACAGCCTCAGTTCAACTCCAACGAGCTTGTTCCTGTCAAGGGCAGCGCCACACTCTCCATCCTGAGGGAGGGAGGGAGGGAGGGAGGGGGCAAATGGCAGAGGGAAAGAGATTTAGAGTGAGAGAGAACGGCGGTGGGGGAGAGATGGAAAGCAGAAAACAAGTGGAGAGAGAGAGAGAGAGAGAGAGAGAGAGAGAGAGAGAGAGAGAGAGAGAGAGAGAGAGAGAGAGAGAGAGAGAGAGAGAGAGAGAGAGAGAGAGAGAGAGAGAGAGAGAGAGAGAGAGAGAGAGAGAGAGAGAGAGAGAGAGAGAGAGAGAGAGAGAGAGAGAGAGAGAGAGAGAGAGAGAGCGCTCGTGCTTTCAAAACAGACACACACACACACACACACACACACACACACAAACAAAGCTGAATAGACGTGCACTCTCTTAGGCAGTCCATTCAATTTTACAAATTAAATAGGTATTATCTTTAAATATTTAAAGGTTAGATGAATGTTGATAATGGATTTAGACAGCCATTAAGGCCTAATTGCTTTCTAATGTAGTTAGTGAAAGACATTTGATACAATTTGCACTGAAGTGAGCTGGGGAGTCGCTCGACGGTGTGGCTCCACGTCAGCCCTGGATTGGAGGAGGCGGGGATCAGTGTCTGCCTCGCGGGCCGGCGACACCAGGGGGAGGGGGGGGGGTTACGCAGACACAGCGTTCGGCTTTATCGTTTAGCTTGGTTGTTCGGAAAATAACGACTGCAATAATGACAGTGTGTCCTGTCCACTCTCTCTGTCAAGGATGTTTAGAGGAAAAACCGATGGGAAGAGTCAAATCCTGACGAGTTCAATGCTGAAACCACAACGGTTGTCCTCTCTGTGCAACTGTTCAATTAGCGCAGTCAGACAGCGCTCCTTCGTACTGTGAAGGCTATGGAGGGGAAAACAAACACGTGGCTGGATGCTAGCTGCTCGTCCTCCAGAGTCTATTTGTTCTATTTCTATGGTCCCATGGCTACTTTAGACAATCCCCCTACTGTCAGCCACAGGGGCTGAGAATGTGTGTCTGCTGCTATGCGGGCCGCAGAGCTCGCTAGCACCCACGCAGGCATGCTAACTTGTTAGCGCTTTCTCACCCGGGTCTCTCCTCCAAACCCAGAATAGGGGTGGCAGCATAGGTGTCGACGCTACAATGCCCCCCCCCCCCCCCTCTGACACACACGGGCGCTCGCCTTCGCCACGGCAACGGATTAATAAAGACTGCCGTCCCTCAGAGACGATGTCGCGATTCGCTCTTCTTCTCCTTTCTCCCTCTATCTGTTTCTTTCTCTCTCCGGCTCTTCTTCTCCTCTCTCCCTCTATCTGTTTCTTTCTCTCTCCGGCTCTTCTTCTCCTCTCTCCCTCTATCTGTTTCTTTCTATCTCCGTCTCTTCTTCTCCTCTCTCCCTCTATCTGTTTCTTTCTCTCTCCGTCTCTTCTTCTCCTCTCTCCCTCTATCTGTTTCTCTCTTCCTATCTCCGCTGCTCATTTTTTCTTTCTTTGTGTCTGTCTCTGTTTCTCTTTCTCCGAAGGAGGAGAAAAAAGGGTGGAAAGGGAAAGAGAGTGCAAGAGAGGGATGGAAAGAAACTGGGTTATAGGGAACACAACAAAACATGGTCGGTGTGTGTGGGAACCATGTCAGCTTGACCCTGAGACCCACGTCTCCCAATCTAGGCCTACAGCACATCAGCTCTCTCTCTCTCTCTCTCTCTCTCTCTCTCTCTCTCTCTCTCTCTCTCTCTCTCTCTCTCTCTCTCTCTCTCTCTCTCTGTCTCTCCCCCCCGTCTCTCTCTATCCGTGTCATTTCAATATTCAGACGGGAGCAACAGAATCAGTGGGAGTGTGCATCCCGCTACCTCTTGCTGTTGACAAACTCTTGAATAATTTGTGGAGGTAGACGCAGAGGAGCATTAGTTTCAGCTTCACTTAGGTTCAATGAGGAACGACAGAGATGGTGCCTGCTTGTTGTTTTGTAAATGGAGAATTCTAGGCTGTTAAGGTTAGAATTTCTCCTCTGCTTTTAATTAAATAACTCACAACGGGCTACTTTTAAACATACATGACGTGTCCAATTGATCTGTTCGGAGAAATGTCTCTGCCTTTGCGTTTCGGTGTAGCTAGATAACCGTAGTGGTTTCCTGTAAAAGGCGCAGTATTGGCCTTACAGCTGGCGGGCTACGGCTAGCCAGGCACCTGTAACTAGAACGGAACGGGACATCCGCGCTGGAGGCAGAGGGAGCTGACGTCAACGCCAGCCCAGCCCTGAGGCACTCATGTTGGGGCTTGATCCTCAGAGAGGAGAGGCTGGTCTGCTGGTTGTTATGTCCTTCACTCGTAGACAAACAGACACAGAGACAGACATGCACAGGCCATGTGGTCCTTCAGGGCTTTAGGGAAGGGTTGTTCTTACTTTTGGTCCGCTGTGTGATGTCCTCATAAGGAAAAATACAATAAAATTCGTTTTGACTTTTCTTATGTGACAGATAAGTTGTAGGCCTTTGGAGACCGACCTCGCCACGGTTATGTCATCTGAGTGTTTTAAAAGTCAGCTGGGCACACAGAAAGTTGTAAGAAATTGTGGTTGATAAAAGAAACTTTGAAGTTACTCGGTCACTCATGTTTGGAAAGTGTGTTTGTGAAAATGTGCGCTGAGGTAAGTATGTGCGTGTCACGCTGTTCTCATTGGGCTTCACTGCTTAAGGATTTCCTCTTTGAAGTGCCCCCTCCAGATGTGTGTGTGTGTGTGTGTGTGTGTGTGTGTGTGTGTGTGTTTTCGAGGTGGGCGTGAGATTGAGGGTATTTCCTGTATGATTGGAACCTATGTTCATTACTGGGTTTAAGGTTAGACAGTTGAGTGAGTGAGTGAGTGAGTGAGTGAGTGAGTGAGTGAGTGAGTGAGTGAGTGAGTGAGTGAGTGAGTGAGTGAGTGAGTGAGTGAGTGAGTGAGTGAGTGAGTGAGTGAGTGAGTGAGTGAGTGAGTGAGTGTAGCTTACTTAAATAAGCTGTGTTCAAACTTCAAAATGGCCCCTCACTAGGAGCTGGCGGCTCCCTTGTTTTTCCTGCTTTCCATCCCAGCCCCTCTCTCGCCTTCTCTTTCCCTCTCTTTTCTTTCTTTCCATCTTTCTTTCGCTCTCTGTCCCCTCCTTTCAGCCCAAGGGCACCTTTCTCCAGGGGGGGGGGGGGGACGACTGTTTGTCTTGCCACTTTGTTCGCTTGTCACTCCTTTGGCTTTGTCGAGGCTGATACGAGATTCTTGGGGAAAGTAGGTGCTCGATTGTTCCATTGTTATGCTGGTGAAAGCTACAACCTGTTTTTGAATAAACAGCCTACTTATGGTCGGATCAAACTGTGTTCACGTGGAAACCGTGTACACAATGGCTTACATGAGATTGGGACTGTTTTTTCTCCATTTTTTTTTTATAAACATTTGAAAGAAAGGTTTTGCTGCAGTCTCTGCTTTTTGGGAACTGGAACCAAAGCATAACGCACGTCAAAACCAAGCCAACCATATCAGAAGTATATAGCTCACCGGTTGTTTGAGGATCTGAACAGAGAGCCGTGAAATATTTCAAGCCTAACTTAATGACGTCAGCTCAACTTATGGGTTCTTAGTAAATGGGGGCTTCACCTGACCGTACTTTCACTTCCATGATTTCATTTCACTAGAAAACAGCAATCACACTTCTGCGGGGAGTTTTACCAAATGTCTTATTTTGATTTTCCACCCACTCCGCCACAGAAATGCACCTTGCGTCTCAAACCGTTGTCCTACGTTAAGGATATCAGACAAGGCCCAGCCTCCGTCTGTACATCCGTCCGTCCCCCAGCTTGTCCATTGGGCTGGGTGTCAGGTAATGCATGCACACAGGTTATACTGTGTTTGACCAATAGATGCTATCAGCATCCCGACCTCAGTGAACTGTGCTCTCAGCCTCTGCATGTTTGCCCTCCACTGTATGACTGCCTTCAGAAAGACAAAGAGAGGAGAGGAGAGGAGAGGAGAGGAGAGGAGAGGAGCGGAGCGGAGCAGGAGTAACGACATGTGGGATGAAGTCAGGTTCTTTTCTCAGGGCTATTCAGGTGTTCCAAAATGGCCTCACGTCTGTTTTTCTCCTAGCGTTTCCTATCTGGCGCTGTGGCTCAAGCGGCAGAGCTTATTGCCCGACGTTTTAATGGCCCATTGTTTGGTGTTGACGTTGTTATGTGGCCAGGACCAACCCAGCGCCGGGGAAGTCCCCCTTGTTAAGGTAACAGGAAGAAGGGAAAGGCCAGAGTTGGCGGTTAACCCTCCGCTGACCCAAGCTGCCGCTGTTCTCTACCCAGGCCACTGGAGATGGAGCCCCAATTTGCCACTCGCCTCAACAACATGGATTATTGGCGCATAAAGTGCTTTCATTCCTTTATACAATGCTCATGAATTCAAACGTTTTCACGACATATGACATCCGTCTTCAAGAGACACTCCCCAATGCACTGTAAGCAATTGTACACAGTTTATCCACGAGAACAGTGTCCTCCCACCGTAAATAGGCTATGCGTTCACGAACAGGACGTAGCTTTCAGCGGCGCACAAAAGAAATGGCCTTTCCTGACGCAGCAATGCAGATAGCCCGGATAAAACGCTGGATTTAAATAGAAAGTTTGTTCCTAACAAGCTGAGCAATCCATTTGGAACATGTAGGCTAGAACACCGCACATCAGTTTGCATTGTAGCGGTTTCAGATTAATTCACATCCGGATTGCCATGGCGTTTTCCTGTCCTTCAAAAAGCCTATCTGTAATGAGTTGTGTGTCTGTGTCTCTATATATATATATATGTGTGTGTGTGTGTGTGTGTGTGTGTGTGCGCAGCTCAGGAGAGAGCAGGATAGGATGCGACACCCGGTTTGATCCCCTCTGCCTCTCACACTATACTGACGGCTACAGCGCTCCCCTGCCCCCCCCCCCATTTGAATAGCCGGCCTGATTCTTTTCCGTCACTTGGCCCCTTCCTCCCCTAACCAATCTGATCCGTAAAGAAACCGCTTCCCCATCCGGTCTCAGTCCGCTGGACAACGGTACACTCACCGGAGATAATATAGAATATAAACCTAATGCTCCACGCACCCACAGGCTTATCTGACAGGCACGGGAGAGAGAGAGAGAGAGAGACAAAGAGAGAGAGAAAAACAGCGCATTGGAGAATTGAGGAAAAGAGAGGGAGACAGGGAGAGGGAGACTGTGAGCGTGAGAGAGTAGATCTCAGGGCAGGCCTTGTCTTTGGTGTGAAACAGGCAGTTCAGATAGAGAGCGCTCAGCTATCTGCCAATGTTGTGACAAGCCTTCATTTTCGCCAGAGCGTCGAGCCAACAAAAGCAAGGTAGGAAGGCTGGTGCATCATCTTCAAAGGCCTCGCCGCCTGCCTTGTTTTCACGGATGGAGGGATTAGTTTCCCTCCACAGACGGAGGAGAAGAAATGTTAGGGGGGTTGGGGTGGAGGGTGGGGGGGGCCTGTTTTTTTATTTGCTTGCTAATTAATAGCAGATGCCAGGTAGAATTCTCAAAGCTTATTTACGATGGTTAAATAGTTTCCTGATTCACTTGTTGAGACTTAGCTTAGAGGAGATAAAAAAGAGAGAGAGAGAGAGAGAGAGAGAGAGAGAGAGAGAGAGAGAGAGAGAGAGAGAGAGAGAGAGAGAGAGAGAGAGAGAGAGAGAGAGAGAGAGAGAGAGAGAGAGAGAGAGAGAGAGAGAGAGAGAGAGAGAGAGAGAGAGAGAGAGAGAGAGAGAGAGAGAGAGAGAGAGAGAGAGAGAGAGAGAGAGAGAGAGAGAGAGAGAGAGAAGCAAGAGAAAGAAAGAGATGGGGAGGGAGTTGTGTCATTCTATCCTGTTGCTTTGTCTCTTTGGGACTTTGCAGACAACACAATCCCCACCAGTCCTTCCAAGTCTTTGATTAAAGCTTCTCAGTTTTATTCCCTGGTCCATGTAGTCCCCTATACGGGTCCGTTCAGATGCATCGTGTTCGATAGAACTACAACTACCAGCTGCCCCATGCCGAACAAATAAGAGACTCCAGACCGAATGTTGCGGTTTAATTGCATTGTTTCCTGTAATCTGCACAAGCTCCGACTGCAAATCATTCTGATTTACATATCATGTCTGAAAGTCAACTTTACCCCACCCACACATACATACGCACACACTGTTTTCTCGTATATTGTGTTGTCATGGTTTCTCCAGTCTTGGCGCCATGATAACGTTGGCAGGATCTCATCATACCAATACATCTCATAGAATTTAATAGGTATAAAGTCCTTTTTTGTTAAAGCCTGTTCACTCTATTCATTTTGTTAATAAATAAGCTCATTTTTAAATATTTTTACATTTTTTGCAAGGGCAGAGAATCTTATAAACCCACTCTGCCAACGCCTGATTGATGTGCAGTAAAGATTCAAAAAGAAGTAATCGATATGCAGTAAATACAGAGAACCACTATTGATCTGCAGTAATGATTCAAAAAGAAGTAATCGATATGCAGTAAATACAGAGAACCACTATTGATCTGCAGTAATGATTCAAAAAGAAGTAATCGATATGCAGTAAATACAGAGAACCACTATTGATCTGCAGTAATGATTCAAAAAGAAGTAATCGATATGCAGTAAATACAGAGAACCACTATTGATCTGCAGTAATGATTCAAAAAGAAGTAATCGATATGCAGTAAATACAGAGAACCACTATTGATCTGCAGTAATGATTCAAAAAGAAGTAATCGATATGCAGTAAATACAGAGAACCACTATTGATCTGCAGTAATGATTCAAAAAGAAGTAATCGATATGCAGTAAATACAGAGAACCACTATTGATCTGCAGTATTGCTACTTCATTCTCACGCGCATCGGTTAGGGACCGAGAGAAAAAGGTTGTTTACTCCAAAGGCTTGTGGTTTTTATGGTGGAGGATGGCAGGGCTGTGTCTCTTCTCATTTCAGAGCATTAATAGGTATTAGCTGGAGTTGGAAGCAGATCAAACGCTTTGCCCCCCCCCCCCCTCTTCAACCCCACTACTCAGAGCCTGTGCCAGAAGACGCCTTGTGTCAACCTGGTCCTGTCTCACCTCATCTCTGTCTGTCTACGATTCTGTCTGTCTGGCTGCCTTTCTGATTGTCTATCTGCGTGTCTGTCTGTCTGTCTGTCTGCCTGTCTGTCTGTCTGTCTGTCTGTCTGTCTGTCTGTCTGTCTGTCTGTCTGTCTGTCTGTCTGTCTGTCTGTCTGTCTGTCTGTCTGTCTGTCTGTCTGTCTGTCTGTCTGTCTGTGTCTGACATGCACCCATTGACAGTAACAGCCTGGTCACACACACCACACCTCAAACTCGATCCTACATTCAGTCAGTCCCTCGTTCTAGAGTCTCCACAGTTAGGCGGGCTGTTTAAACGACCATAAAGTCGTAGTTTTTAATAAACTAAATCCCGCTTTTTTTCCAGGCTATTTGTTCGTTCAGTTCCTTGTGTACACATGTTGTTCTCTTTCTTTCTTTCTTCTTTTTTTTTCTTTTGCTTGGTCTCTTTGTGTGTTTGTGATTGTGCACAGAGATCTGAGGCGGCGTTTGGCACAGCTTCACATGAGCACAGCCCAACGATAAACATTGTCAGAGGCATCACTCGCGCCGCCCTATTCTTCAACGTAGAGAACTGCCTGCTTCATATCTATTATCGGCCTTTTTGGACCGGCATCTGTACTTTTTTCTCTTTTCTTTTCAAAATCGAAAAGCCATTCATTCAAGAAAGCCGTGTTTGAACTCGCTAATATCCCTCACCCCCCTCCAACGCCACCATATCTCTCTCTCTTTCTCTCTCTCTCTCTCTCTCTCTCTCTCTCTCTCTCTCTCTCTCTCTCTCTCTCTCTCTCTCGTCGTATATTTTTTTCTATCTTCATTTTGCGTGCCATTAGCTCTACAATCTGTTATTTGTTTTCTCTCCTTTAATGTGTTTTTTTTTTTTAAACAAAGGAAGAGCAAAAAAACACAACAGAAGAAAACACCAAAAAGCAAGCGAGCGAGTCTGAAAGTGCACAAAGTAAGAGTTTTTGGGCGACAGCAGTGAGTAATGGGGTCGCGCGCTAGCAGCCGAAACTTTCAGAGGTCCAGATGTTCTAATTATAGAAGCAGCAGTGTAGACTCGAATGGTTAATAACAGGAAACGCACAAGGCTGTGGTGTGGGGACGTTCAGACCAGCGGTAACACTCTGCGTGTGTGCGTGCGTTTGTGTGCATGCGCATGCATGTGTGTATCTGGTGATGTGTCGGATTGTTACAAATATTACATGATTGCCTGATCAATCATCCTTGGTAATCGTCCTAATAGCCATTATAAAGGGAATTTGAAGCCAATGTTAGAAAATACCCTAACATTGAAACCATGCGATTTTGGACGGGTTTCTATCATGTCAGTTTTTACGCAGTTGCGCACTTAAATCCTTCCTAACACACCAAAGACCTACATTATTCAAGTAAAAATATGAATACAAAGTAGTCTCCAAACTTTTCTTTTCTGTTGTATGTATTTGCTGAATGCGCTTAAAAGCTACACTCTTGCTTCATCAGGCCTGCTAATATGTATGTAGGTTAGAAAGTGGCAGCCTTTCGGTCTCTTTTCCCGAGTTTCATCCTTTCGATGATCAGAGGGAGCCACACACACACACACACACACACACACACACACACACACACACACACACACACACACACTGTTGTATGTGGTGTGAAATTCACACTGCCAGATGTGTCTCAAAGCGTCACTGGCGTCACTCTTACTTTCTTAAGCAATGGAAGACAGTACATTACTAAAGGTTTAAGTTGAAAGGTTTTAACGTTAGCGTGAGGTAGCGACATTTTGTCTAGTAGATAAGCCAGCATTTATAAATGAGAAAAGGCTCATTTCGAATGTATTTACGTTCTGAAGTTCAATGAATTCCTCTTGTTTACAAGGCACCTGTGTCTATTATTACTCTACCATCAGGCTTATAATATCAAAGTGACTTCAAATGAACACGAACACCATTCAGTCGTTAATCGCAATTATTTGATTACAACCAATCGTCCTCCAAAACGGCATGATCGTGACAGGCCTAGCAGGCGTTTCGTCAGAACAGGGCTGGCGTTGTTGTTTTGTGAATGTATAGCTGGATGTTTGGCTGGGTGTGTGTGTGTGTCGGGCGTCCGTTGTGGTGCATTTGCACGGGTATGCAACTGCATGCCTGTGTGCTGATGACAAAGAAGCAGCTAGCACCCTCCTCTTCAGTGTGCATGCTGCCCCCCCCCCCCCCCTCTCTCTCTCTCTTCCCCCTTCCCTTACGTCCCCTGCCAGCTGGTGGGGCGGAGAGTGGTGAGAGAAGAGAGGGAGGAGAGGAGGAAGACAGGCATGGGAGGGAGGGAGGGAGGGAGGGAAGTCAGAGGTAAGGCAGAGATGCGGGGGGGGGGGGGGGGGGGGGGGGGGGGGGGGGGGAAGAGAGAGAGAGAGAGAGAGAGAGAGAGAGAGAGAGAGAGCGAGCGAGCGAGCGGGGGGAGGGTAAAGGGTTGAACTGAGGTTGAGAGGATTTTAAAGTCACGAGATAAGACGTGATTCTGCCTTTCCGTCACTGCCCCAGTGCTCCAGGTACAAAGGGCCTGTGCTCTCACAAAAGACCCAGGGACGGAGCTCTGCGGCTGGGGAACTCCCCAAGCAGCGCAGGCCTTCTTCCCTCAGACGTCCAGGTGTAGGGGAATGCGTCTTGAAAAACAAACATTTCAGACCTACGGTAGGCTGTGTGCTTCTAACCCACGCTGAGACATGTCACAGAGGCGTGCTCGTTGTGTGTGTGTGTGTGTGTGTGTGTGTGTGTGTGTGTTTACAGGAAGAAAAAACAAAAACAAATATGACAGCCGTTGGTCCCAAGAGGCTTCCTGCTTAAGCTTCCTGTTCCTGCTTCTTCTTCTTCTTCTTCTTCTTCTTCTTCTCCTCATTCTTCTTCTCTTCTCTCCCCTCCCCCCTCCCTTTCTGCTTTGTTTGTCGCTGCCACGTTGGTTACGTTGACAGTATGTCTGCCTATATATAGCAGGGGGTTACATAAAGAGATGATTCCTCAACAGGCTGCCGGTCCCTTTCCTCTGACTAGAAAGAGAGGACTTTGGATCGGTTTAATCTCCCGCTTTTCTTCTCGTTCGTTAACACACGCTGGAGACCATTTAGACCCACGCTAAATGTACAAAACGACTTTCATAGTACCGTGTGATTCTGGCATTCGATGAGAGTTTTTGTGACATATGTCTTCTCAATCTCATTTTATGATTTACGTTTCGTTTTTTTTTACAGTCTCCATGTGCGATATATGTCGGAGGTTAACTAAAACCCTAGATACGGCAGTAGTAGAAGCACCCGCTCAGAATGGCATGACTGGCAGCGGACCTCTGCGTTAGCCTTCTTTAGCAGTTCCATTGTCTGTGACAACAGTAATATAACTCGGGACTGCGTCTTCTCCTTCTGTTCTATTTCTATACCTTTTTCTAAACACCTTCCTCAGAGGAAATGCGTGTAGAGTGTCGGCCTAACTGTCGTTCTGCGGGTGGGGTCTGAATCAAAGTACAGTCACCCCCCCCCCCCCCCCCTTCCCCTCTCCTACCTCGTCTAGACTTGGATCGAACTAATGCTAACAGAGGAGACAGGAGACTACTGAAGAGAGAGGTAACGGGGCTAGCTGCATGCTCGCATAGGGGAGACACTAAAAAACACAGTAAGACAGTCCGCGACTCTACTCAGCCCAGAGAGGGATGTTGAGTTATTGAATGTAATATTAAGTTATTACCCTAGTCTAATAAAAAAAAAGACAGTTGTGGGAGAACATCATGTTTTTTTATGATTGCGTTCTAGCGAAGCAATGAAGAAATGACCTTGAAACGGTTTCGCTGTTCTCCCAGAAACGCAGCCAGTCTTCAGCCTCTGTCCCATAGCGGCACGTCAGAGAGCTGCCAAATAGGATTTTCCTTGATTTGAGTGTAGTTCCCAGTGTAAGAATCTCATTTCTTCTGTAAACCCCACAGAGATTTCATTGTGATCCTTGCAGATCCTTGGGAGGGAGTCCTCAAATCCAGAGTGGATGGCGGGATGAAAGAAAATCCAAACTGTGGTGGAAACTAGGAGAACATGATAAATTCAGGCAGAGAAAGGATTAAAGACAGTTCAGATTATGGTCTTCTCGGCTTCATCAAAGCGGCTTATTTTCAATCTTAGCACACTATCAATCACCGGGGTCACGGGCCTGGGATGGACCGGCTAGGGGGCCTAGAGGACTGGGTGGGTGGGTGAATGGATGGATGACTGACTCGCTTGATGGATGGATGAATAACTGGATGGATGACTGACTGACTGACAGGCTGGCTGGATGACTGACTGACTGAATGATTGACTGACTGAATGTCTGACTGGCTTGATGGATGGATGACTGGCTGGCTGGATGACTGGCTAGATGGATGACTGGTTGGATGACTGGTTCTTCGGGTATAGAGAGGATCTGGGTTGACTGGCTAGATGGATTACTGGTTGGATGACTGGTTCTTCGTATAGAGAGGATCTGGGTTGACTGGCTAGATGGATTACTGGTTGGATGACTGGTGCTTCGTATAGAGAGGATCTGGGTTGACTGGCTAGATGGAGCACAGGATGCCAGTCTTCTCTCAGTGTCTCAGGAAGAGGGAGGGAGGGAGGGAGGGAGGGAGGGAGGGAGGGAGGGAGGGAGGGAGAGAGAGGGAGGGAGAGAGAGAGAGAGAGAGAGAGAGAGAGAGAGAGAGAGAGAGAGAGAGAGAGAGAGAGAGAGAGAGAGAGAGAGAGAGAGAGAGAGAGAGAGAGGGAGAGGGAGAGGGAGAGGGAGAGAGAGAGAGAGAGAGAGGGGGGGGGGGGGGGGGGGGGGCTAGTTCTCTCAGAGCTGTCGTGTTATCAGTGGCCATATCTGAGGCAGAGAGGCCAGAGAGCAGCATTGTTTGTGTTGGAGCTGATGAACTGAGGCGATAGAGGTGGGAACAGATAAGCCTGACACTCCGCTGAGCTCTGCTTCACACACACACACACACACACACACACACACACACACACACAGTGGTCCAAAGAGTGTGATCCTGCTGTCAGACTCAAACCAGAGCTAGAGAGAGTGTGTCTGCATGTGTTTATCACATCTATCTATGTGTCTGTAGTGTGTGTTCTTTCCCTGGCCTGTGGTGTGTGTGTGTGTGTGTGTGTTTGTGTGTGTGTGTGTGTGCGCGTTGGTCTGGACTGTCCCCTCTATCTGTGATCTCAGTTTGTCACCTCTTTAAGTGTCCTGCGATCTCTTTGTAGGTAAGCCTCCTCTCTCTCTAGGCACCCCTACAGTCAGTCCCACCTTGACGGAGCGCTTACACGACAAAGCCTCACTCGGCCAACACGAGCAGTAGCTGGAACATGTCCTCGGTTCCTCAGTCTGCTGCCTGTAATGTATTAAAGCATGAAAAACGTGGAAACCCATTGAGTCACGTGTACACATTTCCCCTATGGAGCTGCATCCAGCCTTCTGAAATATAACTCTGTTTTTCATGTTGAGTATTCTATTCTAATATCCCCCCCCCCACTATGGGCAGTGCCATTGAGATAGAGGAGTGTTCTATCTCTATGGGCAGTGCCATTGAGATAGAGGAGTGTTCTATCTCTATGGGCACCGCCATTGACATAGAGGAGTGTTCTATCTCTATGGGCAGTGCCATTGAGATAGAGGAGTGTTCTATCTCTATGGGCAGTGCCATTGAGATAGAGGAGTGTTCTATCTCTATGGGCAGTGCCATTGAGATAGAGGAGGGTTCTATCTCTATGGGCAGTGCCATTGAGATAGAGGAGTGTTCTATCTCTATGGGCAGTGCCATTGAGATAGAGGAGTGTTCTATCTCTATGGGCACCGCCATTGAGATAGAGGAGGGTTCTATCTCTATGGGCACCGCCATTGACATAGAGGAGTGTTCTATCTCTATGGGCAGTGCCATTGAGATAGAGGAGTGTTCTATCTCTATGGGCAGTGCCATTGAGATAGAGGAGTGTTCTATCTCTATGGGCAGTGCCGTGTTTGAGTCAGCGACAGGTGAAGCTCTGTCCCCGTGCCCACAATGCATTGCGAGGGCATCTCGCTCCACTAGCTCCCTCCTGCGCTCTGTGGCTCCACGCGGCCCCTTCCCCGATGTGGGATCAGCCCTGGGTCTGTGGGGGCCTCAGCGAGAGGCTGTTGTCTGGGATCTGATTCCGTGGGGCGGGGGGGGGGTTGGAAGTAGCACCAACTCCAGGCCTCACACCTGTTGGCTGCTCCACCTCGTCTTCCCAGACTGCTATTCCCCCGGCCTCCCGGCCAGCCGTCTGCAGCTGAAGAAATAGAAAGCAGAGCGATAAATTATTCATGGCCGACACGAATTCCCTGGTCCAACAAACGTGTTTAATCAAGACGAGAACGGTTAATGGCGAATTATCCTGGAGAGGAGGGGGCTGGCTCACAACACCTACATGACTTCTCTTTTCTTTGCTTCCTCGCTTTCTCTCTCTCATTCTCTCTCTCTCTCTCTCTTTCTCTCTTTCTCTCTTTCTTTCTCTCTCTCTCTCTCTCTCTCTCTCTCTCTCTCTCTCTCTCTCTCTCTCTCTCTCTCTCTCTCTCTCTCTCTCTCTCTCTCTTTCTCTTTTGTTCTTACTTTCTCTTTCCTTCTGTCTTTCTCTCGTTCTAACTCTTTCACTCTTAATCTCTTAGTCATTCCCTTCCTCTACGTTTCTGTCTCTTTATCTAATTTCCCCTCCCTCCCTCCCTCCCTCCCTCCACAGCCTTCTCTTCCCATGCTGGGAGGAGGAAAAACAAGCCTCATGATTGTTGTTCATGTTGGTATTCATTTAAAGTGCCAGACAGTTGCTTTTAACCACAGAAGAATAACCACAGCCCAGTCCCCAGCAGCACCCAACCTCCAAGGAGCTTCTCAGCTCTGTTCATTAAGGTTCACTCTGTCAATTAGCACTATCAGAGGTTCTTGCAAAACTCAGGTAGACAAGTCACCCACTCTGTATGTCTCTGTGTGTGTGCATGTCTGTGTGTCTGTGTGTGTGTGTGTGTGTGTGTGTGTGTCCATGAAGGCGTATCTGTTCGTATCCTAGGGTACAGTGGGGCTGAATGGTGAAGGGCAGTCTTTGAGTCTCAGAGCAGAACCCCGGCCCCAAGATGAGTCTGGTTGTTGCTGGTCGGTGGTCAACAGGATAGAACTCAAGACTTGGCCCAGGAAATTATGCTGGTCCCTGGGCGACAGTCAGGATGAAGGGCCCCCCCCCCCCCCCCACCCCACCCCCCCATCCTCCTGTACGTGACCCTCTCCTGGAGGATTGTAATGGTCATGACCAGGAAGTTAGCCATGTCCTGTTCCTGTTGTAGGCCTACTTCCCTAGACTGTACCCCCCCCCCCATATCCCTCCCCCCTCTCCTCTCCTCCCTTCACTCTGTTTTTCCTAATGTCTCATCTCCTTCCCTCTGCTTCCCTCTCCTCCCCTTTCCTTCCCTCGCTCCCTGTTTTTCCTATTGTCTCCTTATGTAGTTCTATTCTAAGCTCTTTTTCATTTGGTTTTCCATTCACTATTCTTCTTTCTTTACCCATTTTATTTTTCATTTCAAATATATTCCCCCCCCCCCGTTATTAATTTGACCTTTAGATTCAACAACCCCCCCACCCCCCTCTTAGTTTTTCGTACGAGTCGTTTGTTTTTGCTCAGAGGAATAAAAGAAAGAGATGGAGAGAAGGAGAGGGAGAGAAAGAGAGGGAGAGAAAGAGATGGAGATAAAGAGAGGGAGAGAACTCTTTGACACCAAGCACCTGCCTTTTGGTTTGGCTACCAGAATACAAGAATGCAA
>CM030172.1:5488490-5495990 GCA_017639675.1 Aplochiton taeniatus
ACATAAAAAAGGTATAACAAACATTGCACATAAATAAATAAATAAATACATCTGTGTACAAAGAAACTGGACTTGGGTGACACAGGTGTAGAGCTGGGGTGTACCTACGCGTGCGTGCGTGCGTGAGGAATGGAGCTAATCAGGAACAAGGTTTTCAAACACAGCTTACTGAGAACACACCTACTGAAAGACTGGAAGAGCCTGAGAAACTGCACTGTGTTGGCCCTTCCACATGGGACCATGGTGTACACGCACACTCACACACACACTTTTATACTCAGACACACACACACACACACACACACACTCACACCTGTAAGTGTACCCCAGCTCTACAGCTGTGTCAACCAAATTCTAGCTTATTAAACTACACCAGTTCATTGATTTCCCAACCTTTTTTATTTTCTGTGTGTTTGTTCAGTGTGTGTATCGCCTCACGTGATTCCTGACCCAGCGATGTGGTTTCGAAATAAGCTGGTTCCCTACAGCATTCCATGTTCTTCCTGCTTCTCCTCCTGGTGTTCTATCAGAGTAGCGTTGTCTAAAAGAATGGTGGCCTATACAGCTAGCCATTAGCAAATGTGGGCAGCCATAGCAATAACTGGCTCTGGTATTAACCTCGGCCCCCTTCACCTCAAAAAGGTCACGCTGAGGTATTTATTTGGTAGAAATTGGCTTTTGTATATTGTTCTATTGTTCCCCCGCCTATCTGTCTGACAGATGGCTGTCGGGGGTTAGTTTAGAGTCACCGTGTGTGTGTGTGTGTGTGTGTGTGTGTGTGTGTGTGTGTGTGTGTGTGTTTGTGTGTGTGTGTTTGTGTTTGCGTGCTGACTATTTTGTCTCCTATCCTGCACGGTACGATCCTACACGTAGGTGTCTCTGTGTTCTAAACCAGAGGCTATTGTTCCGTGTCCTATTTTATATTTTAAACACCCCCCACCCTCTCTCTCTCTCTTTCTCTCTCTCTCTCTCTCTCTCTCTCTTTCTCTCTTTCTCTCTCTCCCTCCCTCCACCTCCCCTCTCTCTCTGTTTCTGAACTGCGGTCTGCATTATCACAGTGGATTAGGGAACACTATCGCTGGCACTAATCCTCTAAGATGGATTTATTAAAGGAGGAGGAGGAGGAGGAGGATGGCTGGGCTGGGTGGCCCACAACCAGGCTAAGAGCCCCAGACAGAGGGGGAGAGAGTGGGGCCGGGGCCAGGGGGGGAAGGCTGGGGGGCTGAACGGGGGCTGGGGGAGCGAGGTTTCGTCAAATACTCACCGTAAAGAAAGAGATGGGAACTGTGTGTGTGTGTGTGTGTGTGTGTGTGTGTGTGTGTGTGTTTAAGAGAGAGAGATAGAGAGAGAGAGAGATTTGATGAGATACTGAGGTGGACAGTGAATGATACTGCCAACAGTGTGATTATGTTGTCTGTTTGACCCAGTTCATCCCTCGCTTCTGGGAAAGTGGTTCCCTACGCTTTACAGATGGAGTGGACTGTGTGTGTTTGTGTGTGTGAGAGAGAGAGAGAGAGAAGGGGGGAGGGAGTTTGGTGGAAAGTTTTTTTTTTTTAGTCTTGTGCCTGTACTCGAAAACATAAGGGCCTCCATTGGCATACTAAGTACTGTCTGTGGTGTGTCTGCCTCTGTCAGTCTGCTTTCCTGTCTGCTTTCCTGTCTGTCTGTCTGTCTGTCTGTCTGTCTGTCTGTCTGTCTGTCTGTCTGTCTGTCTGTCTGTCTGTCTGTCTGTCTGTCTGTCTGTCTGTCTGTCTGTCTGTCTGTCTGTCTGTCTGTCTGTCTGTCTGTCTGTCTGTCTGTCTGTCTGTCTGTCTGTCTGGGGAGACCTGAAGTGAGGAGGAGAGGCCTCCATGTGGGCTGGGACTGATAAGCGCTGCTATGGAGGGTTATAAATTACACTGGATACAGGTTGGCTAAGAGGAACGCACAGAGATGGAAGGAAGGTGTGGGTGTGTGTGGGGGTGGGGGGTGTGGGGGGGGGGGGGGTGTACAGGAAAGTAAAAGAAATGGGGAAAGAGAGCGATAGTGAACAAAGAGAGAGAAGAGGAGAGGAGATGAGTTGGAGAAAAACATTTAGTTTAGAAAGGGAAAGAGATAAAGGGAAAAAAAACTTTGGGAAAGAGAGGGAGGGTTTGTTGGTACACTAGTTCATTGATTTCTTTAACTTTTAGAGAGAGAGAGAGAGAGAGAGAGAGAGAGAGAGAGAGAGAGAGAGAGAGAGAGAGAGATACTAGTTAACAGAACACCAGCACCATCATCCGCTCTCTTATATAAATGGATAGCTGTACCCTTGTCTGTTTGGATCCTATTCCAGTGATCTGTAAGCTAGGCTTGTTCTGTTCTATTCTCTTCTTTTCTCTTCTCTTCTTTTTTCCGCTCCTCTCCTCTCCTCTCCTCTCCTCTGTTCTATTATGTTATCTTCCATTGTACTAATTACACAAGGCCTAGCTGAATCGTACAGTGATTATTTGCCACTGAATTGATTTGTTTTCATTGTGCTCGCTGCGATCACACACACACACACACACACACACGCTCTCTTTCTATCGTTCTCCTCAGAACACTATATCAGTGTACTCTGATAAGCTGACATTCAAAATGACTCCACAATGAATGTAAGCCCCCTATATACACGGACACAAAGGAGCTTTCTTTGAAGAGAGATTTGTGCATTACAATACATGAGACTGCAAAACGACACTGCATGGCCCTGTGTGTGTGTGTGTGTGTGTGTGTGTGTGTGTGTGTGTGTGTGTGTGTGTGTGTGTGTGTGTGTGTGTGTGTGTGTGCGCACACAAGCACATGCGTGTTTGTGTGTTCGTCTGTAGCCAAGCTGGTTACGTGTGTGTGTGTCTTTAATGCGTTATTTGAAAAATATATTTTTCCCTGATCCACTAGCTGATCCACAAATCAAAACTCTCTATTAATTACATAGATCCTTTTGGTTCGATTGTGTGCTATCTCAGTTCATTTAGCCACTATCAAGCGTTCCTAATACTCCCACTAGGTGTAGGATTAAAGGTGCACAGGCTTATAGGGCGCGCTTGATTTGATGTAAAACATCAATAATCAATGGAGCTTAATGGTCCGGGAGCAGCTAGTTCACGTTAATACATGTTGGTTATCGACAGGCTATAAAAATGCACAGTGAATATACGCCCATGGTAATCCTCATCCGCTTGCGATGCTAAGATCCAGAGGATCAAATGTTTGTGGGTTAATGGTGGATCCGCTTTTATTGCTCTCAGTTACCTATGTGATTTCATACATGCTTGTTGTAATGCGCTGGCCCCTTAAGTGGTTATTTTAATCTACAATAGTGTTTAGTGTGAAAAGGTTTCCTAGTCAGAGTTTTAAACATCCCCTTTAGTCTGGGACATGAAGTTAATTGATCATGTGTTTACTTTAAATTACACTTGTGTGTTTATCCTAAAGTTAAGAGTAAAAACTCGAATGTGGTTGCCTACTGTTAGCCTCATCACTGGCAAAGCAAGACGGCAGGTGCTGGCTATTAATAAAACAGGGCTTTCTTAATTTTGTGTGGCTTAGGAACAGAGGGACATTTTGGGGGGGAAATATTCAGAAAAGACAATTTGCCCTAAGGCATTCTATTAAGGTAAATCTCCTGGTTTGTGGATCAAAAAACATGGATATCCCAGGTTAAAAGAAAGTTTAACTTTTGCATGGTTAATGCAGTATTCTGTAAAAACAAAGCGTTTTTGTAATGTTTTGCATTCTTTGTCTTTCTCTTCCTTTTCCTGTAGGTATGGAGGACAGAGCAGGGTCTTGGGGGAACGGAAGTCGCCCGCCAAAGGTCAGACTACCAAAACGATTCAGTAGACACAACACATGTTATAAACCCTTCAGTAGACACAACACATGTTATAAACCCTTCAGTAGCCACAACACATGTTATAGCTAACCCTTTATTAATCACAACACATGTTATAGCCCTTTAGTAATCACACCACATGTTATAACCCTTTCAGTAGACACACCACATGTTATAACCTTTCAGTAGACACCACATGTTATAACCCTTTAGTAATCACACCACATGTTATAACCCTTTCAGTAGTCACACCACATGTTATAAACCTTTTCAGTAGACACACCACGTGTTATAAATCCTTGCAGTAGACACACCACATGTTATAACCTTTCAGTAGTCACACCATATGTTATAAACCCTTTCAGTAGTCACACCACAGGTTATAAACCCTTTCAGTAGACACACCACGGGTCATAAACCCTTTCAGTAGACACACCACAGTTTATAAACCCTTTCAGTAGTCACACCACAGGTTATAAACCCCTTCAGTAGACACACCACATGTTATAATCTTTCAGTAGTCACACCACAGGTTATAAACCCCTTCAGTAGACACACCAAATGTTATAACCTTTCAGTAGACACACCACATGTTATAACCTTTCAGTAGACACACCACATGTTATAACCTTTCAGTAGTCACACCACTTTTCGCCACGCTATGTTCACCACACTAAAGCAAACACATTCATTCTGATGAAAGGATTTACCGAGCACACACCAACACGGGGGCGTGTGTGTGTGTGTGTGTGTGTGTGTGTGTGTGTGTGTTTATGTGTGTGTGAGATGTTGACCTCCGGAGTGTCTCCCTTCCCTGTGTCTTTCAGACCTATGTGGACAGCTCCCAGTACGCTCACATGACCAGCAGGGACATGGGATCCCACGAAAACATCTCACCTCCATACGTCAACTCCAGACTAGCAGGTCAGTTACACCCACACAGAGAGAGAAAAAGAAAGTGTGTGTGTGTGTGTGTGTGTGTGTGTGTGTTGGACTGGCTTCTATTTGTTCCGTCCACTGAGTGCAGTATGGTGGTGATGGTGGTGGGCCATTTCATCCATTGGTTGGTCACAGAGGTTCCTCTAGCCATTCAACCTGCTGCCTAACATCAACAGGCCCTGAGTGACTCTGGTCATACACCAGAGAATATGACGGGCCATTGTTTCCACTGTGTTGAGTTGTTGTTGTTTTTGTTCTGCCTACTCTACATTTCCACCTTGAATTTTAAATGTCAGTGAGCTAAAGTCAGACCACAGTGTCAGATCAGAGGAACCTTCCTGTAAAGATTAGGCCATCTCTCTCTCTTTTCTCTCTCTCTCTCTCTCTCTCTCTCTCTCTCTCTCTCTCTCTCTCTCTCTCTCTCTCTCTCTCTCTCTCTCTCTCTCTCTCTCTCTCTCTCTCTTTTCTCCTTCGTCGCTTTCTATTTCTTTCTCTCACTGTTTTCTCTTTCACTATCTGCTCCCCCACTCCCCTCCTCTCTTCTTCCTCCTTCTACCTCCCTCTTCTGTCCCATTGGCATGAGAGTGAGCGCGAGTGCACTCGGCCGGTACAGGAAGTGCAGAGGGCAGCCGCTGTTGCCCATGATGCTCTCTGCCCGCGGCCCCTCCACATCGCCACTCTGCCAGTGGTGAGCAAATGGCCACTGACACAGATAATCTGCCTCTCACATGAAACTCCCGGCCTAATTAGCTTTGAGTCGCTCCACGTACAAAGGAATATATGTGTGTGAGCTTCACACCGCACTTCAGAACCCCTTCCGTACCCCCTCTTATTTCTCTTTTTCCTCCCGGCCTGTCTTTGACCTGCTGAGGAGAGGAGAGGAGAGGAGAGGAGAGGAGAGGAGAGGAGAGGAGAGTGTCCCTCTGAACTAATACGTCAGTGATACAGTGAAGTCGACGCTAAATGGACGTTTGGCTGATAATTAAACTCCAATTACTATTGCTCTGACTGAGCGACATTTCACTGCAATACGAAGCAAGTCCTCTTTTTCTCTCTCGCCCTCTCTTAATCCTTCTCTTTTTCTCTCTCGCCCTCTTATTTTATCCATCTCTTCTATCTCTGTTTTCCCCCCTCTTTTGCCTTCTTTCGTTCCCTTGTTCACCCTCTCTCATTGATTTATAAATATATTTCTATCTGTCTTTCAATATCTCCATCCCTTCCACAGTGTCACATTTTCACTCCTGAGTGATAGCCGTATTTAAACCACAGTTTGCAAATACCATCCCCTATGGGGTCTTTGCCCTGCAAAGCAGAAGAGACTAGAGCCACTCTCTCTCTCTCTTTGTCTGTCGAGCCATCTCTCTCTTTTCTAATTCTGCTCTGACAGGATGATGAGGTGATATATGAGAGCAGAGTCATCCATGTAGAAAATACTCTGTCCTGGAAGTCCCCTGGTGGTTTTTATGAGAAACCTCTGAAAACCAAAGCATAACTGAGAACACACACACACACACACACACACACACACAGAGCATGTGTTGTATTTAGCGCACACCTACAGACAAACATAGTGTAAGTACAGGGACACGCACACTTACTCTTTTCACACAGTCCCTCTGACTAACAAACCCTCCTGCTGTCTTTAAAGCTCAAACTGGGGGATAATGGGTTTTGTGAAGCTGAAGAAAGAGAGAGAAAAAAAAAAAAAAGTCCTTCCATCTGTTGGTCACTTTTGTTTCCGGACGAAATGAAGGCTTTGGCATCCCTGGCGCTAGGGTGGCACGCATGGCTGATCGGGGGAGACAAAGCGAAACGGAGCAACAGGTCCGGGTCCCACTGTAAACAAATGTAGAGGGGAGCGAGGGAGGGAGGGAGAGACAATGAATGAGATGGAAAGTACAGTTTGTTTTGTGTAATGATGTAAAGGCAAAGTATATGCAAAGCGTGTGTGTGTGTGTGTGTGTGTGTGTGTGTGTGCGTGTGCGTGTGCGTGTGCGTGTGCGTGTGCGTGTGCGTGTGCGTGTGCGTGGGAGTGAACACTCATACACACACCTTCTCGGTCACACACAAAACACATACCACAGTGAAATCTAAATGGAAGGAATCGCTCGCTCTCTCTCTCTCTCTCTCTCTCTCTCTCTCTCTCTCTATATATATATATATATATATATATATATATATATATATATATATATATATATAAATATATATATATATATATACGTATGTGGAGATTGTATATATGAGATTATATGAGATTGTGTTCTCATCTCACAAGGCAGCGCCTTCATTTCCTTTAGTAATGATAACACTAAGGGAAGTGGACAGCCTTACCTCGCCAGCAGATTCCTAGACACACACACACACACACACACACACACACACACACGCTGGTGATGATGAGATCCCTAGGTATAGCCCTCCACCCTGGACACTATAGTGTTGTAAGGAGGACCGTCTCCCTCCCTCTCTCCATGGCAGCATCCATAACTTAGCAGATTAAGGCAGCGGTGACATCATTTAAATAATCAGCGCAGGGATTTGTGTCATCTCCCCGACCCTCCCAGATTAATCTAGCGCACTGCATCGTAAACACACACACACACACACACACAGGCTTTGGTATCCCGAGTGCGTTTACCAAATCGGGGGTATGGAAATATAGGCCCACTGGTAGGAATGGCTCACCCTCTTCAGAAGGCCTTTTTTCACGTCGGGTCACGTGCGTC
>CM030172.1:5510990-5523490 GCA_017639675.1 Aplochiton taeniatus
GGCCAGGATGCAGATAGAGGGGAGGGCCAGGATACAGATAGAGGGGAGGGCCAGGATGCAGATAGAGGGGAGGGCCAGGATACAGATAGAGGGGAGGGCCAGGATGCAGATAAAGGGGAGGACCAGGATACAGATAGAGGGGAGGGCCAGGATGCAGATAGAGGGGAGGGCCAGGATGCAGATAAAGGGGAGGGCCAGGATGCAGATAGAGGGGAGGGCCAGGATGCAGATAGAGGGGAGGGCCAGGAGGCGGAGGGATGAGGGTGGGGGACTAGGAAGAAGATGCTGTGGGACCTCCTCCTCCTCTTCATGGTTCTCCTCCTGCTCCTCCTCTTCCAGCTACTCCTCCTGCTCCTCGTCTTCCCTCTCTTCCTCCTCTCCTCCTCCTCCTCCTCCGCCTCCTGTCCAGTCGTGTGTCTGCCATTAAGTCATATATTCCTATCCACTCATCTCTCCATCTTGTTCCCTCACTTCCCCCCCCCCCCCCAACAGCTGCAGCCTCCACTCTCTCCAGCTGTTTCTGACGGATCACCTGCTCTCAATGTACAAAGCCTCAGACACACACACACACACACACACACACACACACACACACACACACACACACACACACACACACACAAATACACAAACACACACAGACTCAGACAGCACACCGTAATTATAGGAGACGGGGAGGATGGCTGGTGGATGCATTAGAATAAATAATTAAATAAAAAAAGGGCTGTGAATTTGCATATGAAACCCAGGGAAAGCTTATGATTGGACAGCATGTTTACTTACTAATGCACCATAATAACATATGATAACAGGTTGTAGATTCACGTGGTAATGCATAGTAATTACACAGTAATACCATTTCATAAGCTCAGATGCAAAAAGTTACTGATAGCATTTCATCCATTTTGATTAGATAAAGATTAGGCTATATTATAATTCACGCTTCGTGAAATTCTGTCTATCCAAAATCAAATCTGAAAGCTTTTTTGAACAGATTTGTGCTGAATTCATATCCGGTCTTGAAATGCATCATAGAAATTGTCAACATAGACCTGTTTTATTAGTCTAAGTCACCTTCCTTTGTGTCTGTGTGTCTCTTAGACTCCAAACTGCTCGAAAGGTTGGTTCACATGTCAGCACCTCTCCAATTCCCGCATTAGCAAAGAATCGTGTGTGTGTGTGTGTGTGTGTGTGTGTGTGTGTGTGTGTGTGTGTGTGTGTGTGTGTGTGTGTGTGTGTGTGTGTGTGAATCAGCAACCATGCCAAAATACAACCCCTGGCAGCCCCTCCATAGACATGGTGTAGATTGAGGTGCGGGGGGATGGGGGTGGGTGGGGTTAATGCAGGACGTCCATGTATAAGACCAGCGCCTCCCCGTTGGATTCAGGCCAGAAGACGCCTCTGTTAAAAAAAAAAAACAGCCGTCCACAAAGTAGCACAATTACAACATGGCCGCCATATCAGCTCTCCCCCTTACAAAGCCAAGGGCAACATGGCGGACAATGTGCTGCCTTTCCCCTCCCACAAATAGGCACCTGTTTTCTCTCGATGTCGATTTCAAACTGTTTAATATATTTTGCTTTGTCTCTTCCCATAACCGTGCACTTGGGCTGTGTGTGTTAGTTAATAAAATCAGAGAGCTGGCTGTTAATCCTGGTCAAGTTCAATAGTTTCTGTGCTGCCTGAGTGGCCGTCTCCTGACAATGACAGAGGAAGCCATCCAGCTCACTTTCTAATTGTGCCAGCTTCTCACTAAGACGATTCTGTAACTGCCTGTGTTTGTGTGTGTGTGTGTTTGTGTGTGTGTGTGTGTGTGTGTGGCTGCGTACGTGCGTGTGTGTGAAGTTTAAAGTACCTCGTTGCAAACAGGTGCTGGGTGGGCACAGTACCCTCGCAGCTGTGGTCCATCAGGAGCTCAGGTAGCCCCCCTCCCACCCCCACCCAGTAAAGTCAGACATGTCACACACTGACGGTAAGTGATTATTCCTCGAGGTGGCCAACGAGAGGGACAGTGGGTGGGGAGGGGGGGTTGGGTGCGGGGGGGGGAGTGAACCCCTGTCCCGTGAATCCTCACAGCAGCCGTGCGCCGTGTGGGAGAGAATTTAACACTTAGCCTCCATGGCGGCGCCTTGGTGACAGGTATTTGTTAAGTGGGAGTGAAAGGTGTATTTTGCAGCCATTGTGTGTTTTCGTGTCGGAGCGAAAGTGTGCGACGCTTCCCAGATATATGTACTTAATGTTTGAGATGAACAGGGAGGGCGTAATAGAAAGGTGTTTGTGGGGTGGGGACAGACCACTGACTTCCTAGACAGGTATTGGTTATGAAAGTGGACAGCAAGAGTTGTTTATCAACTTTTCATGATTGAGTGATGGTCTAGCGTACCACGCTTGGATGTGGGGTTAACTTTGGGACCTTGGGAGAGTAGACGACGTCTCATTTTGGAGTGAGATTCCCATTTCTGTTCTCCACAAACAGCTAGGTGTCATTTAGGATGCCGATGGTTACATCACGCACAGCTGTGCGAGTGTGTGCGAGTGTGTGTGTGTGTGTGTGTGTGTGTGTGTGTGTGTGTGTGTGTGTGTGCGAGTGTGTGTGCGAGTGTGTGTGTGTGTGTCAGTGAGTGTTCTAAAGCCTGTAGTCAGTCAGTCAGTCAGGCAGGCAATCAGGCAGTCAGGCAGTCAGGCAGTCAGGCAGGCAGGCAGGCAGGCAGTCAGTCAGGCAGGCAGGCAGGCAGGCAGTCAGGCAGTCAGTCAGGCAGGCAGTCAGGCAGTCTGTTGATCTGTTTGCTTGGAGACAGCGTGGGTGTGTGTGAGGGCAGGGTGGGCAGACAGTGACGGCTGACACACACACGGAGCGGATCACAGCGGTCTCCGGAGGTCGTCTTGACGACGGCGACAGGGAGCTCGTCCCGGCAGCCGGCTTTCAGCGGGGGCTCTTGATGAGGACGGGGGTCAACGCTGACCTTTGGCGTCCCAGGATGCTGTCGGCAGCACGTCCCTCAGTCCATCCAGCGGGGGTCAAGGAGTGAGAGGGGAGCGCCCGTACCGCACGCACGCTCCCACGTGCACGTCGGCACACACGTATGAACACACGCGCTGTGCTCGGATACCAACTGAAAGAGAGCTCACCGTACAGAGCACTCTGACACATGTGGCACCAGCACACACACACACACACACACACACACACACACACACACGCGCTGTGCTCGGATACCAACTGAAAGAGAGCTCACCGTACAGAGCACTCTGACACGTGGCACCAGCACACACACACACACACACACACACACACACACACACACACACGCGCGCGCGCACGCACACACACTTAACACCTTCCCCTCTCTCCTCTGTCACCAGTCCTCTCCACCTGCTCCAGCAGCACTTCCCTCATTAGGGAGGCATTTCAAGGGGCTTCCCCCACGACAGTGGCCCTATGTGTGGGGTATGTGGGCTGGGCTGGACTGGGGCTGACTGCGGCCCCAGAAGAGGGACGGGGGTGTATAGCAGTGGAGGTTACACTGTGCAGTCAGGAAGAGGACCAGGGAAAGAACGACAGAGGAAGTTAAAGAGAACGAAAGAAAGGAAGAGAGGGAGGGATAGAGGAATACAATGAAGGGAGAAGGAATCTGGAGACGTTAGGACTGGAGGAGATGCTGGCTGTCTCTCTCTCTTTCTTTCTATCTTTCTCCCTCTTACTCTTTCTCTCTATTTCTCGCGCTCTGTCTGTCTGTCTCTCTCTCCGTCTGTCTCTCACTGTCTCTCTCTTTGTCTCTCTCTCTCTCTCTCTCTCTCTCTCTCTCTCTCTCTCTCTCTCTCTCGCTGTTCCTATCTCTCTCTCTCGTCCTCATACTCTTTCTCTCTATCTCTCTCTCTCTCTCTCTCTCTTTGTCTCTCTCTCTCTCTCTCTCTCTTTGTCTCTCTCTCTCTCTCGTCCTCATACTCTTTCTCTCTGTCTGTCTGTCTGTCTGTCTGTCTGTCTGTCTGTCTGTCTGTCTGTCTGTCTGTCTGTCTGTCTGTCTGTCTGTCTGTCTGTCTGTCTGTCTGTCTGTGTGTCTGTGTGTCTGTCTCTCTCTCTCTCTCTCTCTCTCTCTTTGTCTCTCTCTCTCTGTCTCTCTCTCTCTCTCTCTCGTCCTCATACTCTTTCTCTCTGTCTGTCTGTCTCTCTCACCCCCCCCCTCCACCTCTGGTCCCCTGAAGAGCCGTGTTTGATGCCGTTCTTGGCAGGGCTTCAGCAGCACCGTCAGGGTGTCCTCCTGAGAGTCAGTCAGAGTTTCTGGTTTTAACAGAACTTCCCTTTGGTGCCACCGTCTCAGAGAAAGACGCTGTCGCAGAAACAAGTTAGGCCAGTGAAGTGCGCTTTTATCAACTTTTTGGGGTCAAGAACCAACTTAGATAACTTTCATTTTCAGTATATAACAGTTGTATATTATAATTATAATTATATATATATATATATATATATATATATATATATATATATATATATATATATATATATATATATATATATATATATATATATGTATGTTTTTATTTATACAGCATGTGATAACGGTTGATTTAAACCTTTTAGGATTATTAGCCATTTCAACATTTAGGCTTTTTTTTTTTTAATCTATATGAGGCACTTTGTATATGGCCGACTCCCTTCACCTGTGTGTCTAAATATTATTTCTCATACTTATACGGAATCTGAAATTTGGCATATCAACCCCCAACCCAGCTATCTCACTCTCTTTCTTTCTCTCTCTTTCTTTTTCTCTCCCTCCCTCTTTCTGGTTTCTTCCTCTCCCTCTCTCTCTCTCTCTCTCTCTCTCTCTCTCTCTCTCTCTCTCTCTCTCTCTCTCTCTCTCTCTGTCTCTCTCTCTCTCTTTCTCTCTCTCTCTCTCTCCCTCCCTCTTTCTGGTTTCTTCCTCTCTCTCTCTCTGTCTCTCTCTCTCTCTCTCTCTCTCTCTCTCTCTCTCTCTCTCTCTCTCTCTCTCTCTCTCTCTCTCTCTCCCTCTCCCTGTCTCTGTCTCTCTCTCTCTCTCTATGTTGTGGCATCGTTCTCCATCTTGGATCTCCCTAAGACATGTGAATTATGGTAAATCCACCTAAGAGCGTTTACGTTGTTTCATTTGTTTACAGCACAATGCCTTAACGCTATGTTAGGCTCTGGAAGCAGCGTTTGTCCTTTGTTTGGTCTTCAGCTAAAATGCGTTATATCAATAATAGCTCCAACTGAGATTTGGTGTGTTTTAGGTAATCCGGGATGTTGGGGAAAGCAGATTTTTATGCCCATTCTTTTGTCTCATGAGCATAATTGGGAATGTTGTTCATTTGTTTTAGGCTTTGGTACGATCTGCAAAACTGGATAATGCAGTATGTATGTCTCCAAAAGCTTTTGTGTCCCAGGTATTGTGACAATGTTGCCTAAATCCTTGAAACAAAGGGAGTGAATGCAAAAAAAATGAAGATTTCATAAAAGAAGACATTTTGGGAAATTTCTTATTCACTGCTTGCACTAGGAAATATAAAAGAAGGAGAGGACAATTCACAAAAGAAAGTAAAAAAAAAAAGAGACAATGACGGTGGTTTCTGAATGCGTGTTTCAGGTGTCGGCTATTGGCAGACTAGACGAGAGAAAAAGAAGGGAATGAAAACACATTAAAAGAAAAAGAAAAATGTCAACAAGCCAGAACAGCGAGACCCCAGACCAAAGTATGCCATGCCACGGAGAAGAAGAAGAAGAAGAAGAAGAAGAAGAAGAAGAAGAGGAGAAGATTTAGGCATTAATGCCATCCTTATGCATCTTTTAGTAGTTTTAGCCATAGGGCTTGGCAGTGCCACCGTTGTCACCGTGCCAACAAAAATCTGCAGTGCCTGCCGCATTTCAGCAAGCGGGTTTTGTCTGAAGCAAACCCCCTCATGCCAGGCGGAGACACCAAATATTCCGCTTCTCTTCGCTTCTCGTGGACAAATATATTTTTGAAATAAATATGATGTATAAGACTTTTCAGGGTTATGTCTACATTAGGAAAATGAAGCAACGTAAAAAAAATAATAAACGTGACATCAGTGCATCCCTTCCGAACACGAAGTGATTTCCTTTGTGTGGATGTCATGTCATCAATGATTTAACTATTTCCCTCCGCACACATCGAGCTGACTGTGTGTGTCGGTTGGGATTAAGGTATATCGATAGTTTAAACCCTTTTTGAGTTGGCGTTAGGATTGCGTTGTGTTGTGTTGTTTGTTGTTTTATTGATTCGCCCGATGGGGGAGGTGGGCAGGATAATGAAGGCTGTTTTGCATTGGGGAGCCTGCCTAGAATGTAATCAAGCGCATTCAAAAGAACTTTACAAGTGCACAGCTCTCGTAACACTGCCACGGAATTTTAATTCAGCCGGATTTCAACCCCTCTATTGCCTATCAATAGTTTTCTCCCAGCGTGCCGCATTGCCTCTCATACCGAACAAATGTATTGATGATGTGAAGGCAACAGATACAAGGAGGAATCTGGCTCTCATATACCACTCGGTTGGTGCTGGTATATACGAACCTATCCGTCTGATGTATTTCATGCCATCCCATGCCAAGAAATCAATGTCTGCTGGGGATTTTCTGATGGTTACTCATCGACCAACGTGTAAAATTAATTTTGAACGCAGAACGCGACGCTTCTCAATAGGAGACAATGTGTTGTTGTTTTTGTTTTGTTTTTTCTCTCTCCATTTTTAATGCTGGTATTAGTATTATTATTTTTTGATTGCTCTGTTGGTTTGTCGGGCAGCCAGCTCCCTATGGCTCTTGTGGCTTCTGTTCTTACCTTTCAGACTTTGTCGGGAGTTTTTGGATGGATGCCCGTTGATGTCATGGTAACACTTGAATTGCTGAGAATGATTCATGTCTGTGCAGTTTAGCCCCCCTCCCCCCCACATAAAACCGGGAATAGATTTATTTTAACCCTTCTTCTCTGGAGCTTCCAACCCATCCTTCCCTTGCTCTGTAGGCATTACAGGCAGTTCTGAAATTACACTCTTTAGTCGCATAGTTTATTAAAATAGCTTAATTATACGTCTGCCAAGTGGCGTAAAATCAAGATATTCATTTTTAGAAAATAAATAATGTTTCTTAGAATAGCATTGATTCCCACAATTTAATCCCAGACACGTTCTGCTATTATGATTATGGGCCAAACTAGAACTATATATATATATATATATATATATATATATATATATATATATATATAAACATCAGATAAAATACATAATATATAAATAGCCTTACATGATAATATATAACCAATTGCATATTTACTCCCTGATTGATATTGTTAAGCAAAAATCACTTTTTCAGTCATTTATTTCAGTTCAGTGTTCATTTTTGTCAAAATCTGTAATATACCAAATAAAAATTACAGTTGCCTCCCTGGACTATTCAGAGGTTCTCTGTTTATTTATGTAAACTTAGGTTTGTTTGCATAAAAATAAAATGTGGTCTTGTTCTGTTGTTATATAAGAGTGTGTAACACATCAGTTTAAATGATTATATACTTGCTATATATGGAATTATTCTATTTCTAATTAACAAAAAAAAAAGCTACCAATATATATTATAGGGTGTCTGATTATGTAATACTAATATCAAACATAATATTGTGCTTAAGTAAATAAAGGCAATTTGTAACAAGTTGAGCAGCACCTATAATGAAGTTGGGGGACATTGTGTTGTCAAACCTCATTTAATCTGTGGTTGCCCTCTCAGTTTTCTTGCTATGATAGGAAGGCTTTCAGAACATCTTTAATGTTGTGCGGTGGTTATTTTTTATTTAGGCAGCTCTTAAGTTGTCTGAAGCAATGTCCGCTGACATGCCCCCTTTTTCCTATTCACTTTGCAGCAAATGCATGTATACAGCATTATTGCGGGTCTGTTGTTTTGTTTTCACCTCTGATTCTAAATGTCCGTAACCCTTAACTTCATCATGGAAATGTTTTCCTACCATACCTCAAACGTTTCAATGAAAATACATATATTTTAGTTGATGTTGACATGATGATATGCTGAGTTATTAACAATAACAGTCACCATCTTTTTTAGAAAAAGCACATCGTGTTCATAGTACTATTTATATCTTTAATTGACTGTGGTCCTAGACTAGAACTCCTAGTACGGTTAAATGTCCTGGAATGAAATATTTGTATATACCCGGACATGCTTGTGCTTTTTGCGACTTGAATAATCAGCAGTGGTTCACAAATGACCGACATACCTTATTAAGATTCATACATCAAGGTTTGATTTGTAATTCTCACGACACTCTTACATTGACACCAACATTATTCGTTCATAAAGAGAGGGCCCTTCATGTTGCACTTTGTTCTTTTGTAACACCGTGTGTTTCTCTGTGGCTAACTGGTCCTTTGATCGTTGAGGAGATGGGGAGGCTGTTCTAAACCTTCGTTATTGAGACTTTAGGATTTTGGCATTAGAGCTTTCCCTCAACCTAACCAAGGGCAGCCGTGCTAGGCGTGCGCCGCACGCACACATACACACACCCATACACGTACGCGCACACACGCACAGGGGCAATCTGGGTGGCTGTGGGTGACAGGCAGATCAACCCTTTAACAGGCTTAGAAAGAGAACAGGAAGCCCTCACAGAGGGCCAAGTAGAAAACCTTTCATCACTTCGTTTGGTTTCTTACTGCAGAGACGTAAGACAAAACAATCACCAGCAAAGTGCATTGTTTTGTCCTCATTGTTTCAATTATAATGTCTGGCGAAGCGTCCAAAAGTTTTTTTTTATTAATTTTGTGTTATTATATATATTTTTTTAAACAAGTTCTGTAATAGGCTTTGTCTTTAGACATTGCTGATTTCTGTAGAATTTGAATTGCAGACTTTCTACGGGAGTACATAGTACATGTGTGTTAAAGTAAAATTCAAGGCAGGCAGTAAATATAATATTCGGCTGTTCTTTTAGTTGAATCTCTCAATTAGTACAAGTGTAGGTTTTGTGTGGCTGGTGGTTTTGGTTTGTCTCAAGGTGTAACCTGGGCCTGCTTTAACAATGGTGTACTAGCAGACTATCATAAAATAGTTTGGGCTTGTTTTTGCAAGACTGATTTTCTATGAAAATTCACGATTTTTATTTTATTAGCTGGGAAAAAAGTGAGCTCAGCCCCTTACAAACACTGTTGATGGCCTGTTGTATGTTTTTGACACAACATATTATGCATAATCAAAATAAACTGTTACTACTGCTGTTATCGCTTAAATATTATCACATTTAATTTAGCTACGGTGCTAATTCTACACAGAAGTGTGTCGTTGTTTCAGCTTTGTTTCTACTCTGAAATATAACAGGCTAATTTAAATCAAATTTGCACATCGGAGCGTTGTACAAATCATTGCAAATCATGCTTAAGCTTGAGGTGCTTGAGAATGAGAAACATGTTTTGCCATTATATTTGGCTTTTAAATGACAAAACTATGATATTTAGAATTTGTTTTTGTTTTTTAAATAATTACTTGGTATATTTTAAGTAGTTTCACTAACAATTGTTGCAATGACAATCAGATTGTTATGCCTTGAAGAAAAACGATTTCAACTTTAAAATAAAAAATCTGATGCAATCAGACTTTTTCCAGATATTCTTGGTGAATGTGAATGCTACTTAATTAAAATCGTACTTCTTACTTGCCCCACGGCCATCGTGCACGTCTTTTTAGCCTGTTTGATCTGGACATGGTTGAATTAACCTCTCATATCGATGACCGCCAAGCTGCCTTACTGACACCACTTTGTACTAAATATGACTAAGTAGCTTCCCTTTCAGAACATTTAATAGGTGGTTATCTTTGAAGCTGCCAACTCCTCCGCAGACAAGCCTCTCTCTCTCGCTCTCTCTCTCTCGCTGTAGTTCTCACTGAGTCAGACTCCTTCTGCAGCTTTGATGAGACAGGTTTGAGCCTTGTTATAGAATGGAAATAACAGCAAATTACAACAAAACACGTGCCCTTTCAGATCACCATGTGAGAAACATGGAATGGAGAACTGTGGTCATTTGTAGCAGCGCTGGTTTGCGGTGGGATTCAGAGGTTCACTGTAGAGTCGACATGAGGGGTGATGTCTTAGAGTACACCAGTAAGCTGAGGACCAAAGCCTAAGCTCTGACTTGAACATACAGAACCGGCACAACGTTTAGACACGCTAAGAGCACTTTGGATTTGATTACTTTCAACTCCCTTCAAATATTATTTGAAAATGAAATGCACTTATTTGATTGTTCCCGGGTCCAATTCTATCCAGCGCAATGGGAGATCTGCCCTATCGTATTATTAAATTATCATACTGGGTGTACACCTGGAAAATCCTACATCATTTTTTGGGGGAATTGAGTTTTTAATTTTTTATTCAGAAAAGCATGTCAAGCACCACAAAGCATGTCAAACCAAACAATTTAGATTTTTTTCAGTAGCTGTTATCGTAGTATTTTTTTTTTTTATAACGTTACCCCAATTATTAATCCTATATTCTATCTCGTGCATGTTAGTTTTGTTTTGTTTTCTTTGTCCTGGAGGCTCAACAAGATGCTTGTGACAAGGGCCATGAACTCCTTTGGCGACCCTGTCCTGCTTGGTTGTTCTCTGCTCTTGTAATTCCAGCCCTTAAATCCTTAGGTACGCTCCCAACCAAATTAAAATACCAGGGATTTTTGTTTTGATGTCTCGTTATATGCATGCGTTAGAGAAGCAAGGGTTCAAAAGTTCACCGGCTCAGTCCTTATATAAGCACATTTGAGCTGCTCTCCGGACCAGGAGAGATTGGAGGCTTTGGTGTCTTTTTTAGATTTGTACAAAGATCATTCCAGTTAATTGTTTTTTGTGTGTGTGTTTTTCACCCCTCTATTGTTTGATATTTATTTCTATGCTGAGATTGTGCAAATGAACAATGAAGATTCACTTTTATTAGAGGACAGTGTATACACATACCCACACATACACAATAGAACAAAAAAATATATATTATACATCCCTTAACTGCTTTCTTGTATTTCTGTCATTCATAAAAATGTTCAAGTGTAACTAATATGTAGGCCTGCATTATTTATACATAATTTTGCACATGTAGGTTCATGGGAACGTGTTTTTACGCGTTTGATTTGTATCCATCTATAGCTATATATATGTATATGTGTGTGTGTGTGTGTGTGTGAGAGTGCGAGAGAGAGAGTTTTGCATATGTGCCAACGTAGTATGCCTGGCAGTGGTTCAAATGGTACTCTGCAAAGCAGAGTCCAGTGATCAGCTGAGTTTCTGCCGAGCAGGGCCTGCTATTTAGACCTTTAATTACAAAACGCTCTGAAGAGTGAAAGGTGGTGGATATTCCATTCAACCCTGACCAAGTTTTATGTAACAAAAAGAACGACAGCAAACACATTTTCTATCTGACGTGTTCCACGGATATGGCCGTTGCAATCATCATATTTCTAAAATGATAGTCTTCTTGTTTCTGTTGTTCTGGTTTTATGACCTACAACATTGTTTTGGTAAATTTAGTAAAACTTGGCATTGAATAAAAGTGGATAAAATAAAAGTGAATAAAATAAAAGTGGATAAAAGAAACAATGAACTGGGAGTTATTTTGATGTTGTTGCATAGAAGTGGGCTTGGCATGCGTGTGTGTGTGTGTGTGTGTGTGTGTGTGTGTGTGTGTGTTCAGGCAGCATAACAGATGTCGGTTTGGTTCTAAACAAAGTACCGTGAAACGCAGGCCAGTAAATGAATGAACAGTATGCATAGAGAACAAAGCCAGGTTTTTTTTCATCCGGTTGTGCTTGTCTCTCTGTAACGTTGGCTCCGTACAAAAATATACATTTAAAGGCCTTCCCGAAAATGTTCCGCCTTTTCCTTTAGAGGTTTTGCTTGTTTGGCATAGAGTAAGGCTGTGCCCCAAAGTGTGTGTTTGATTCCGAACACGCGTCAGGTTTAGCTTTTTGGAACGTGGTCCGTTCTTCAAAGACAGGATGGTTTTATTGAAATGCTTTGTTTGTATGTTTTCTTTGTTTCAGGGAAAACTGACAGAGGATCTTACTCCTACGGCCGAGACTCCCACTCCCATGGATGCCATCAGGTGAGTCAGATCACACACACACACACACACACACACACACACACACACACACACACACACACACACACACACACACACATCCTCTCATGGCTGCCATCAGGTGAGTCAGATCACACACACACTCTCACACACACACACACACACACACACACACACACACACATCCTCTCATGGCTGCCATCAGGTGAGTCAGATCACACACACACACACACACACACACACATCCTCCCATGGCTGCCATCAGGTGAGTCAGATCACACACACACACACACACACACACACACACACACACACATCCTCCCATGGCTGCCATCAGGTGAGTCAGATCCCCGCTTCCCACTGACCTTTATTTTTTTTCTTGGCTTGAAATGTA
>CM030172.1:5533490-5543490 GCA_017639675.1 Aplochiton taeniatus
GGCCATGGCGGATCGATGCGACGCTTACAGAGGAGGAGGATGGGCCGATGGTGACAGGGCGATGCCTCAGTGGCAGTGTCACTGAGAACTCAGTCACACTGCCCAGTCGCTGGCTCCTCCTGAAAATATGTATTATAATATACTATAACATAAAAGACCTGAAACGTGTCATATCCAGGTCAGGGACTCTACAGTACGTCTTTCGGGGGTTCTAAGCCTCCATCGAAGCGTGTGTTTTGGCTTTCTTGGAGGAAAGCGTCCCCCTATGTCAGTGTGTTCACCGTGCATGGAGAAGAGCTGTGCTATGAGGAGGAAGTGGATACAGAGGTACAGCAAGACTGCTTTTCGCTGGGCTCTACTTTCTGCTGCTTAGGCTGCTGCTGCTTTGGGTTAGGGAAAAGAGCCCGGAGCCATCTCTCAGGTGTGTGTGTGTGTGTGTGTGCGTGAGCGTGAGTGTGTGTGCGTGAGCGTGAGCATGTGCGTGAGCATGTGCGTGTGTGTGTGTGTGTGTCAGCTGGAGATAGCGTACAGGTGTGCGGTGCCTTGCCAGCACTTCCTGGTAATGAATGACTCTTTCCTGCATGCCACTCCCTCCCCCTCTACCACCCCTACCCTTTTCTTTCTTCTCCGTTTTGGCCTCTCTTTCGTTTCTCTCTCTCTCTCTCTCTCTTTCGTTTCTCTCTCTCTCTCTCTCTCTCTCTCTCTCTCTCTCTCTCTCTCTCTCTCTCTCTCTCTCTCTCTCTCTCTCTCTCTCTCTCTCTCTCTCTCTCTCTCTCTCTCTCACACACACACACTCACACACACACACATTCTCACACACATTCTCTCGCGTGACTAGGAAGAATCCTCAGAGGCCATCCATCTGCCTCCACCCTCCTGATCGATGTACAGTAGAGACCAGGAAGAGCTGTGAGGAAACGGGAAGAAGAAGAGTTAGGCAGGGGAACAGACTAGAGAGAGAAATACCAAGAGATAGGAGACATACATATCAAGAGAGAGAGAGAAAGAGACAGACAGACAGACAGACAGACAGACAGACAGACAGACAGACAGACAGACAGACAGACAGACAGACAGACAGACAGACAGACAGACAGACAGACAGACAGACAGACAGACTAGAGAGAGAAATACCAAGAGATAGGAGACATACATATCAAGAGAAAGAGACAGAGACAGACTAGAGAGAGAAATACCAAGATATAGGAGACATACATATCAAGAGAGAGAGAAAGAGACAGACAGACAGACAGACAGACAGACAGACAGACAGACAGACAGACAGACAGACAGACAGACAGAGAGAGAGAGAGAGGGAGGGAGAGAGAGAGAGAGAGAGAGAGAGAGAGAGAGAGAGAGAGAGAGAGAGAGAGAGAGAGAGAGAGAGAGAGAGAGAGAGAGAGAGAGAGAGAGAGAGAGAGAGAGAGAGAGAGAGAGAGAGAGAGAGAGGAGAGGAGAGAGAGAGAGAGAGAGAGAGAGAGAGAGAGAGAGAGAGAGAGAGAGAGAGAGAGAGAGAGAGAGAGAGACATAAATAGAGAGAAACAGAAACAGAGGAGGGAGAAGAAAGCAGAGAGATAAATGAGGAGAGGGAACTGAGTAAGGGAACAGAAACCATAAAGAGAGGCTGGCCGTAGACCAGACCAAGGCCAACAAAACACCCCATCTACCCAACATGATCAATGTCGCACATTAAATGCATTTCACACATATTAGGGGATATTCTCCAGTTTTATTTGTGTTTCTGTGTGTATTTCTTCCCCCCTCTGGCATTTATTGCATTTACCTTAATGCCTTTTTTGGTAATTATCATTTGGTGCCCAAGTAGGCATAGACTCCCCTCCCTTCCTCCCGCTCCCATTGCTCTCCCTCCATTCGTTGTAAATGCCAGAGCTGGAATCTTAATCCTTCACCAGAGTGGCTCTGCTGCGCTCTGCTCTGCCGTTTCAGGTGTTGGTCATTTATCTTTGTTAATATCTTCACAGGCTGCCAGCTGGGCACTGTGCGCCAGCGCTGAGAGAGAGAGAGAGAGAGAGAGAGAGAGAGAGAGAGAGAGAGAGAGAGAGAGAGAGAGAGAGAGAGAGAGAGAGAGAGAGAGAGAGAGAGAGAGAGAGAGAGAGAGAGAGAGAGAGAGAGAGAGAGAGAGAGAGAGAGAGAGAGAGAGAGAGAGAGAGAGAGAGAGAGAGAGAGAGAGAGAGAGAGAGAGAGAGAGAGAGAGAGAGAGGGAGGGAGGGAGGGAGGGAGGGAGGGAGGGAGGGAGGGAGGGAGGGAGAGAGAGAGAGAGAGAGAGAGAGAGAAAAAAAAGAAAGTGGGCATGAGAATTTCCACTGCCACACAGTTGCCAGGGCGACGCAGGCTTGAGAAAGTGCCTTGGGTAGACAATGCGCCTCTTTTGTTTTAGCGGGACCCTTTTCACCCCCTATCACCCCCCGCCAAACCCTAACTCCCCGAAATACAACAGGCCGCAGGGTTACAGTGGAATGGAGGGGAGGGGAAAGGAAAGGGGGGGTGGACTGACTTTATTTAAGACAAGGGCCCTTTTGTTTTAAGTGGAGGCCCGTCCTGAGATCTCTCCTACCCTCTGTGAGTTCACATGCAGCTAGGAGCAGGCCCTGTAATTGGCCTATTTAGGCTGCTTTGCATGTGAATGGCTTCCTAGCGGAGCAGCACTAAGTCTGTTGTGAGAGCCCCGAGTGATTGGAATTCAGATTAGGGCAAACACTTTCCTCTACTTTATCAACTACACTCATTATTTCACTCGCTGGAAAGTTCACGCAAAAGTATCGATAAAAGATTTTTTTTGGTGGGGTGGTGTTGGTTTGTGTGTGTGTGTGTGTGTGTGTGTGTGTGTGTGTGTGTGTGTGTGTGTGCGCGGGTGTGTGTGTGTGTGTGTGTGTGTGTGAGAGAGAGAGAGAGAGGGGGGGGGGTGGAGTCGATTTCCGTCTCTTCCTCTTTCTTGTGCGCTCTTCCTCGCAGCAGGGAAATAAAATGTCTGCCGCTAAGTTTTTTTTCCTTTTTTTATTTTTTTTTTTTCTCGTTTCTTTCATAGAAAATTAATGAACCTACAGGCTCTTGTTGTAGCTGAATAATTTAGCCTAATCAAGTGAACAATGTAAGCAGTGCAAAGTTTAAGCAGGAGAGTATGAGGAGGCTTTCTCAGAAAGTTAGAGGACGGCGAGACACCGTTAGTTAAGCAAGCTAAGCAACTTTAGTTGCTTTAGGAAGAGAGCTTTGGGTTGGACCTGATAACTTCAAAATGGACGCTGCACGGTCGGAACCTCCGAGGTAATTGGCTCTCAGCAACCTGTTGTAGTGTCAACTGTAGAATTGTGGATTCAAAGTGTGTTTTCTGGGTTTCATTTGTTTATTCAGTGTTTGATTAGGGGGGGGGGGGGGGGGGGGGTTGTAGTATAAAATGCTTGTATAATGTGTTTTTTTTTTTATTGCATATTCTTGGTTCTCTTTTGATTTGATTTCATCTTGGTATGATGATGCTAATGCTAAGTTTATGTAAACATTTCTAATTTAATCAGACTGCACTACCGTTTTATTTCTGTCACTCTCATATGCCGGTCAAACACGTTCTTGAAAAGTCTTACACCTTTCCTCTGTGCTTTTAATGCACAAATTGTTCATTTCTTTGATATAGGCTTTATGATTAGTATCCTTAACGCATCACAGATGGCAGCCTAAGACATACCAATATCTTTCTATATTAAAATGCTGTTTTGATTTAATAAAGGGATAATTCATATAACATCAAATCAAAAAAGTTGCATGTTATAATTGTTAACATTGCTCTGTAGACTGATCTCTTTTCTTTTTTCCCCCCTCTTCTGTTTCTCTCCCTCTTTCCCTCCGTCTGTTCATCCGTCCGTCCGTCGATGTGTCCCGGGGTGGTCCTGCAGCCGAGCATGCTGGGAGGGGAGATGGGCATGGGCAGCCCTGGCGCGGCGTCGCCCACCAAGCCAGGCTCTCAGTACTACCAGCATTACGGCAGCAACCCCCGGCGGAGGCCCCTGCACATGGACCCTATGGGTGAGCTCAGACACAGCCTCTACACATGGACCCTATGGGTGAGCTCAGACACAGCCTCTACACATAGACCCTATGGGTGAGCTCAGACACAGCCTCTACACATGGACCCTATGGGTGAGCTCAGACACAGCCTCTACATATAGACCCTATGGGTGAGCCCAGACACAGCCTCTACACATAGACCCTATGGGTGAGCCCAGACACAGCCTCTACACATGGACCCTATGGGTGAGCCCAGACACAGCCTCTACACATGGACCCTATGGGTGAGCTCAGACACAGCCTCTACACATAGACCCTATGGGTGAGCTCAGACACAGCCTCTACACATGGACCCTATGGGTGAGCTCAGACACAGCCTCTACACATGGACCCTATGGGTGAGCCCAGACACAGCCTCTACACATAGACCCTATGGGTGAGCCCAGACACAGCCTCTACACATAGACCCTATGGGTGAGCTCAGACACAGCCTCTACAGATGGACCCTATGGGTGAGCTCAGACACAGCCTCTACACATAGACCCTATGGGTGAGCTCAGACACAGCCTCTACACATGGACCCTATGGGTGAGCTCAGACACAGCCTCTACACATAGACCCTATGGGTGAGCTCAGACACAGCCTCTACACATAGACCCTATGGGTGAGCTCAGACACAGCCTCTACACATAGACCCTATGGGTGAGCTCAGACACAGCCTCTACACATAGACCCTATGGGTGAGCTCAGACACAGCCTCTACACATGGACCCTATGGGTGAGCTCAGACACAGCCTCTACAGATGGACCCTATGGGTGAGCTCAGACACAGCCTCTACACATGGACCCTATGGGTGAGCCCAGACACAGCCTCTACACATAGACCCTATGGGTGAGCTCAGACACAGCCTCTACAGATGGACCCTATGGGTGAGCTCAGACACAGCCTCTACACATAGACCCTATGGGTGAGCTCAGACACAGCCTCTACACATAGACCCTATGGGTGAGCTCAGACACAGCCTCTACAGATGGACCCTATGGGTGAGCTCAGACACAGCCTCTACACATAGACCCTATGGGTGAGCTCAGACACAGCCTCTACACATGGACCCTATGGGTGAGCCCAGACACAGCCTCTACACATGGACCCTATGGGTGAGCCCAGACACAGCCTCTACACATAGACCCTATGGGTGAGCCCAGACACAGCCTCTACATATAGACCCTATGGTTGAGCCCAGACACAGCCTCAACACATGGACCCTATGGGTGAGCCCAGACACAGCCTCTACACATAGACCCTATGGGTGAGCTCAGACAGTCCACAGAGAGACAGTCCACCCTGCCCTCACAGCCGCAGCACCTAGCACCTTACCAACCACTAAGAGTCAGGGCTTTCGTACTGAAAGAAGGGCATAGAGAATGAATCAATTCACAAAGGGCCGTCGCTCGACCGGTTAATGACAGTGTATTGACCGCTGTCCCCCCCCCCCCCCCCCCCCCCCCCCCGTTTTCTTACCTATGTTTTGAGGGCAGAAGTATCTGACTGTTACGTTGCCTCACACAACGTAAAAAAAAAAATTAAAAACTGTAGCGGCCATGTTTTTTTGGGGGGGGTGGAAATGTCCTGCTTGTCAGGATGTCACCACACACATCAGGGCTATTTTCCCCCTGTCTTTTCTTCTGTCCCGGTTGTGTGAGCCGGCTGTTTAGTTTCAGTGAAAACAATGGCCTCCTCCGTATTGACTCATTCACTAGTGTCGACTTTTTTCTCCTGCTTAAATACTAGGATGTGAATGTCTGATTCATCTCGCCTTGTAGTGAAATAAAGTTATCTTCTTATTTGAATTTAAACTCCGGTTTATTACTGCGTGGAATATTATCTGGATTTGGCCTCTTTTAATTGTTTGGAAATATATAATATATAAATATTTGCGATACACAAGTAAAAGCTAGACAAGGATCAATATTGGATGGTATCTATCTATCTATCTATCTATCTATCTATCTATCTATCTATCTATCTATCTATCTATCTATCTATCTATCTATCTATCTATCTATCTATCTATCTATCTATCTATCTATCTATCTATCTATCTATCTATCTATCTATCTATCTATCTATCTATCTATCTATCTATCTATCTATCTATCTATCTATCTATCTATCTATCTATCTATCTATCTATAGATATAGATATCTGTATATATATTTATAAAAATATGATGGCTTCTTTTCTTTAAAGGCTTCAAGATTCAATTCAATTTTACATTGCCATGTTTTTTGGTCTGCCTGTTTGCCTTTTAAAGGTTTTTCTGAGATGAAGTAACAACGATTAGAATCGTGAATTGAGTGGCATATGTTCCAAGGCCTCGGTACCGTGGCAACCTTCTGCCCATACCCACGTTCTTTTATTTCCTATCGACGTCTTACCTTCCTTTTCTTCTCTGCTAGAATACTGCCTTTTCACTTTGAGACGAGACATGAAAAGAAAATGTGTTCAAAAAAAAAGTGCCTTGCTCTTTTGTTAGCCCCGAAATCCAAAGCCAGTTCCTGCGACCACATCGCTCGCTTAGTTTTATGACCGTTTTTTTTTTTTTGGGGGGGGGGGGGGGGGGGGATTTTTTTTGGGGTCTAAGGCAAATTTTGGGAAAATATTGATACCTGCCCATTTTAACGATTTCCTTCATTTTGTTTTCAGAGGTTCAGACAAAGAAAGTTCGGAAAGTACCCCCCGGTTTGCCTTCCTCAGTAAGTCATACATAATTTTTATTCATATTTATTTGGGGGGTTGTTCCATGAATTGCATATAAAAGGATATGGGCTACTGCTGCTGCCCTGAGTGTGACACTGACAATGCCAATGGATAAAAGCTTCATAGTCTGGACTTCCTCCTCTACAGTAATCTGTCTTGTCTGTGCATCACTGGTTGTTTTTTAAAAGAATTTACCCGCTGTGTTTTGGAATATTTGGGTATTTGTCATAAGCTTGTACTTCTCTCAAAATAATTGTTGAAATTCTTTTTCTTGTTGAAAAAAATCTTTTTTTTCATATTTTTTTCTCAGTGCTTTCTTTATTGATATCATCTAAACCACTTTAATAGGAAAAACAAATGAACATTTCGAGCTGATCATGCTTGCCCCCACCCCATAAAGTTAACATATATGAAGCCAGTCCACGAAGCGGAAATTTTCTCGTGATATTTTTGGTGGATTTTATGCTTTGAAGGGTCAATGAAGCCATGGTACGGAACATTTTTGCTGGGGCTTACCTAGTTAATAGTAAGTTAATGATGGTAGAATGTATTGCCTGTCAGAGCAGCCTTGTCTGTGGCCTCTGCGCTCTGCGGGAGACCTCGCTGGCTGTAGGCCTCCTCTGCATTGTCCTCAGGATCCCTTCTCTGCCGAGGGAAAGAGGAACGCGAGGGGAACAAAAAAAAAAGGGCCCCCTTTTTTTCTTTTTCTTTTTCTTTCTTTTTTTTTTTTTTGAGAAAGGAAACGCGGAGCAAAATGGTTTTGATGGGAAATCTTATTCATCTTTTGTGCAACCTCAAGTGATATGATGAGACACTTCCTTCTCGGGAGTAAGAGGCGGGTCGGCTGGAACCACAGTGGGGCTGCTGTTCAGGTGTCGAACCAGGGGGTTAGGATTGTGGGGGAATTCGGGGGGTTGTTTTTTTTTCGGGGGGGGGGGGGGGTCTGTGTGCTGCTGTGGGGTATGGGTGGCAGGTGTTCCCTGTCTCCTTGGCCTAGCCAGGGGCGTCGCGGACTGTTTAGATTCCTGCTCTAATATGTAATGTTTTGGAGGCCTCAACCCGAAGCTTTGCTGAGGTCTGAACTATGCCGATGAGGGCTGAAAGACACTCAGGGTTTATTTACGTTTCTAAATGTCTGTTAAGTCGTTACCCTGCCATATTCTTTTTTCCTTGTTTTTTTTTTTCAATTGATTTATTTGGGGTTTCTATTTGGAAAAGACAGGAAAAAAAATAAACTTCCATTACAAGTTTCATTTCCTGTCGACATTAAACATCTTTTGGAGCGGTTTTCTTTGTGCTCCTTCTTGTAATGTTGCCTTTTAAAAATAGCATCAGAACTGAAACAACTTGTACAGATAATTAATAGGAATGATATTGACTTTTACTCATTTAAAAAAATAGAGAGGAAATGTAGGTTTATAAATATATATTTAAATAAAGTAAATTTAAATATATACCGTCTGTTTCGAAATTCTACTAATTAAATTAGTATTTTGGGGGGATGATTTTGTTTACTACATTCTCGGTTATATATTTTATTTTCCTTAAACATCATTAAATAAATTGAAGAAACCTTTTTTTTCACTTTATATTAAATTAAACAGTTAATTAATATATACCGGTGAACAAAAAATGTTATGTCATTTTTAGTTCAATATATTGATGATATAAGTGTTTTAGTTTCATAGATTTTAGTTCTTGTTTGACTGGATTTTGTAAGAGCTTATCTCTTCTAGAATCCTTGCCTGTTATAGGATATGTGTGAAAGTGTCATAAATAGCGTGCACCAGCCACTGCTTTGGAGCTGTAATGCACCTGCAACAAATCCAGTTGACAGGACTAGAATAGAGCAGAATGTAGACATTTGTCAAACCACTATCTGAGGAATAAATCTCTCTGCTGCGGTATAACCCTTACTAGTGACATTTACGCTTCCCCCCAAAGTTTCCCTTTGTTCCTCAGCGATTGTGTGGCTGCTAAACCTCTTTCCTGAGACCTTCCGTCCCTCAAGTTTGGCATTGTTTGTCAAAATGATTACGTGAAGTTGATTTACTTTCAAAACAATTACGCTGTCAACCGAGAGGGACCTTGGAATGACTGTGTAATCAAAAACGAAATTAGTTAACATTAGTGGTTTGCCGAATGAGGTTTCAACTCCTTTGAAGTCATCCATTGTTTTCGTTTTTCAGTTTTTTGTAAAATTTTTGACTGCCACTGTTTTCTGAGCGTTTCTCCAAAGAAAGTGAATGTCACCTGCTCCATGAAATCATCATTTTAATCTTGAGTTTGAAGGAATAAGATGGCAATGCTACAGTCTCTAAACCAATGGTGGTCTCTCATTTTATATGGTGTATTAGGTGCCGTATATTTTCCCTTAATAGAGATCATAAAATTGTGAATGTTTATCAAGAGTATTGAAAACCGTCATTATTCTTTATGTTCACAGAGAGATATGCGGGGTTTTTTTTGTTCGCTCCTCAGATGAAACCTGGCCCCTGTAATTTGTCGGCTCTGGATTTTTTCGTTCCTCAGAGTTGATATCTGATTGTATTTAAAGTCGACAGCGTTAATTAAATTAAGTTAGGTCTAGCAAGAGCTACAATAGGGACGTAATCCCTTGTGCACTGTGGCAAGCCGTTCCGTGAGCTTTTCTGCCCCCTTCAGTTTATAGTGTGAACTGCACCTCACACCGCCTCCTTTAACCAACGCGATAAAAGTTATTTTTAATGCAGTATTTTGGGGGATTATTTGGGTTAAGAGATCTATATAGTAAGGTTTATAAAAATATATATATTAGTTGATAGGTCCTAATTGTTGAAAAATGTAAATTGAATGAATGGATTGTAAGAATATAAATCTGTATTTACAATACATTACAATGTTTTACATAACAAGTAAAACAATTGGCATGTATGTTAGGGATTGACACTTTATGGTCAGTTAGAAGATTCATCAAAGATCGAGTCTTTCATTGATTTTTTTGTATCGATTTTTTATTCAGTCAATTTACATGAAGTAAAAAATCTGTGAGTTTCTAAGCATTAAGAAAAAGAATGACTCAGCATTGTATGCCATGGCAACGTCTTGAAGCCCAATCAAGCAGCAGTACAGTGCATGGAACAATTAATACAGCAAACAACTGCTGTTCCATTCAATTACATTAAATTCAATACATCTAAAATATGAATTATATTTGCTGTAATCTGCTTATGAAATGTTTT
>CM030172.1:5550990-5553490 GCA_017639675.1 Aplochiton taeniatus
TCTCTCTCTCCCTCTGCCCCCCCCCCCCCCCTCGGCGACGGGCCACTAACAACATCAAGCAAACAAACTGATGAATAAGTTAGTGAGAGACAGTGGAGGTTCTGAGAGAGGCTGAAAGACTGGGCGACATTTTCCCTTCCTCCCTCCGTCCCTCCATCTCTTCTTAAGTCTCTCTCTATTCTTCCCTCTCTCTCTCTCTCTCTCTCTCCCCCCCCCCCCCCCCCCCCCACACCCCCCCCCCCCCCCTCTCTCTCTCTCTCTCTCTCTCTCTCTCTCTCTCGCTCGCTCGCTCGCTCGCTCGCTCTCTCTCTCTCTTTCTTTCTCCCTCCCTCTCTCTCTGTGGAAGGCAACACTCCCCTCTCACTGTCTTTGGGCGCTATCTTACCAGGGAGCCGCTTTGCAAGCAGCGCTGCCAGTTGTAAGAAAATAAAAATAAGAAAATAAAATAGGTGTTTTGAATTATTAAAGTTTATTCTGGGAATAGCAGTATGGCCTTCCCACTGCCTGCGCTCAGGCGTATGCAAATGGTCTGCGTTCCATTTGGGATTGTCTCTCTCTCTCTCTCTCTCTCTCTCTCTCTCTTGCTCTCGCTCTCTCTCTCTCACTGTGTGTATCACTCATTCTTTCTCTCTCTATTTCTGTGAAGCAGGGTATTTGGGCTAACTGTCATACTTGACTTGTTAAATGGGGTAATTACCCCACTCCCCACCCACCAATATTACAGATATATTAATTATGTGCTTTATAAAATATATAAAACCTGTATTAAATATCAGTAATATCAATATTAAACACAGTCATTTACCATCATTTCCCTTTCAAACTAGGCCAAACGTCCAATTTCGTAAAACCTGTCAAAGTCTCAAATGTCAAACAGCTTCTATTGTTGTGTCTTTAGCCAATGTCTCATGAGCAAGGTCAAGGGAAAGTTGCAAAGGAAAGGGGGCGAGAGAATTGGAATGGGGCCCGGGGCCGAGCACTGCACCGTCGTCGTATTCGGCCATGACACTCCTGCTCCGGTCTCATCCATCTCTTCCTCTGCTCCCGTCCGCCTCCTGCACAGGTGCAACACCCCACGCGCCTCCTCCCTCTTTCTCTCCTCCTCCTCCTCCTCTCCTGTCTTCTCTCCTCCTCCTCCTCCTCCTCTCCTGTCTTCTCTGCTCCGACTCCGATCCTCCCCTGCTCCCTTAAGAATAAGTTGGAGAACTATTTATGTGGTTTTATATGTTCTTTTGGTCCCTGTGTGTGTGTGTGTGTGTGTGTGTGTGTGTGTGTGTGTGTGTGTGTGTGTGTGTGTGTGTGTGTGTGTGTGTGTGTTTTTGATGTCTGTTGTTACGCACTGCTTGTTGACCAAGCAGCAGAAACAAACTGCTGGATCTGCTTCTTCTCAACCAGGTCAGGTGGCAGGATATTTTTTTTTGGTACCCCAAGTTTTTTTTTCTTTTTCTTTTACTCTCCGTTGTCACCCTCTCTCTCTCTCTCTCTCTCTCTCTCTCTCCTTCTTCATCTGTCTCTGCCTCTCTCTCCTTCTGTCTCTATCTTTGCCTCTCTCTCTTTCTCTCTCTCTTGCTCTCTCTCTCTCTCTCTCTCTCTCTCTCTCTCTCTCTCTCTCTCTCTCTCTCTCTCTCTCTCTCTCTCTCTCTCTCTCTCACACACACACACAAACAGACACACACACACACACCTCTGTCACGCTCTCTCTCTCTCTCCCTCTCTCTCTCTCTCTCTACCCCCCTTCTCCCTCTCTTTCTCTCCCCCTACCCCCCCCCCCTCTCCCTCCCTCCCTCTCTCTATCTCTCCGTTCCCAGGCTGCTGCTGCTGCTGCATACAATGCTGGGAGGCTGCCAGCTCTGCAGACAGATGGCAGAGTTATTAGATGAGCATCATACCGTTCCCTTCCTGCCACTCTCTTTTTAATCAAATTAAAGCCAAAAAGGGGGAGTCTATTAACTGCGTTTGTATTCAACTCCATAATGGACCCCTTTCGTAGCAGCGGTACTCTCCGGCATCATCTCCGTCCATGACATAGTTGACCCCCCCCCCCCCCCCCCCCCAATACCCCACCCTGCCCCCCTCCCCCACCCAATCGTCCCCCATAGTTTGGCACAGCCAAAACTATGCCCACCCCCCCTTTCGCGTTCTCGATCATCGTTAGTGTTGTCGTCATAGTTTTTTTGTTGTTGTTTTGTTTCGTTTTTTTAGTGCGTTGTGTAGTCAGGCGCGGCCATCTTGCCTTTTGCGCGTGTGTGTGTGTGTGTGTGTGTGTGTGTGTGTGTGTGGGTCTGTGCTGTGGGGGTTATCTAGACGACAGAGAGGCTGCCTGCCTGGCTGCCTGTTAGGAGGAAGGGGGCTGTGAGGTGCACACTCTAGATCGCTAACTTGAAAAGCGGGGCAGAAATAGTTGAAAGAAACCACGCGGTCATAAAAGCTGTGGAAAAAGTGAATATTCGCCTCGCTTCAAAGAGGCCGGTCTACTGTAGCTCCATTCAGGGATAGCTTC
>CM030172.1:5555990-5568490 GCA_017639675.1 Aplochiton taeniatus
TTTTAAATTCTTTCCAAACCGACAGGTTTATATTTTCTGTTATTTTACAGCGCTCCTTTATAACCAGCCAGCTGTGTGTGTGTCCACCGTCCGCCCGCTCAAGCCGCCCGCTTAGTGGTTGGCGAGCGCCCTTCCCCGGGTAGCGGGCCCCGGCCTGGGGCCGATGGTGACATTATGGTCGTCCCCCCGTCCCCCCCCTCGCTACCCTCTCCACCTTGGCATCGCTGTGCCCTCCTCTTAGAAACACAGGACCCCCTTTGTACAGAAAGGGCCGCACAATCTGATATTTGTTTACGACACGCAGGGCATCGTGCGGGGCCCTGGATGGGCACGTTGAACCGCTCTTGATTCCGTGCCAAGCATCTCGCTGGGCATGTTTACGCCCCTCCGTTTCGCCGGTGGATAAAGAGAGCAATAAATAAAATTAAAAAACAAATAAAAAAGGACACAACACAGGAGTGAAAGCCTGTGTGTTTTCATTTTTAGTCTTTTTTTTACCGGCCTTGTTTGTGGTATTTCTGGTGCCCTTTTGGAAAATAAGGCAGTTGGTTTGTGTGTGTGTGTGTGTGTTTTTTTTTTATTTTTTTTATCACAAGGCGCCGCTGTGTGTGTGTGTGTTTGTGTCGGCGACGTCGTTGGGCGAAAGGGGAAAGTGGAGCAGCCGGTGTTTAAGCTCCCCGTCTGAGGGCAGACGCCTCTCTCTCTCCTGCTGCACTTCCACTGTTGTCAAGTCAGCGTCTCGTCGGTGTGCAGAGGATAAGTAGCAGCCCCGGCCCAATGACTCAACAAAAGAGCTGCAAAAACAAAAGGGGCCTCGGCCCTGCCTCATTTAATACAGGGCTGCCCAAGCGCCATTGTTATGCTAACAGGACTTTTGAATATTCAGCAGCTTTTAATTAGGCTAGAACCCCTTTATTTTAAGCCGGGTGTCTGCAAAGGCTTGCCAAAAACTGCAACTTTGAATTTCCAAAAGTACAGACACGACACATAACAATTTAAGTCTAAAAGTAAATAATAACTGAAATATTTAATTGAATTAACGTTGTAATATGTGTTTTACATTAGGCTGTTTTTTACAATAAGAATTCTTTTTTTTAATTGCATACAAAAATATTCATTTTATATATAAAGCATACTTTTATTTAATTATTATAATTACTACGTCTCTCATATTATTTTTAAAAAACTATTTAAACCTAGCATTCAAAATCATTGAATTATTTTAGTTCAAATATATCCGGGATATAAAAATTAGACCCTCTAAGATAATTGAATATATTTTTAATGAAAGGAAATGTTTGTTTTTGCCTTGTAGAAAAATAATTTGTGCATTTTACTTGGAAAAAAAAGAACCAGGAATTCATATTCACATTAAAACATATAATTTAACCAATATGCAGGCTTGTTCTTGTTTGTCTGTTTTTACAAAGTGCTGAGTGGAAACGGACTGGTCCAGTGGTATCAGGGTTCTGGAACACAGGATGTGATGTCATTTCTAGTTTATAAATAGACGTGTGTGTGTGTGTGTGTGTGTGTGTGTGTGTGTGAGTGCGAGAGAGAGAGAGAGTTTAGTGTACTGTAGTGTTTCTGGGTCTTTGTCGAGCCCTCTCTGTTTTGACCAAGAGGCCTAACGTTGCGTTGCTCTGTCAGAGGTCCTGTCTCTACAGTTCACTCTGTTTTACATTTTTCTGTTTGTTGAAATTGACCCCTATTTTAATTTAGAGGCAGGTGTGATTATCTAGAAATATTCCTCTCAAAATGCAGTCGAACAAGAAGACCAGGATTATAATGTTATTCATTTTAAGGACGTGATGCAGCTGTGAATGACTTTCATCTTATGACAACCAACCGGGTGTTCAAATAGAATAATCGGTTGCTAATGTTGTTGGTGATTCTCAGAATGAAAAGTGAAGGTGGATTTTCCCATCGGTCCTCACATTATACTTGGAGAACCAGGCTGCATTGAATATGGTATACCTCTTCCCACTTCTCGTCTTCTCTTTACCCGGCGACAACGACTACAGCTTTTGGTTCGGTTGCCAAAAACCTGGTGTACACAAACACACACACACACACACACACACACACACACACACACACACACACGTAAAAACACGCACACATAAACACACACACACGTGCAAACACACACACACACTGCTTTATTTCTGCCATTTTCCCAGTGATCACCCGTATGGACGAGAGGCAGGGGTGGGTCAACATAAAGTGGACAACTCTCCTCTCCTCTCCTCTCCTCTCCTCTCCTCTCCTCTCCTCTCCTCTCCTCTCCTCTCCTCTCCTCTCCTCTCCTCTCCTCTCCTCTCCTCTCCTCTCCTCCCCTCTCCTCTCCTCTCCTCCCCCCAAGTTGCAGTGCCAACCGTAGGGTGTGAACCGGCTCTGGTTCTGGAGCGCTGCCGGTCCCATCACAGCGAGTCACGGTGCTGATTGAAGAGCCACCCCTGTCCCAGGTAGGGGTTAGGGTTAGGGTTAGGGTTAGGGTAGGGGTGTCGGGGCCGCAGTACGGCGGTGGATTCAGAGGCTACTAATTGGGGGCGCTGGACTACTGTTCTCAGTCAAATAGAAAGAGGAAAATCATTTGATGTTCTAGGGTTATCTATGGAGAAACAGCACAAGCTATGTACAGAGAAGGGAGAAGAGAGGAGGAGAGAAGAGAGGGATGAATTCATCCCTTCTGTTCCTCCATCCACCCATCTCCTCCTCCCCTCGCTTTTCCTCCCCCCCTCTCCCTTGCCTGTCTGTCCCATCTGACCCTCTCGTGTGTGTGTGTGTGTGTGTGTGTGTGAGACACACACTTGTCTCCCTAACTGCCACGCCATGCCCTTTATTCTCCACATAGAAGTTAAAAGGAGCTTTTGTCAAAGGGGGGCTAAATCCTTTTCAAATAGGTCATCCTCATCATCATCTTCGTCGTTATTTGGGAGGGAGGGACTCACACTAGCAGACATATGCTGGGAGTATTGACGGGTTAATACCGTCAACTCTGGCCCACGTTGAGATTGAATGAAATAAAAAGAAGCAGAAGAAAAAGTATAATATATTTAGCAGGTCCTCCTTTTGTGAGCGATTGTATTTTGTAGCATTCCAAAGGTAAACTAATATCGGTTGATATTGGAATGTTTTTTTTTTTTTTTTTTTTTTGTAGCTGTAGCGAGATGTGTTAGTGCGGTTGAAATGATCTGGCCATGTGTAAATACTGTTTCCAATGTACTGTTTGGATAAGAAGCCTGAAAGAGATCCAGTTTAGACCAGTTTAGTGACGCTCCTCCTCCTCCTCCTCCTCCTCCTCCTCAAACGGCCCGGTGTCATCCAATTCAGAGATCACATGCTTTCAGTCTAACCTGCTGTATTCAAACAAGTCGGTTAGAGAGAGCTCCGTGTACACACACACACACACACACACACACGTGCGAGGCGTGTGTTCAGAAGCAGGGTTAGTGTAGCCGTGGTAGTCTGCGGACAGGTTGGAGCTGGTCTGCCTTTTAAAGGGCCTGCTGGTCTGCTACCCACTACACTATCAGGTTGGAGCTGGTCTGCCTTTTAAAGGGCCTGCTGGTCTGCTACCCACTACACTATCAGGTTGGAGCTGGTCTGCCTTTTAAAGGGCCTGCTGGTCTGCTACCCACTACACTATCAGGTTGGCACCGCTGCCACGCTAAGTAGAGATAGGTCACACACAGACACACACACACACACACACACACACACAGGCACTTACATTCACTCAAACACACACAGACTCACGGTGAACCAAATTAGTGGGATACTAACCATCTATTGTAATGTTCTTTAGCCCTGACCCCTTATCCTTAATCAAGATCACTCCGACTTTTGATCTTGGTCCTGGACTGTCCTTAACATTGTGTGTGTGTGTGTGTGTGTGTGTGTGTGTGTGTGTGTGTGTGTGTGTGTGTGTGTGTGTGTGTGTGTGTGTGTGTGTGTGTGAACGAACATCCGTCTGAGTTTGTTGACGCTAGTGTTATTATATATTTTTTTGGGTGCGTTCGCTAGTGTTTGAATTGAATCTGGGCCCAGCGCCATCACCCCATCAATACATTGGCTCCTATTAGGTCCTGGCCTTTCAAAGAACATTAATAGGAGGCTGGATCCCCCGGAGAGGAGAGGAGGAGGAGGAGGAGAGGAGGAGAAGAAGGAGGAGGAGGCAGAGGCGGGTGGACGGGGGTCCGGCTCGAGGAATCAGTCCTTTGATGTCGGCCCCTTTTTATTACGAGAGTCTGATTCTCCAGTCTTTGGGGGAGTCCCATCCATGTGTTCATCATTAGCCTGGCCAGGATTCAGGCTTCAGACTGCCGTGTGTGTGTGTGTGTGTGTGTGTGTGTGTGTGTGTGTGTGTGTGTGTGTGAGGGCCTCTGATCCTAATATCAATTAAGTTAATAGGAATCAGAGAGGGCTGTTTTGCAGTGAGAGACGCTGTGTTCCAGTCAAACATTCACAGCCTTCTGACCAGAAACCTTCAAATGGACTCCGAAAGAGCAGCACTTGCAGACAGCTTAAAGCCATGTTGGATATATTTTGTGTGTGTGTGTGTGTGTGTGTGTGTGCGCAGACCGTGTGCATCTGAAGTGCAGCCCAGCCTCACTCTTGAGTGTGTTGTTATTGTGTAGTAGGGTGTGTGCCATGCTTTGGTTGACGCGGATGGCAAGCGCCGGTTCAGACACACACACACACACGCACACACACACACACACACACACACACACAGACAGGCACACACACTTTGATCTGCTCCCACACACTTGTTCTCACCCTGACAGCTTTGCCACTTCTGTTTCCGCGGCGGAAAGTGATTGGCCGTGGGCTTGTAATGAGGGCTGCGATTGGCTGTAGACCTCCAAGGTTTCCGCCTGTGCCATCGGCTCCCTGGCACGGCGACCCACGTTCACTGGAGCTCCTGGAAACTAAGAATTCCTAGTGGTGGCACACAACAACAGCAACCCAGCGACGCTGTGTGTGTGTGTGTGTGTGTGTGTGTGTGTGTGTGTGTGTGTGTGTGTGTGTGTGTGTGTGTGTGTGTGTGTGTGTGTGTGTGTGTGTGTGAGAGTGTGTGTGAGAGAGAGAGAGTCAAGGCTGCCAACTCGGAGGCCTTGTCAGTTTTCTGTCCTGTGTTCGTGCCTCGTGACTGGCTTACAGATTCGGAGAGCTATACACAGGCTGGCTGTGTGTGTGCGTGTGTGTGCGTGTGTGTGCGTGTGTGTGTGTGTGTGCGTGCGCGTGCGTGTGGATAATATTCGCCCGCTCGTGTAATGTCCAGACTAGTTCCGTAGAAAACCGTTCTCTGAAACTTTACTGCTCTTAATTACTCCGTCAATTGATTATTAATGCAGACCGTTAATGGATGGTTGGAAAGCCAACTGGCTCGAGCCCAACCCACCGACACCAGCCAGTCAGAACAGGTTCTCTCTCTCTCTCTATACACACACAGACACACACACACACACACAACACAAAACAGTGCCCCTCTCTCTCTATCTCTCTTCCTCTCTACACACACACACCACAACACAACACAGTGTCTCTCTCTTTCCCTCTCTCTCTCTCTCTCTCTCTCTCTCTCTCTCTCTCTCTCTCTCTCTCTCTCTCTCTCTCTCACCCCTTTATCTGCCTATAATCAAATAAGACTGGATGTTTCTTTCTTTTCTTTTCTTTTTTCTCTTTATCTCTGCTCCTCTCCCACGGCTCCTATCCCAAAGGGCTCTGCGGAGATCCTGGGTGAACCATTCCAGATTCTCCCTATCGCTTGCAGTAATCCTGAAAAATTGATTTGGCACATTGTCTCCTCAGCGTCTCCTAGTGTGAAAGTGAGCTGTTTGTGTGAGCGAGCATCAGCAATCGCAGGCGTGTGCGTGTGTGTGCATGTGTGTGTGTCCGTGTGTGTGTGTGTGTGTGTGTGCGCGTGCGTGCGCCGATGAATGTGTTAGACTGCTGAAGAAAAAACATGGAATATGCTACATTTTTACAATGCGTGAGCAAGGGTCAGTCACCACGTATGCACACACACGCACACACACACACACACACACACACACACACACACATTCCACACATCACATTGTAGTGCCACACCCTAGGAACAGCTGTGTCGGATGTCTCAGATGTCTTTCCCATGAGGTCACTTCCTGTCCCAGTGTTCTGGTCCGACCATGTTTACGGTCCTGACATAAACACTAAGCTCAGTCGTATGGTCCGCAGACCCAAACCAGGTCTGTTGGCTGAGGGTGTGCACGGGCGTTAGTCATCCACAGCCAGACATGTTTGACCTCCAGGATACCTACAGCAGAAGGCTTCATTGGGAATTCACTGTAATATCTACTGTACAGTTCAGGTCTATACATAAATTGGTATTTTCCTATTATATATCAGCACTATATTACACACAACATTATACATTCGTACTCCTGTGCTCCTTACATATTACTTATTTAGTGTATTTATTGTATTCTTTATTTATTCAGGGAAAGTCAGACTGAGATTAATATCTCTTTTTCAAGTCATCCCTGCCAAAGGAAGACAGCACATTCCCACAACATGATACAAAACTGACTGTCAGGATCACACAGCTTTTTTATTCTTCATTCAACACAATATAATTAAAATATTTAGGACAATGATAAGATTAATATCTATTACATTATTATATAAGTCATCCCTGGCAAATTGAGGCAACACAGACAACATTCACACAGCATGAAACAGAACACCAGGAGCACACATTATTTTAATTCCTCATTCAAATTTTTTTTATTCAAGATAATAATTCATGAATATAAGAATCAGGTTAATATTTGTGATATACTTGATATTTCCCAGTTGTATGATTCAATATATGTTTTTGGAATGATTTGTCCTTGATATGTCCTTTATTTAGTATATGATTAAGGAATAGTTCCTATTTATTTATTTATGTCCTAGCTAAAGTATTATGATTAAGGAATATTTCCTAGATATATGTTCTAGATACAGTATATGATTTAGGCATATTTCCTTGATATAATATATCTCCTATATACAGTATTATGATTAAGGAATATTTCCTAGATATATATATTCTAGATACAATATATGATAAAGGAATATTTCCTAGAAATATGATATGTCCTAGTTACAGTATTTTGATGAAGGCTCTATTTCCTAAATATATATTCTAGATCCAGTTCATGATTAAGGAATGCTTCCTATATATTAAGGAATGCTTCCGGTATATTCTAGATTATATATGCATTATATGATTAAGGAACATTTCATATTCTATGTTCTATAAACATATGATTAAGAAATATTTCCTAGATATATTCTATGTTCTATAAACATATAATTAAGGAACATTTCCTAGATATATGTTCTAGATACAGTATTATGATTAAGGAACATTTCCTAGATATATATTCTAGACACAGTATTATGATAAAGGAACATTTCCTAGACATATGTTCTAGTTGCAGTTTATGACTCCATATATGTGTCCTATCTACAGGCGCCGTACTGTGGGGTACAGTAGACGTTTACCCTGTGGCTCTCTGTTCCTCCCTCTCCCCCTCTGTTCATTTCCTGTCAGCGTCGCAGCGGGCCGCGTCTCGGACCCTCGGATGAAACAGTGTCTCCCGTCTGTATTTTGTTTGGTTGGGTTTGGTGGCGGCGGTGGCGGCGGCGCGTGTGTGTGGAGGCTGGGCGCTGCGTTGTGTACGTAGAAGCCCTCCTGTCAGGCCGGCGTCGGGGGAAAGCCAGAAAGCGGTAACGAGCTTTGGCAGAACCTGACATATGGCGGTAATTAAATTAAATTAGTAGCAGACGAAAAAAGAAAAACCCGCTGTGGTCAGTTGCCAAAAAAAGCGCGGCACCTTGAAAGGATTTGTGAATAATCAAAAGGCTCTCGTAAATATCTGTCACCTGGACAACTGCTCCCTCGCCGTGTTTATTTATTGGTTTATTCACGTTGAATTCTTTCGGTTCTCGGGGAAAACCTGTGTTTCCATCCGGGGATCACTTCAGCTCCGTCCGTCTGAGCTGCAGGCAGATTGGACAGTGGCCTGCCCTGCTGTACATCCAGCCCTCTGCCAGTCAAACCTGGATTTAGACTCCTTTTTTTATTCTCTCTCTTCCTCCTCCTCTTCTCGCCGCTTAGATGAGTGGACTTCAGCCGACTCGCTACACGCTTTAGTTTTCCTAACAAGTCAAGTGTGTGTGTGTGTGTGTGTGTGTGTGTGTGTGTATGTGTGTGTGAGGTGGATCTTAAACCCGGGCCATGTGTCGGTGGTCTTGTGTGGATATGGCTGTGCCACAGGCTGCTGTATTTTGAAAAGCGAGACGCTATTTTCTTTTTCTGAGTGCCATTCTCTAGCCTTGACAGGGACGAGAGCCTTATTAACTGTCAGGGCTCCTCTGGTCACACACACACACACACACACACACACACACACGCTGGGCCAGAGCCCATTTCCTGTTTGGAGGGCCATTATAAAGGGCATTAATGTTTGCCTGTGTGGAGTGGAGAGGCATACCGCCGCCTCCCCATTGAAAATTGTGTGGGGGGGGGGGGGGGCCGGAGGTCTCACCTCGCCACAGACGGAAAAATCAACGGCTGCATTTCACATTTCCTCTCTTCTGTAAATTGAGTGGCTCTCCTCTCTCCCATCTCTTCCCTCCGGAGGAGCCAAGCCCGGGCTCCAGCTCCAGTGGGGCCTCTCTCTGGGATCTGGAGCTCTGTTAGGAGCAGAGGGCAGAGGAGCCGGCAATGGAGGGGCACATGTTTGGTGGAGCAGGGTCTCCTTCTACATACAGGGTGCAGGTGTGCCCGGTTTGTGTGTGTGTGTGTGTGTGTGTGTGTGTGTGTGTGTGTGTGTGTGTGTGTGTGTGTGTGTGTGTGTGTGTGTGTGTGTGTGTGTGTGTGTGTGTAAAATATATACACACCATGATATTGAGAATCAATTACTTATTTCTGTTGAGGATTTATCATCAGAAAAACGTCTCCCTCTCGAATGTTTTCTTTTTTTCTTTTGTTGAGAGTTTCTCTCCTTCACATTGCAGCGTGTGGCCTGCTGTTTGACAGACAGGCGGTGGAATTCTGACATGTCTTTTTTTCGGGGCGGTTCGGCTTCTATACCCCTGTCTTACTCTCCGCTGCTCTCTCTCTCTCTCTCTCTCTCTCTCTCTCTCTCTCTCTCTCTCTCTCTCTCTCTCCTCTTTCTCTCTATTTTCTTCTCTCTCTCTCTCTCTCCTTTCCTCTGTCCCACCTCTCTCTTCTTCCCTTCTCTCTCTCTCTCTCTCTCTCGGTGACAAACACTCCCAGTTAGCCATCCACAAAGCGTCTTCCCTCCGTTTGCTTTTGTTGTCAATTACAAGGCGCTGCCTCAGTTCCTGGAGAACACACACAACGACAGGCTCAAATTGGGGATGCCTCTCTCCCCTGTCGTTTTGTTTCAGACTAGATTACAGCAGGGTCGCTCTGGGCGCTGCCGCCATGACGACGCTGTCATAGCGACAACGGCGACAGCTGCCGTTGCTCGGCACTAGAGGGAGCCACTGAGAAAGTCTCTGTGGGCTCAGAGACACATGGCAGCCATCTTTTGACAGTGATCCTTTTTTTTTTATCTCCAAATAAAATGAGTGATGTTATAGTAGAGAGACCGAGTAGAGACAGACAGAGTAGAGGCAGACAGAGTAGAGGCAGACAGAGTAGAGGCAGACAGAGTAGAGGCAGACAGAGTAGAGGCAGACAGAGTAGAGGCAGACAGAGTAGAGGCAGACAGAGTAGCGGCAGACAGAGTAGCGGCAGACAGAGTAGCGGCAGAGTAGAGGCAGACAGAGTAGAGGCAGAGTAGAGACAGACAGAATAGAAGCAGATAGAGTAGAGACAGAGTGGACTCAGACAGAGTAGAGGCAGAGTAGAGACAGACAGAATAGAGGCAGATAGAGTAGAGACAAAGTGACGAAACAAAAGAGGCAGGAAGGATGGACGGGTGCACGGTGAGAGACATTGTCGCCGTTACACACACCAATTAAACAAGGGAGGGAAAAGTTCTTCTCATTGTAATCTATCCAGAAGAGCTGTGTGTGTGCGTCTGTGTGTGTGCGTGTGTGTGTGTGCGTGCGTGTGCGCGTGCACGTGTGTGTGCGTTCCACATGTTAATTGGTCTGGTGACGGCCCGGTCGTCTATAGGAACTTAGCTGACAAGTCACCAAGAAACCAGGAAAGGAGGAGCACAGCAGGAAGGGGAGAAGAAAGAAAAAGAAAGAAGGAGGACCTGAGAGAGAGAGAGGGGGTGGGGGGGGGGTAGAGAGAGAGAGAGGTGATAGAGCGGGGGAGAGAGAGAGAGAGAGAGACCGAGACCGAGACCGAGAGACCGAGGAGGCATTGATTTCTTTAAGGTGTCGTAAAGTGCCTCCTATCTGCCATCTGTGCTGCAGACCTAGACACAAGTTGCGCACACACACACACACACACACACACCTCTGCCCTCTCCCCCTTACATCCCTGAAGAACCAAGTCCCCAATCAAACCTGGCTGTCGATGCACATCATAAACTGGTTGCACACACACACACACACACACACACACACACACGCCCACACAGCATCAGTAATTAACCTGAAGACTCAGGTGAGGCCTCCACATCCTGGCCGATGGAAAAAGTAAACCTCAAGCACCGACATCACTGGGTCTGTGTTACTGGACCCCCCCCCCCCCCCCCACACACACACACACACACAAACACACACACACACATACAGTGCTCTCTCCCAGCCTTCCCGAGGTTAATTTGTGGTCGATTAAAAAACTCCAAATAGCTGAAAGGAGGCTCTTTGATCAGAGCCCCCTGGCGAGGTCTGGCCATCACTCCTGCAGCCAGCCGCCATCTTGAACCCATTAGGCCCCGGCAGTGTAAACAAGATCAGATTGGACTCGCCTTTTCTTTTCTAGGAGATCCTTTGGTTTTCCTTACATGCATGTGGATTTCTCTCTTGTTTTCTGCCTCTCGGGCCTTCAAACATCTTAGTTTCTTACGTTTTATTCGGATGGATGGGTGTGCGAATGGATATGGAGGAATGAACAGATAGATGGAAAGAAGGATGGATGGATAGAGGGATGGATGGATAAATGGGTGATCTTCTGAGCCATATCACATCGCTATTCTATTATAGAAGGGTTTAAAGTCATTAAGACCAGTGTAGATGTCTAAAGCCATTTAATCCTTAGAAGAGCTAGCGTCCAAACACACACATACGCACCAATACACAAAGACACTAGCGCACACACACACACACACACACACACACACACACCAATACACAAACCCACCCGTGCTTGCACACACACACACACACACACACATACACACACACACACACTAACAGGCCAGGCTCCAGTAGCATTGCTGTGTGAAGCCCTGATCCCCACTTGTATTAGAGACTTAGAAAAGGAAAAGCACTCGAACTGCTGGATTTACTGTCCTAAAGCCAGCGGGAGATTTATGTTGAGTAACACAACCTGTGTGTGTGTGTGTGTGTGTGTGTGTGTGTGTGTGTGTGTGTGTGCACGCGTCATTTTTACTCTCAAACATATGCCACTGCTAAGAGTGTTGGATTTTGACGTCCTTTTTGGGAATGTATTATAGTTTCAGAGCCGTTTGTTATATTTTTTTAGTTTCCATCTCTCTTTCATTGTACTTCTCTCTTTGGACGGCTCTACTAGCAGAAGTGATCCTAATAATGGATGGTGACAACTCTCTCCATATGGTTGACTCTTAGCTCTGTGTTTCCAAACCGCTCGTGTTGAAATCTGTTTGGTCCTCTGTTCTCTCTCTGTTCTCTCTCTGTTCTCTCTCTGTTCTCTCTTCACACGTCTGAAGCCGCTGTGGAACACAAAACCGCCCCGCAAAACGACAACCAAGTGACCAAACCAAACCAAACCAAACCAAACCAAACCAAACCAAACCAAGTGACCAAACCAAACCAAACCAAGTGACCAAACCAAACCAAACCAAACCAAACCAAACCAAACCAAACCAAACCACCAAACCAAACCAAACCAAACCAAGTGACCAAACCAAACCAAACCAAACCAAACCACCAAGTGACCAAACCAAACCAAACCAAACCAAACCACCAAACCAAACCAAGTGACCAAACCAAACCAAACCAAACCAAACCAAACCAAACCAAGTGACCAAACCAAACCAAACAAACCAGTTGTTTTTCTGAGAAACCTCTGTGTCTCCGCTAACAGCTAGTGACTAGCATTTATCCTTTCAGCTACTCCTGGTGACTCCTGGTTAACTAAACTCTCACACACACACACTCACACACAGACAAATAAAACACACACATTACGGTTTTATACACAGCACTTTTCTTTTGTGTTGTTTGTGGTGTTCTTCCCACGATGCATTGCGGCTGACGTTTCCCTTGTCTCCCTGGGAGAGCGGGCGACGACGGGAGAGGGGAGCGTTTACCCTAACCCTATCACC
>CM030172.1:5575990-5580990 GCA_017639675.1 Aplochiton taeniatus
CTACCTCTACCTCTACCTCTACCTGAACTCTACCTCTATCTCTACCTGAACTCTACCTCTACCTGAACTCTCCTATCTCTACCTGAACTCTACCTCTACCTGAACTCTACCTCTTTCTCTACCTGAACTCTACCTCTATCTCTACCTGAACTCTACCTGAACTCTACCTCTACCTCTACCTGCACTCTACCTGACCTCTACCTCTACCTGCACTCTACCTGACCTCTACCTCTACCTGAACTCTACCTCTACCTCTACCTCTTACTATAATGACCTTGTTGCCATCCCTCTAACCAGAAATCTTTATCTTCCTCCCGCTCTCTCTCTCTCTCTCTCTCTCTCTCTCTCTCTCTCTCTCTCTCTCTCTCTCTCTCTCTCTCTCTCTCTCTCTCTCTCTCTCTCTCTCTCTCTCTCTCTCTACAGAGCTACCCGTCTCACTCCTCGGCAGACATCAACTCCAGTCTCCCCCCCATGTCCAGTTTCCACCGCGGTGCCCCTTCCAACCACTACTCTGCTGCCTCCTGCACGGCCACCACCAACGGCACGGACAGTGTCATGGGTGAGACAGGGAGGGAGGGGGGGCAGGGGAGAGAGAGGGATGGATAGAAGGGAGGGAGGGACGGAGGGATGGAGGAATGGATAGATAGGTTCAGTAGAGGGGTCCGTACAGCCACAACTAACAGGGCCGACAGCGTCACAAGGGAGGGAAGGAGGAAGGGAGGGAGGCATGGGGAGAGAGAGAGAGAGAGAGAGAGGAATGGAAGGAGGGAGAGGGAGGAATTAAAGGATGGAGGGAGGGAGAGGGAGGAATGCAAGGATGGAGGGAGGGAGTGGGAGAAATAGAAGGATGAGGGGGGGTCATATGGATAGAGTAGAGCTATCTCTGGTATCTCTAGTGGAGGTGGCTCTTTGAATCCCAGTGAGCAGAGAAACAGACTGGGGGGCATCTAACATTCCTCCCAGTACGTCAACACGCACACACACATTCTCTCACAGACACGCATACGTGCACACACATTCTCTCTCAGACACACACACACACACACACACACACATACACACACGTCTTTCTGTCTGTTTTCCTGCCAATATCTCGTTCTATATGAGAGCTGGTCCTCTGCAGAATAGGAACAGGTTCTGTGTCTGTTAGGCTGTTCTCTCTGACAAGCTGCTACAAACCTGGCCCACCGCAAGAAGACCGCTGAGGCCCCACACTACTGACATCTCTCCTACACACACACACACACACACACACACACACACACACACACACACACACACACACACACACGTACAGTCTACTCCACGTACGGGTGTCTGTAGATTAACTCCAGCAGGCAAGGCAAAACCATACAGACACAATTGCCTGTCCTATACACACACACCCATAAACAATATTGCACACACACAAATGCACACACACATAGATGTCTACACCATGTACCGATGTCAGATGTAGATTAACTCCAGCAGGCATTGCAAAACTATACAGACACACACTCACACATAGACTGAGAGAGAAAGCATCTGTCCTGAACATCCAGCCCCCCTCTACTGTGTGAACTCTACCGGGCACAGTTTTAAGTTCTAGCAGGTCAATCCGTCCCAATCCGATCCAATTGCCAATCATTTGAAAGCATTAGGGTGGATCTGATACAGGAGTCCCAGGCCCTCTCTGTGACGGCAACCCTATGTGGAGGCAGCATTAAGCTTTCGGTTATTGGAAAAAGGGTTTTGTATGGTTCATATTACCAGTGGAGATGTAATCCCTGCACGTTTTTTCTCTGCTGATGTTACTGGGACTGGAGACTTTATCAGTGCACCCAGCACATATGACCCTTCTCTCTCTCTCTCTCTCTCTCTCTCTCTCTCTCTCTCTCTCTCTCTCTCTCTCTCTCTCTCTCTCTCTCTCTCTCTCTCTCTCTACTTTTTGTCTATATTTGTCTCTTTTCTGTCTCTGTAAGTTCTTGGTCCTTCTTGGCCTGTGTGTGTGTGTGTGTGTGTGTGTGTGTGTGTGTGTTTGTGTCCTTACTTGTCTGTAAAAGCGTAAACTCCCCATCTGGAAGCTGCTGTCAGGAGAGATGGGCCCGAGAGCATGTCAGACACACAATACAGGGTGTGTGTGTGTGTGTGTGTGTGTGTGTGTGTGTGTGTGTGTGTGTGTGCATGCATGCGTGAGTGCGTATGTGTTATGGTATGTGCGTGAGAGTTGCGTGGGCGGTCCCACAGTCCCACAGTAAACTTCCTGTCCTTCGTTTGGCGATTGGCCACTCGTGTGTGTGTGTGTGTGTGTGTGTGTGTGTGTGTGTGTGTGTGTGTGTGTGTGTGTGTGTGTGTGTTTCTCTGTTTGTGTTTGCGTATGTCTAAATGTATGTGTGTGTGTGTGTGTCTGTGTGTCTGTCTATGTGTGTGTGTGTGTGTGTGTGTGTGTGTGTGTGTGTGTGTGTGTGTGTGTGTGTGTGTGTGTGTGTGTGTGTGAGAGAGATGATCTCCGGAGCCTGAGGCCAGGACAGCTGGAGATGTGGGGGTAGATGGGGTGTGTTGAAGCCTGAGGGCACTATGAAGAAGGGATGAATTAAAAGATGGATGGATAGATAGATAGATAGATAGATAGATAGATAGATAGATAGATAGATAGATAGATAGATAGATAGATAGATAGATAGATAGATAGATAGATAGATAGATAGATAGATAGATAGATAGATAGATAGATAGATAGATAGATAGATAGATAGATAGATATAATTGTATTTCAAAGCAGCCTTATTAATGAAAACATATCCCCCTCTATTTCTGTGTGTGTGTGTGTGTGTGTGTGTGTGTGTGTGTGTGTGTGTTTGTTTGCCTGTACGTGTGCGTGTGCGTGTGTGTGTTTCACAGCTAACCGGGCGCAGAGTTCAGCAGTGAGTTCTCAGACTGGCGATGCCTTGGGGAAGGCTCTTGCATCAGTGAGTAGATCCTACACGAACCTACCACACACACACACACACACACACACACACTCAAAGTAAACACACTCTGCCGCGCGCACACACTCATCTACAAAAACATATGTCCACACAAACTCAAAATTATTAGTGCATTTAATTACAGATTTTTCCATTTACATTTTCCAATGTAATTTCATTCAAGACATGTTTTGTGTCATTTCCCCCAAAGTAATTCCTAGCCATTTAGTTATTCTGCTCAAGATTACTGCTTTATTTTTTTAAAGGGTGCTTGGAAAGGTAAATCATCTCTTTGTTTCAGATCTACTCTCCAGATCACACAAACAACAGCTTCTCATCCAACCCGTCGACCCCAGTGGGCTCGCCTCCTTCTCTCACAGGTAAGATTACCACACTCCACAAACAAGATGGCCGCCAACCACTAGCTAAGCTAGCGTTTCAACATGAAACACAAAGATGGAACTGGGCCAACAGTTCTGGATTTTACAACGAAATGACGTTCCTATTTACGTCTGGCAGCAAAATCGATAACATTTGGCATTGTTTTTTTCATAGAGCTTCATTTTAAAGATCCCCCATATTGCAAATGTTTAGAGACGTGCCATGGACTAGCTGAAAGTGAAAACCATACTTAATTATATATATTTTAGATATAATAATTTAAGCATCTCTATTGATTTGTTAATATTGATGTTAACTTTTAGGCACTGGTATTACCGGTAAACATTTCACTAACTCCCATCCAATCCCACCGATTTTACATTCAGTCAAACGATGGAAGCAGCCCCTACTCCTTAAAGTGAAAAAATGTGTTTTGTCATTGTCGTTATGTAAAATTGAGCACTAATTGTCTCTGCAACACGCAGCGTTCAGCATTTTGCATGTACTGACTGATAGTCTTAATTACAAACTTTTGAGGTGTGTGTGTGTGTGTCTGTGGTAGTGTGTTTAGTACAGGGTGATAGGGCTGGTGGCTTTTGAGCTGTGTGTGTGTGTGTGTGTGTGTGTGTGTGTGTGTGTGTGTGTGTGTGTGTGTGTGTGTGTGTTTCACTAATTAATCACTTCAGAAAATAATTCAAACTAGCACTGTGTTGGTACCATGCACCATTAAGGTTGCCTTGGATACCGCAGACAGATATAATTGGCTTTTATCAACATGTCAAACTTATTATACGTTAACAAATATTTAAAATAAATAAAAGGTTATTACCATGCAAATTGATATCCCCAACATGAACGTATGGGGATGGATCCAGCAGGGGACGGCACATAATTGTCCGCCAGTAATACATATGTAAACTCGTATTTGCACTTGCATGTGTGAAGGCAATTATTTACAAATTAGCATATTTAAATTCCGTTTGTTAACAAGGAACAATAACAGAAGGAAAAACCCAGAAAGAGTCGCCATGGAAAACACAACACGAGGCTTGGTGAAAACAGGGTGATTAGATGGGGTCTCTCGTTCACCGAGGAGGAGATAAGGGGGCGGGGGGGGGGGGGGGGGGGGGGGGGACGACTTTAGGAGGTGGCCAGGGGGGGACAGAGGGTACCGTTTTGGGATGAATGGAGCTGAGCTGGTAGAGTACTTTTTGTTCCCCTCTTAATTGGACCGGGCAGATGTGTGGGAGGGGGTAGGGGGGGGGGGGGGGCTAGGGGTGAGGGGGTTCATAAAAGCCCCCGGTACGTTCTCGAACCTCTGGCTCTTTAACGAGAGCGAGGGGTCGCCGCGGATACGCGCCGGGCGCCACGACCACCACCCTCCTCATCCTGGAGCACCCCCGACACAAAAGAGGAAGAGGAGGAGGCCATTAGCATCACACAAGCTTGGCCTGTCAAAGGCCTTTTCTTTAGGTTACCTGCTCTGCTAATTGGACCCCCCCCCCCCGCCTCCAATTCCCTCTCTCATCCATTTCAAGTTAATGATTACCTCTGTATGAATAAGCCCTTGGCTTTTGTTTTTACAATGGAAAGGACCGTGGCCCGTTAACCAACATATTAATATGAATGTGAATATCCCAGTTAATGATGGCGGGTATCTTTCATGTC
>CM030172.1:5585990-5588490 GCA_017639675.1 Aplochiton taeniatus
AGTCAAAGTGTGTAGAACTGTAGTCACACACACACACACACACACACACACACAGCCTCTATTTTCAGCAGCTGGATCATTGCAAGGCTGTTTTTCTCCCGGCCTTCAGCCAGCCATCCAGCTAGACAGGATGAGATGCTGAGGTCATGGAGAAAACAGGTGTTCTCATGATGTGACCCACCGTCGCCGACTAAGACGAGAGGACAGGGAGGAGTGGAGAAAAGCAGAGAAGAGGGGCGATAAGAAAAAGAAGGGGGAGGAAAAACGAGGGAATGGGAGAAGTGAGGAAGGAGGTGGAACATTCCAGATCCTCTGAAACTGTAACTAGTGGACAACGTCACTGAAGGGAGAGATGGAGGGACAGAGGGAGAGGGTAAGAGAGAGACACAGAGATGGAGGGAGGGAGGGACAGGGGGAGAGAGAGACAGAGATTGAGGGAGTGAGAGACAGGGGGAGAGGATGAGTGGGAGGGACAGAGGGAGAGAGAGACAGAGATGGAGGGAGGGAGAGACAGGGGGAGAGAATGAGAGAGAGACAGAGGGGAAGGTAGGGCAAATCCCAGCTCCTCATATCTTTAACTAAGTTAATACCACTCTTTCACTCATTCACAACCTCTCTCTTTCTCTCTCTGTCTCTTCCACTCTCCCAATAGAATGATGTAGAGACTCAACAGAGTTCCCTAACCCCCGTACAACACATCTCTTTGTAAACAAGCCTCCCACACACACACACACACACACACACACACACACACACACAGTCTTGATCCAGGGCAGCGGCCCCTGTTAGGTTAGCTGGATGCTGGTGTATTAGGCAGTAATCTTATCAGTGGTTGGTCAGGCTGAGCACTGCTCTAAGCAGGTTAAATGGACGCCTGTGAGGAGAGGAGAGGAGAGGAGAGGAGAGGAGAGGAGAGGAGAGGAGAGGAGGGGAGGGGAGAGGAGAGGAGAGGAGAGGAGAGGAGAGGGCCGCGTCGCATCACAGCTTTAAAAGAACCAGTAATGCCCCTTTAAAACTGTCTCCTCTTTCAGTAAATAGACTCTTAAGCCGGTGTAAATCTTCTGAAGAACAGATTGTGGTCAAAGGCCGGCAGCGGTTGGTTTAAAAAAAAAAAAAAGAGAGCGAGAGAGAGAGAGAGAATAACAGAGAACTTCTCTCGTTTTAAGATGGGGGTGGGTAAAGGGACTGTTCTGGCTTGGCTTAGGAGTTAAAAAAAACACTTCTCTCCCTTTCTCACTCTCTCACTCTCGTTCTCTCTCTCTCTCTCTCTCCCCCTTTCTGTCTCTCCGCCTCGCTTAAAGTTACGTACATTCCATAAGAAGAAGAATCTAAACATTGAGTCAAATAGGGAAAGCAGAGGGAAGGAAGCAAATAAAGAAAAGGGAAAGCTAGAGGTTGGGAGAAAGTGAAAGGATGATTGGAGCGAAAGATTGAGAAATTGAAAGGAAAAAGAAGAGATGGAAGGAGGAAAACAAATCGAGAGAGAGAGAGAGAGAGAGAGAGAGAGAGAGAGAGAGAGAGAGAGAGAGAGAGAGAGAGAGAGAGAGAGAGAGAGAGAGAGAGAGAGAAATAGTATGGCATGAGAGGGATGATGTTTATTCAAAAGGAGAGGTACACAACACAACACATCTGATATACACAACACATTATTTTGTATTTTATTAAGTGACCCGTTTGTAATCACACGCACACACACACGCACACGCACGCACACACACAGTCACTGACGAGCTCTCAAGGCGCGGTCGGCCTCTTTCCCCCTCCTCGCGTCCTCCTTCCCCAGACACGTCGAGCCCTCCCTCGCCCAGCTTCCTCTGCGCCCTGTCCCTGCAGAGCCGCGGTGAAGGTGTTGGAACGTGTCCCTGGCGCGGTGAAAGAATTGGACCGGGGCCCGTGGGAGACAGATTAACTGTGTGTTGTCAAAGGCAGACGCTGTTTTGAAGGGGAATTGGAGGGATTTACAGATACCATGTTTGAGATTGAAAACGGCTGGAATGATGGATTGTATTCATAAGCATTTAAATAGGTTAGAAGTTACAAGCGGTTGTGTTTTTTTTTAGGGGGTGGGGGGTGGGGATTAGAAATAAATCTTAATCGTGGGATAAAGCACTTGTCAACGTAATGTAGCCACGTCGAATTGACATTGACCAAGATTCAGTGAGCTTAAACTAGGTTTTATCTGGCTACCATTTTGATTCAATTTTTCTCCCCGGGTGAAACTGAACTACTGGGAGTTTTCGGTGGAGTTGTGCTGTTGTATAAACAGGTGCTTCAACTCATAGCATGGTCAGTGGCGTGCTCTCATCTCTCTGGGGGATTCAGGGGTTAACAGACCATTCCCGGCCGAAGTGTGCGTGTGCCTGTGTGTGTGTGTGTGTGTGTGTGTGTGTGTCTCACTGAGGGGCCACACAAACACTTGTCCGTGACTAAAAGGCCAGGAAGTTGGATGGGGGGGGGGGTTATATACTGGTATGTCTGAGACATACAAAGGCACGCTATA
>CM030172.1:5590990-5635990 GCA_017639675.1 Aplochiton taeniatus
AGGCCTTTCTATTGTGTAGAGGGGCCGGTGGTGGGCCTCTAGAAGGTTGTCGGCCCATTGTGCCGGAGACCTTGACCACATGCCCCGTTACAGCCCGTTAAGCAACACACACACACACACACACACACACACACACACACACACACACACACACACCGTTACATAGGATGAGATGTCATGCTTTCCTATGGAATCAATAGATAACCTTGACCACATGCCCCGTCAGATGTTGACTAACAATGCAACAACAATATGATGGAATCAATCAATAAGAAATAAGAAAAGGATGGGCCTGGCGGTAGCATTTCTCTCTGTGCTCTCTCTTAATTGGCTTTTGAATATTATTATAAAAACCTTTAAATGCTGTTTTCGTCTATATTTTTATTTAGATATTACTATTATTTACTACTACTAATTGGTTAATGTTCATGTTAACGGGTAATGGTGCTTCTTTGCTAGCATCATGTACTCATGTACTGTGCTATTTATTCTTTTTGTTACTTGCGTGATCCTTATGAATTCACTTATTAGTAAAACATTTTGGCAGCAGAGTAGGGTAGTCTGGCGTATTTCTATTTGTGTGTTATTTTGAAAATCTGTGGTGTTGTGGCTTTTTCCGTTGGCTTGACTTTCGGAGAAGTGTTTTTTTTTAGTTTTTTTTTTAACAACAGCTCCCCTGATCACACGCATTTAACACGTTCCACACGTAATTTAAAGCGGTTTGCAGGTTGACGGTATTCTGAGAATTGATAAAACGGTACTTTTCCTGTGTTAATGAAAAACCTGTCGCACCACTTACTGGGAGTCACACATTTGATTAGATGCTCCAGGAAACAATAAAACACAACAGTCAAATTCAATTAAGGGCAACAGTGAGGTGGAGGGCTTCACTTTTATATCTTTAAGTTGAAGCTCTTTGTGGTTTTTGATCGGTATTCTTTAGCACGGTAATCGTCATAGTAACAGGGAGTGTCTGTATGGCTGTGCTGGGGTCAGCGATGTCTTGGGGATTTATTTAGTTTACACAGTAAGCGGCTGAACCTGGGTCACCACTCACTACTTGGCCTCGTGTTAAACTCCCCCGGCGTTAATAACTACCAATACTGTACGTACTACTGGCCATATGGAAACACTCCTTATACACACACACACACACACCGGACATAGTTAGAAGTTAGAGAGGTACTGCAGTTGTTTCAGATACAGGGAGAGCTGTGTGTGCGTGTGTGTGTGTGTGTGTGTGTGTGTGTGTGTGTGTGTGTGTGTGTGTGTGTGTGTGTGTGTGTGTGTGTGTGTGTGTGTGTGTGTGTTTACTGGACAGTTGCGTAAATATGTATGTGCTTCCCTTTGTCTTAGTGTATTGCTTGTTGGCACCTTCAATTTCCTTGTGTAATCTAATTGAATCCCATTTTCAATTCAATCTGGTTCATTGATCAATTCGGTAACTAAGGGGGCCATTACTTTTTCCCAGGGTGTTTGATAACTTTTTCCCGTTCGATAAAATAAATATATATTTAAAAACTGTATTTGGTTTGAATCCAAGTTGTCTCAGGATAAGAGTTTTGCTACAATGAAGTGTGGCAAATATGGGAAAGTAAAGAAAAACAGCAGGGGGGCAAATCCATAGTCCCTTACCCGTAACTGCTGTGGTGTCATTAGTGGAGATGACGGTTACAGCAGCAATGTAACCTTCCGTCTTTAATGTCCGCTCTGTCTCGACGGGCGTCCTGTACTGTAACGAGACCGTGTATGGCAACGGAGTCACGGGGAAACTATTTTCGAGCCCCTTTGAGATACGCCCTCTGTGTGTGGCTCCCCCGTGTTTCCTCAGACCCTTTGAGATACGCTCTCTGTGTGTGGCTCCCCCGTGTTTCCTCAGACCCTTTTATTATGAATCACCCCCCCTCCCCCCTCTTCTTTAAAGCAAGGCCATTGAAAATAGTCATCGTGTTGAGAAGTGCCTCACAGATTTTGTCGGATTGGATTTTCACACAGCCGACCAAGCTCAAAGTAAGATATTGTTGACCCCCCCCCCCCCCCCACACACACACACACACACAAACACACACACACCCACACACACACACACACACCTCTCCCCTCCTCGCTGCGTTTGTATTTTCATTTTGCTTCTGAAACATGTACAGTAAGGCAAAATTGCTAACCTTACTTCAGTGCTGTGGAGAGAGGGAACTCACACACACACACACACACACACACACACACTGTGTCCCCTCCTGCACCAGCCCGTCTATTCATTTCCGGGGGCTTTGTGCCGTACGCTGAGCGTGGCTGGGGCCGTGGCAACACACCCCACACCGTCCATGGCCTCCTCTGTATCTCCTGTAGAGCTGGAGCGGCTCTCCCATTGGTCAAGCTGAGCTTAGGAGCTGCCTTCAGGCCCTGATCCCCCCCCCCCCCCCCCCCCCCCCCCCGTCCCGTTGGCTCTCCCTCCCCAGTGAAGGAATGAGAGGGAGACGTTGTCTCTCCCTTCCCAGCGAAGGAATGAGAGGGAGACGTTGTCTCTCCCTACCCAGTGAAGGAATGAGAGGGAGACGTTGTCTCTCCCTACCCAGCGAAGGAATGAGAGGGAGACGTTGTCTCTCCCTTCCCAGTGAAGGAATGAGAGGGAGACGTTGTCTCTCCCTACCCAGTGAAGGAATGAGAGGGAGACGTTGTCTCTCCCTTCCCAGTGAAGGAATGAGAGGGAGACGTTGTCTCTCCCTACCCAGTGAAGGAATGAGAGGGAGACGTTGTCTCTCCCTTCCCAGTGAAGGAATGAGAGGGAGACGTTGTCTCTCCCTCCCCAGGGAGACGTTGTCTCTCCCTCCCCAGTGAAGGAATGAGACGTGCCGCATGTCAACCTGGTCCGTCCTGTCTTAGATCTGAAAGGCGCTGTCAATCAAAGGCTTCTGTGTCGTCCGTCCATGCATCCTCCCCCCACCACTATATTTGTTGTCTATCACACACACACACACACACACACACACTGTTTCTGTGCGCTGGGGGTGTCACAGGCGTCACAGGCATCACGGCTCCAACCGCCAGCCCTGGTGCATGGCGCTCGGCGCCACGTTCCCCATGATCTGTGCCCTCGCTGGGGATCCATGGGAGTCAGGCTCCCCTTGTTTGCCCCCTTTCCCCTGGTCCCCGGTGGCTCTCCTCAGGGCGGTCCCACAGACTGCGGAGGGGGAGAGGGGGTGGAGGGGTGGGGGTGGAGGGGTGGGGGGGGGGGGGTGCCAGAGTCAGGGGAGCGTTAACTGCATTAGTGCAGAACGCCATGGTGCCATCTGCTCCTGTCCGTCACACTCTCTCTCTCTCTCTCTCTCTCTCTCTCTCTCTCTCTCTCTCTCTCTCTCTCTCTCTCTCTCTCTCTCTCTCTCTCTCTCTCTCTCTCTCTCTCTCTCCCTCTCTCTCTCCCTCTCATCCCTCTCTCTCTCTGACTGCAGGCTCCTCTGCTAACTCTAGTTTTAAATGACTTCACACGAGAGAAATAGCCAAACAGACACAAACTAATTCAAGTGGACAAACTAAGCAAAGGGAAATATGAGGGGAAAGTCACCCAGGGTTCTGAGTCGGGTGTGAATTACGATCCACTGGAGCAGCCGAGATTGAATCCAGATCGCTCTGTCTCTTCTCCTTAGAACTACTAAGTCATCGCAGAAAAGACAACCCTTTCTTCTCTCTTCTTCTTTATTCCTCTTTTTTACACTTTTTTTGGCTCTTTCTTTCTTTACTGTTTTTTCTTTCTGTCTATCTTTACAGTTCTTTCTTTCTTTCTTTCTTTCTTTCTTTCTTTCTTTCTTTCTTTCTTTCTTTCTTTCTTTCTTTCTTTCTTTCTTTCTTTCTTTCTTTCTTTCTTTCTTTCTTTCTTCCTCCCCCGTTCTCGACTCTTTTGTCTCCTTCCTCCTCTTTTCTTTTACTTTCTTCTTCCTCCTCTTCCTCCTCGCTCCCTTCTTGACTCCTTCCCTCTCGTCTTGCTCCCCGCTCTTGACCCAGAAACTTCCCCCGTCTTCCTGCCTGCATAATGAGAGGCACTCCGGGCGTGTGAGGCCCGCGTCCCACTGATGAACACTGGCATGGATGACAGCGCCACACTGCCAGCGCGTCTCCCTAGCGAGCCCGCATTGTGACGCTCCCCTCACCCACCTAATTTAGGGGACTTTTTAAATATAAAACCTTTATTAAATATGTACGCCAGCTTTTCCCATCCGCTGCCAGGGTGGTGCCATTTTGCATTTGGGGCCGCGTGGTGATGAAAGACGTGCAAACAAATGGCGGCTTGGAGCGGGGGGGGCCCTGTTCCCCTTTGCAAAGCCCTTCGACATTTTCTGATATTTGCATCAAGCGGGGAGTCAGGGGGAGTTGACGTCTGGAGCTGGGCTGTCACAGGCTTAGCGGGAATTACAGACAGCGAGAGAAAAGGGAGAGAGAGAGAGAGAGAGAGAGAGAGAGAGAGAGAGAGAGAGAGGGAGAGGGAGAAAGAGAGAGAGAAGAGAGAGAGAAGAGAGACACAGAGAGAGAGAGCCAGGTCCCCTACTCTGTCCCTAAACACTAACAACAACAACAAAACAACATGCGAGGAAGGAGGGAGTGAGACCCCCCCCCCCCCCAAAAAAACACACACACACACAAGCAGGAGCACAAACTTGTGCCAAATCTCAATTCCTGCTGGATCGCCGTGGACTGCGTCGTGGGAATTAGGAAGCCCACAATTAAACATATGGGCATTAAGATAATTGTCAGTTGTGTTGGCGGACATGTGAGGAGCCAGATGGATGGAGCTCAGTAGGCTCCAGTGAGCGAGCCACCCTGGGACATCATTTTGGAGTTTACCTGCCTGAGCAGGCACCGCCGGCAGGTTCGCCTGTACAGAGGAGGATGGCACAAACGGGGGTGTCTGGGGTGTGTGTGTGTGTGTGTGTGTGTGTGTGTGTGTGTGTGTGTGTGTGTGTGTGTGGGTGTGGGTGTGGGTGTGGGTGTGTGTGTGTGTGTGGGTGTGGGTGTGGGTGGATGTGGGTGTGTGGCTGTGATGCACAGGGGGAGACTGCCCTCTGCAGGTCATAGAGAGGAGAGAGGACTTGGAAGCTGTGAAGGGATGAAAGAAAAAATTCAGTATCCATAAATGATTAGTCCTCACTACATTCATATTTGAAATGAATCTCTTTCTTTTCTCTCTCTCTCTCTCTCTCTCTCTCTCTCTCTCTCTCTCTCTCTCTCTCTCTCTCTCTCTCTGTCTCTCTCTCTTTCTCTCTCTCTCTCTCTCTCTCTCTCTCTCTCTCTCTCTCTCTCTCTCTCTCTCTCTCTCTCTCTCTCTCTCTCTCTCTCTCTCTCTCTCTCTCTCTCTCTCTCTCTCTCTCTCTCTCTCTCTCTCTCTCTCTCTCTCTGTGTCTCTCTCTCTCTCTCCCTCCTAGCAGGTGGGCTCCCACAGAGAAGATGGCAGTATGGGCATGCGTGGCGGCCATTCCATCGTACCCAACCAAGTGCCGGTCCCCCAGCTGCCCCAGCAGTCTGCCACGTCACCGGACCTCAGCCACTCAGACCCATACCGAGGTAAGGGAGACGGTGTGTGTGTGTGTGTGTGTGTGTGTGTGTGTGTGTGTGTGTGTGTGTGAGTGTGTGTGAGTGTGTGTGAGTGTGTGTGTGTGTGTGTGTGTGTGTGTGTGTGTGTGTGTGTGTGTGTGTGTAACCCATCTCAAGCACTCAGTCAATAATTTCATGACCGTTGAAAAATACAGATGGGCATTTCATAGGGAAGCCGTGGGGTCTTGATGAATACACTTTGGAAGTGTTATATAAGTGTGTGTGTGTGTGTGTGTGTGTGTGTATTAGAGGGGGGTTTAAGTGTGTGTGCCTGGGAGAGTGTTTGGGATTTTTGGTGTGTGTGTGTGTGTGTGCGTGTGCGTGTGCGTGTGCGTGTGCGTGTGTGTGTGTTTGATGCCCGGGTCAAGGACACAGCAGGGTCTATGCCAGTGGGGTATCTCTCCTGCTGCCATCCTCCGGTCTAGATACACTGGCCTTTTCCTCCCACTGAGACACACACACACACACACACACACACACACACACAATACAAACACCATTTAGATACAGTGGGTACTTCTCATATTCACCCATCTCATTTGAACCTGGAAGTACTGCAGGCTCCTGTTTATCACAGTCAGACCTTATCCTTTAAGACTATATACGTTCCGATTACGTTTTCCCCCAGTCCTTGTTGCCAAGAATCTATTGAAAGAAGTAAATGGGATAAAATAACACACTAAACCAAACCCTATCAACAGAGAAGGGAGTTGTTTTACAAAGTGGCTTATTATTTTCTCGTCAAATAATGACAGATTAGTATTTGTTGTCTAGCAAGGCCCCAGCCGCACGCCAGTAATACAATCACCGTATTTGGCAAGCCCCAAGCCTAATGGCTGAGTAATTATCGTTTAAACTGAGCGCACAAATATATTTCAGATATGAATATGTAAAGGGAAATTGTATATGACCGAACGCTGTGAAGCGAATTAGCCCCAGGCCCGCTTAAAGAACTGAAAATGACTTCCTTGGCAACAAGTGTGTGTGTCTGTGTGTGTGTCTGTGTGTGTGTCTGTGTGTGTGTCTGTGTCTGTGTGTGTGTGTGTGTGTGTGTGTGTGTGTGTGTGTGTGTGTGTGTGTGTGTGTGTGTGTGTGTGTGTGAGTGGTTGCGAGCCAAGTGGTTAATGAGGTGTTGAACACCATAAAGCAGACACACACATGCACAGAAGTGCACACACACACACACACACACACACACACACTGCTCGGTGCAGAGAAAGCCTTGCTGTTCCAAGCAGCAGCAGTCATTTGCTGGGCTCAGACTATAAATAATGTGTATTAAGATGTTATTGGCACAGTAGCCGTGAAACGGCTGCAAGATTGTGGCTTTTCCCCTGCTCTCCCTCTCTTTTTCTCCCTCTCTTTTTCCCTCCTTCGTTCTGTGTGAACCACAAGTCCCAGTTAGGCCTAAAGCAGGACTAGACTAGGAGGGAATGGAATCAATGTGGTAGTTTAGTCCGCAGGTCCGCACCGGTCTGGTCAGCTCTGTCGTTTCTCCACTGACAGCTTATGTTAATACTGCTAAACCTACAGACGCCCAGACCTGTTGACCCGTTCCAAAACCCACTGATATTAAACCCACTGACGTTAAACCCACTGACGTTAAACCCCCTGACATTCAACCCACTGATATTAAACCCACTGATATTAAACCCACTGATATTAAACCCACTGATATTAAACCCACTGATATTAAACCCACTGACTTTCAACCCACTGACGTTAAACCCCTTGACGTTAAACCCCCTGACGTTAAACCCCCTGACGTTAAACCCCCTGACGTTCAACCCACTGACGTTCAACCCACTGACGTTAAACTCCCTGACGTTAAACTCCCTGACGTTAAACCCCCTGACGTTAAACCCCCTGACGTTAAACCCCCTGACGTTAAACCCCCTGACGTTAAACCCACCGACGTTAAGCCCACCGACGTTAAACCCACCGACGTTAAACCCACCGACGTTAAACCCCCTGACGTTAAACCCCCTGACGTTAAACCCACTGACGTTAAACCCACGGACGTTAAACCCCCTGACCTTAAACCCCCTGACCTTAAACCCCCTGACGTTAAACCCACTGACACCACTGTAACTGTGTAACACTCACTGTTTTCACAGTCGGCTGAATGGCTACCAGCTTTGGCTACTGGCGATACTGTGAGATTGATTGATAGGGTAGAGGCCAAGGGAGTGACACCACCATGTTCTGTTTCTCTGTTATCACACACACACACACACACACACACACACATCTCTGTCCTTGGTCTGAAAAAAGCATCACTAATATTATGGCTTTTTGTTCAAAAACAAATTGAGACTGTCTTGCCCTGAGTTTGCCGTCGGTCAGGCGCGGGCCTACACAACGCGCACGCACACACACCGAGCACGCACACACGTCGAGGGCACACACGCTGAGCGCACACGTGCACACACTATCCATGTCTCTCATGACACAGCCCTGTGTGTAGCCCTGGGAAAGTGGAGGAGCTCTGTGGACCATTGAGGGCTCGTTTGGTGTATCCAGTGTCTGTAGCTGGCTTTGTCTGTGTGGAGGCACAGTGTGATTTTTCACTCGTCTGCTCAGCTCCATTCAGACTGTGCACCATGCACAAACAACCAGGGACTGTGTGGAGAGGCAACACACAAGCCCCCCACAGACACACTGCCTGCATGGTCGCCGGTGTGTGTGTGTGTGTGTGTGTGTGTGTGTGTGTGTGTGTGTTTGTGCAATGCGCATGGTGTTTGTGTGTGTGTGTGTGCAATGCGCATGGTGTTTGTGTGTGTGTGTGTGTGTGTGTGTGTGTGTGTGTGTGTGTGTGTGTGTGCAATGCGTATGGCGTTTGCCTGTGTGTTGTTGGGTGTGTGTGTGTGTGTGTGTGTGTGTGTGTGTGTGTGTGTGTGTGTGTCTTTGAGTGTGGGAACAGAGAAGAGTGTTTGTTGGTGACAGGGAGGTTGGCACGGGCCCATCCAGGGTGATGTCAAACAAAGAAAAGACTGTTCTCTCCTTATGAGGGAGCGAGGGATGGAGGGATGGATGGAGGGAGGGGGGCAGGGCAAGACCATACAGTCTAACCCTCCTTTTGTGTCCTTCCCCTACCCAGACACTCCCAGACCCCCCCCCCTCCCACTGTGCCTAACCCAAACAGAGGGAGAGTGTGTGGGATTGAGACAGTCCATGCAGTCACAGACACACACACACACACACACACACACACACACACACACACACACTCACTTCATTAATCTTTACTGCTGAGACGTTTGGTTTGTCATTCTTCATTGATATTTCCTCGGCTCTCTGATGGCTGGGTAGATTCAAAGGCTAGTGTTACCGTGCACGATGAAGAGGCCGTCACCTCTGAAGGGAGGAGGCCATAATGCCTGCTTATGGGGGGGGGCATTATCTGTCACCTCCTCTGTCTCTTTGTCACCGCTTTGGAATCATCAGACGTCCCTCTAAGAATGGGTGACACTAATGGAACCACCTATCCTGATGCATCAAATCAAATGTTGTTCATGAAAAAATAGATGAATGTAGTGTTTTTTGTATTGTTCAATGTTGCATTAAAGAAGCACACACACACACACACACACACATATACTTGTAGTTATTCCACTGTTATTTGGAAAGTGACGGTTGAACCCTTTCTGGGTGTGTCACGTTAATGAATGTCCCCCCCACCCCCCAGCCCTGTCCAGCGGTATGCAGGGCCAGAGCACCTCCTCGGTGAGCTCCGACATCAAGTCCGAGGACGAGGGCGACGAGAACCTCCACGACGGCAAGTCCATGGAGCCCAAAAAGGAGGACCCTGACGGCAAGGACCTCAAGTCCATCGACAGGTGAGTCTCACGGGGCAGGTGAGCAGCGCCGCTCCCCAGGCCCGCCCCCGCCCTCAGCGGGCCCAGGGCGTGGGCGAGCTGTCTGCTACCACCCACACTCTGAATATCAAACCCATGGCTAGACCATCCAACTAACGGAGACTCCATTCCTGAACCCCCTCCCCTTCCTCCCCACCCACCTCCCCCTACCGCTCCTCCTCCTCCTCACCCTCCTCCCCCTCACCCTCCTCCTCCTCCTCCCCCTCACCCTCCTCCTCCTCCCCCTCACCTTCCTCCTCCCCCTCCTCCTCCTCCTCCTCACCCTCCTCCTCCTCCCCCTCACCATCCTCCTCCTCCCCCTCACCCCCCTCCCCCTCCTCTTCCTCCTCCCCCTCCCCCTCCCCCTCCTCCCCTCGTGTTCCTCTCCTCTTCGTCCTCCTTCCTTTTTTCTCCACTCCACACACACCTCCGTGTTTTCCCCTCCCCCGTTCTCCTCCTCGCCTCTCCCGACACCGTCTCGTCCACCAACCCTCCCCCCTCTCCCCCCCCCCCGCCCGCCCGTCCGTCCGTCCGTCCGCCCGTCCGCCCGCCGCAGCAACAACGACGACGAGGACCTCTCCCCGGAGCAGAAGATAGAGCGGGAGAAGGAGCGGCGGATGGCCAACAACGCCCGGGAGCGCCTGCGCGTGCGCGACATCAACGAGGCGTTCAAGGAGCTGGGCCGCATGGTGCAGCTCCACCTGAAGAGTGACAAGCCCCAGACCAAGCTACTGATACTCCACCAGGCAGTGGCAGTTATACTCAGTCTGGAGCAGCAAGTCAGAGGTCAGGGCTCGCCATCGACCCACGGACGCTAAAACCAAGCCAAACCACCCACAGAGCAGACCACATTGACACCTCATATGTATATAGGCAGAGATAGAGATATATGTATGTATACACTCACACACGCACACACACACACACACACACACACACACACACACACACACACACACACAGGAAGTTGTCACCACATGAATGCCAGGGCAGGAAGGGAAGCGGCAGGCCGTAGAGTGGTTCGCTACATCCACACATGGTCACCTAGACTACCATTCAGAAAGACAGCCATCATACATTATTACAGTGTTCTGATATTACATGGTTAGGCTAGCATTCGGACGTTAAAGGTCGGCTGTAGAAAATACAAGGGGATGGTAAACCGGCACACATAGCTGGTTTGATAGGAAGTCACTCACATGCCAGGCAGGCAGTTTCTACTGTGTCTGGAGCCGCAGTTCAAAGGTCAAGATTGAATGACAGTAATGATGCTAAACACACACACACACACACACACACACACACACACAGAGACTGCTTCAGTTCCATACTGGACAGACACAGTCAGAGCTTGTCACTGGTACTGCAGCGGACAGTGGCTTTTAAAAACAATCCGATTCTGCTATGAGAAGCCTTATTTTACCTTTTTAAACACTGATACTGAAATACACATACGTACACCTACGAACGGGCCGTTCTCCCCCAGGCAGGTCAAGCCTAATCCTGGACTAAATTCTTCAGTCAGGGGAGGGCCTGGGGGTGGGGGAGGGCTTTCTCTCCTCCTCCTCCCCCCCCCTCTCTCTCTCTCTCTCTCTCTCTCTCTCTCTCTCTCTCTCTCTCTCTCTCTCTCTGTCTCTCTCTCCCCCTCTCTCTACCTCTCTCTCTACCTCTCCCTCTCTCTCTCTCTCTCTCTCTCTCTCTCTCTCTCTCTCTCTCTCTCTCTCTCTCTCTCTCTCTCTCTCTCTCCCCTGCTGGAGGTTTTAGTGGAGGCCCAGGCTTGGCCTGTGTGGGGGAGAACAGCCCCTGGGGGGGTGTATAACTGCCACTGCCTGGTGGCGTATCCGTAGTTCTGTTTCTGTCTGCTCAGTACGGTGTAGGTTCACAGGCAGGTATACTGGTAAGGTCAGGGGTCAGGGGTGACGGTTTTTATTTTTATTTTTATTTTTTTTTACACACACAACCAGTCTTCACATGTGTCTCCTGGCTACTCGCCGTACATGAGGAAATATAAATAAATATATATATACATTTATAGAATCACCTTTCGCTATGTGCAGCCCTTTCATATTCTTCTGTCAGTAGCTATCCTGAGCCAGCCACAGGGTTAGCCTGCCGGTGGTTACAGGTCATAGGTCAGAGGTCAGAGGTTAGCCCCACACCATGCTACTCATCCTGTACCGGGCAGTGGCGGGGACACCCAGCGTTCAGACCACGCCCGGGGAACTCGGAAAGTCGGAAGCGGGGGGGAAAACGTTGCTGACGGCCGTCTCCCGTCTCAGAGGTTCTCCAGCTCAAGCCTCAAAGCGCTTTTGTGACGAGCTCCCAAGTTGTTTTAAACTACCCTGTGAACTTTGAGAGCTGGGTGCTCTGAGAGAGAGGGGGGGGGGTCACAACGTCCACCCCAGGCTTCCACTTCCCGCAGCTCCCCCGCGGTGTGAAGGCTGGTATAGTCTTTCTTCTTCCTGATTCTTCCTGAGCGACCTGCCACTGCCTGCTGGAGAGGCTGGGTAGTCTGGTCTGGAGCTTGAGGTCAGAGGTCAAAGTGGGGGTCACGAGAGGTCAAGGCACCGGAACCTTCTGACAGGAAATTTACACCACACATGCACTGCACATCAAGGCTGGAATCCGAAACCGGGAATGTTCTTTTAAAACTCCCAATTTACACTTAATTTTACAAACGATATGATTCTTCATTTACCAAAGGAGTTATGTTTGTGTTCTAGTTTCCATTGTGATAAACAAAATAAACCCACTTTCTAATATGACGTTAACTTCAGTTATAGAAAGTCAACACAGACTGGATTACTATGGTTATTTATTATAGCGGTTATTCTAGAGTTTGGAGCATTGACGTGTAAGTTCCACCTGGGGGCACTAGGTTTGTTCTTAAGACTACAGTCAGCTTGCAGTGCCTTCAGTAGTTGTAGGGGAGAAAATGCTCAACGCTTATTGAAGGCAGTGTTGGAAATGTTTTAAATTACTTTTCAACCACTTTAGAACTCATCTTGATTGCTCGGTTCCATTGCCAAACACACTTAATCAAATGAAACTCACATTTTTGTCAGAGTTTTTTTTTTGATTTTTTTTTTTGTAATCAATAGAAGAGTTTTCCACCATACACTCTTTACACTCCCAATCAATTATTTCTCTGCCTTTGCTCACTTACCGGTTTGCTTCTGTTTTTATTCCCCTGCCTGCGGCGTGCGTGCGTGCTTGTGCGTACGTGCGTGTGTGTGTTTGCATGCTTGTGTGTGTGTGTGTGTGTGTGTGTGGTCCGTTTACGCTACCCCAGAGAGGAACCTCAACCCCAAGGCGGCGTGCCTAAAGAGGCGGGAGGAGGAGAAGGGCTCTGCGGAAGGCGCGCCCCTCTCATTGGCCGCGGCGCACCACGCCATGGGCGACGCCAACAACCCCATGGGACAAATGTAAAAAGCCACCCCCCCTAAATGGTCAGAAGATTTCACTTTAAACTAATCTGCTGTTTCACATTTGTACCATGATTTCAAATTGCCATTAACCAACAAAACCTAAGACTACTCAATTGGGTTTTTGATGTTACAAATAACACAAAAAAAAGCATTCTGGCTCTATTTGAAAAAGAGGAAGGGGAGAAAACTAACTGTTCTGAATAACCGTTGACTAAGTTAACAGTGTTCCACGGTGAATATACTCACCTCTTTGTATCTGGTGTGATCCACACTTGCTTTTGAGAATCAGACTAAGATATCGTCTGAGTGTGGAACGGGGGTCCTTGGCCCTTTCTAGACTGTCTAAACCAAATTAATCCAAAGAGCAGAGGTGCATGGTTTTCTATGGATGGCATTTTTGATAACAATGGGCTGCCTTGCCATCCATTCAAACCCTGGGTACATTTTAACAACAGATTGGCTGTAAGTGTGCTTTTAGTCTGTGTTTCCTCTGTGTGTGTGTGTGTGTGTGTGTGTGTGTGTGCTGTCTGTGTTTGTGTTTTTCTGTGAGTGTGTGTGTGTGTGTGTGTGTGTGTGTGTGTGTGTGTGTGTGTGTGTGTGTGTGTGTGTGTGTGTGTGTGTGTGTCTGTGTTTTTGTCCTCGCTTTGTATTTTACCCCTACTCATCTCAGGCTCCCATTGTTTGTTGGTTTGTTGTTTGTTTTTGTTATCCTTGAAGTATTAGTCTCATTGCTGCAAACCGCAGCGTATTCACTCTAATTAAACCGTAATCCAAAAGCCTTACTAACTCAGCCTCAGCAATACACTATGTTCAAAGAGTTGTCCTTAAGAACTAAGCATGTAAAGAATGTTATTAAGGCCACAGAAGTAGAATGAGAGGTATCAGAGGTCGCAGTGGTCCGTTCTGGATAAGTCTAGAACGAACGGAACCCCCTTAGTGCTGTGAAGAGCCCCGACCTTTGACCCGCACCATCCGATTGGCCGAGAAACATTCCTGAAGCGCTGCATAGCAGTAGACCTACTACTGACTCTACCTTTGGGCCTAGCTGTTTTCAGCCGTGACCAAGCGAATGTCGGATGGATATCCTGTTTCTATCCCCTCTTTGGGTGAACGTCGCCCATTTTAGTGGTCGTTTAGATGGGGTCCTGTGTTCATCCCCATCTAAAGTCTAATTGAACAGCTTCACATCAACAAAGAAATGATGTGGGGGGACCAAATTGTTAAGCCAAGCATGCGTAATTACTTATCTTCATGCATGTTGTATGGGAGTATGCGCCTTAAGTGAAAAAACGAGGTTGTGTGTGTGTGTGTGTGTGTGTGTGCGTGTGTGTGTGTGTGTGTGTCCTGTGGGTATGCATGTGTATGTCTGTGTCCTGTGTTGCTGTATCCATGCGTGTCTGTCCATCCCTGGGTTTGTCCTGGGTTTGTATCTGTGTGAGTGTGGTTGTTTGTCCGTCCGTCCGTCTCTGTGTTTGTGTGTGTCTGTCCCTGTGTTTGGTTGTGTGTGTGTGTGTGTGTGTGTGTGTGTGTGTGTGTGTGTGTGTGTGTGTGTGTGTGTGTGTGTGTCCATCCCTGTGTGTCCAGTGTGTGTCCAGGCAGGAACCGTGAGCTCAGGACCTCAGCCCTGCTAACCCTTCCCCCCTGGGTCTCTCCCCTCTGTAGGTCCAAGCTTCCCGAGTTCATCAAGATGATGAGCGATCACTTCCTTTGACGACGTTCCTCCACAGCCAATCAGGACGCCGCCTGACCAACGTTACGTTTCTTTGAACCGCGGCCCGTTTCGCTTCTTCTTCTCCTCCTTCTTCTTCTTCTGTAGAAAGCAGGCCGCTGATGTACAGTGTATTGGCTAAGGAAAGAGATCCGAGACTGTCTCCTTCATCTTCGACTACTTCTACTGCTTCTTCTTATTTTCAGCATTCCCACTTTAAAAAATGGGTTATATATATATCTGGGGGTGATAACTGAAAACAAAAACAAAAAACGAAAAAAAAAAAATCAAGTGGAACTCGATGAGGGACTGTTCAAAACATATCATGATGTTGTAAACAATGTTGCAAAGCTGGTGAACGCAGCCCGCTGACTGAATGGCAATCTTATCCACACTGTGGAACTCTTGCAGTTGTGCCTGAACTGATGGACGAATTAAAAGTCGGATATAGAATATACTATATTATAAAAACAAAATCAATCAATCAATCAGTCGATCTCCAAGGGAGGGGCGGGTATCTTGATAAAAAGTTAGACGTTATGTAGAGTTTAAAAAAAAGAAAAAAAAGGTTTAATTGATATGAAATCATGCAATAAGTAAAAAGTGTACTTCTTGATTGGGAAAAAAAAAAGTTTCAATTTTAACTGTTTGAACACTTTGGTGTGGGGTGGAGGGGTTTCCTGTATGCGTATGTATGGCTGTCTAATGGGAGGAAGCAGAGAGAAGAAGAAATCCTTTGTCACAGCCACCTTACAACCAGTGAAACGCCCTGAATCAGACCGACTCCATCTCATTGGCCATTCCTTAGTGCGGGCGGTTTCAGAGAAGGCTCTGTGATTGGTTGATTCGCCATTCATAGTCTGACTCCTATTTGCTCCCGAGAGGTGACTGACAGGTAGAGTACCTGAAGGAGGAGATGAGTGTAGCCTGTGGTTTTAGAGAGACAGCTCCCCTAGTGGTAATGGCATGACGCTGCATCCGAAGCAAGGCAACAGTACCAATTTGCAGGTGGGGTGATAGTATTTCCCAGAGGGCAGAGCAGTAATTCAGTCTTGTAAATCAGTGCTTGATTTCATCGGATCTTTCTTTCCCGTTTGTGCTCCTCTTTCCCGATCCCTCTGCCAGTCTACCACTTCAACCCCCTTCTCCCTCCCTTGGTCTCCTAGTCTCACCCCCCGCCCGCCCGATCCCTCTGCCAGTCTACCACTTCAACCCCCTTCTCCCTCCCTTGGTCTCCTAATCTCACCCCCCGCCCGCCCGATCCCTCCTGCCCCGCCTGAGCGCCACCTTGGCCCCCGCCCTAGCCCCAGAGATGCAATTGAAACATTCACTTCTACCAATGTGCCTTTTTAGAGTCCATATCATTCAGATGCCAGTGGAGTGGACGTTATCTGGACTTTTAGGATGCAAGCTTAGGGAACCGTTAGTCATTAGGTCTATGCAGTCAGGTCTTTTCCGACCTGGGATTTAAAAAAAGACAAAAACGTTTAAAAAAAAAAAGTATTTTTTGGATTAAACTGTATTTAATGTACCGTATGCTTCAATGTAATTAGAAGGCGTGTCCCACCCAGGAAAGACCCGTGTTTTAGTAAGACGAGACCCCGACCCTCTTTTTCCCGCTCCCCACTTCCTCTAATCAGAGTCGCAGCCTGTTTCCATAGTGAACGACACGTCTGTTATCGAGCATTGTATTATAGCTATCAGCTTTTTATCAATATTGGCTTGTTCGTGAGCCATTGTAGTCTTCAGTATAAGTGTGTGGTTGTATGTGTAAAACTGATTTTTTTCTCTTTTTTAAACTTTCTCTTATTCTTTGTCTGTTCTGGTTTCTCTGTCGATAAAAAATGAACCGCAACTTGCAACCGATGGCTTTCGGTCAGCAGCTGTTTTAGCGTGGTTTAAGTTAATCCAATCAACATGAGGCACTGAAACTGGAAAAAGAATCTATTTGAAAATCGATATATATAAATGTAAAAATATATACAATATATGAGGAAGGTGCCGTTTTCGGAAGAGAGTTTGCTGAGGGGATGAATTATTTTCTCAAAGACGGAAAAATCTAGGGGCGTGAAAAGCTTGGAGAGGCATCTCAGTGTTACTTTTCAAGAGACATGACTTTCTTCACTTCTTCTGATGTGCCGTGACATCACAATGACTGTACGGCATCCTTCGCAGGACAAAAGGGACCGGAGTTCCATCTGCTCCTATCACTGCTCTTCAGCTGTCTAAAGAAACACAGACATTTGTAAATTGTATGCAACAAATGCAAACTTACCATTATTTTGAAATTGTGTATGTAAAAGTTATATTTTTACATGTAGACCGTTGTTATTTTGTGTTTAGAAATACGTTGTATCAGTTTTTTGTTAAAAGATGAAAAGTAATTCAGTGTGTGTTGAAAATGTGTCACATTGAAAATGTAGTGAGGTCAAAAGCTTCAAAATCCTTTCTTTTTCAACATTATGTTTATATTTCTGGGAACATTTTTGAGGAGATGAGAGGGATTCAAAATCAAAAAGGTATCTGATATTTGTTTCATGCTCCATGCTCATGACATTACCATTTTTAATTGTATTTTTAAAGAAATCGTGTAAATAGTCATAATGCAAAGGGTTCATGTAATTTCTATGGGGTTTGAGACTTAAGAGATGGCTTTGTTAATTGTTTTATGGTAGTATTTGTCCCATCATACTTGCCCATTGCCAACATTTTAATATTAATGCGTGGCCCTAGTGTGTCATAGTTTAGATCTCCTATCTTAAATTACTGCCAAAATGACCCGAATGATTTGTCTGATTTGTGCTGAATTTAACTATTTCTGTTATGAAGTAGACTTCTTTTGCACCAAGATTTGAATAGATTTTGCATTAGCTATCCAATTGATTGATTGGCAGTCTGGTTGTCATCGTTTGAGCCTGAGCAACTGAAACTAAATTAATATATAACTTGTGTAAAGATTGGATGGTGTGCTGCACACAAATAATGTCAGTGTTGGTAATCAATCTTTTCAGCTGTTTCCCCAAAAATAATGAGATTGGATTATGTGCAAGGCAGTTTCAGTCTCTGGTGTCTGTGTTTGTGCCATCTAAATCCAATCCAGCTTTTTGGCGTAAAAAAGCTATTTTGAATCGGACCTAGGCTGAACACTTACCATTAGATTGAACATTCAATTGTTTATTGCTTTATTTTACACGATTTTATTTCTTTTCTTTTTTTTTTGTATTTCTTTATTAAATAATCAACAGTAACAGAAATTCTGAACAATTCATTTTAACGATGTTACCCCTGTTGTCTCAGCAAACTACAACCTTTTCTTTTTTTTTCCTGGTTGTACATACATCTAATTTCTCTACATTAACTGTGACATGTATGTCTATTATCCATGCATTCTTGAACATTTAAATGCATTATAATTTGATTTCAAATGTCTTTCATTTGCTTTTTAGTTAAAAAACAGTAAAAAAGAAAAAAAGAAAAAAATACCCTGCTTGATCGGTTTCCACCATCAACATGTTTTCTTTAAATTGATATAAAGAAAAGAGCACAAATGAACACAAGTAGCTAAACAAACCTGATATTTGGTAATTTATCAAGTATTTTCTGTGCAAAAGAATGAAAAAATCTGCATTTTATACTTAAAATTGCTAGTATGGATGTTTGTGTTGCATTACTATTGCACTAAACACCAACTGATCTCATATCAGGAAAACAAATCCTCAACAATCAAGGTCATTATAATATTAAGTTGAGTTTCATGAAAAATTATTGATTCGAAAATCTCCACTGCCAGATAATAAACTGCCAATGTTTTCAATACTGAGATATGGCCACTACATCTTAACTTCCACAAAACGGTAAAATACATGTTTTTTCTTGCCTAACAAATACTTCCCCATTTATTCTCGCTGAATGAAGATAATAGCAAATAGTAAAGTCCTTGTTTTGTTGATTTACAATAGTCAATCTAATACACAATTATGGATACAAATGAAGACTTTTCTTTGGTAAAACCATTCTTAACTTTTATTTCATTGAAGTGTTTCATTGGTAATATTCTGGTCTTCCATTTTGAGTAACATAATTTAATTAGGTTTAGCAGACAATTTTAAAGGGAAAAATTTGATTTTGTGCTATTGATCTTACAACTCACTGAAAACAATATACAGAATCGAAGCTATCACAATTCATTTGAATAGAATAAAACAAAAAAAAGCACAAATTGTTTAAGATGTTATTGGAAGATCGGAAGGACTTTATTGGGTCATTTTTAAGTATTATTTGAGTCATCTTTGGGCAGTGGTTTCAAACATGTTCATCTCAGAGTATTATTATAGACATAATCTAATGGTAAATATTTGAACTGTGGCCTTTTTCATTCTTCTTGTTTATTGTGATGCAATTAAGTGAGGAAAAAATACATTAAGCAGAGAATTACCATGTATCAGTGCCTGGCTTTCTGTTAAAGCCTTTATCTAGTGCTCTTTTGCTATAAAATAGTCTAGTGCACCCTATTACAGACAAGAAGACAACAAGCAAAATTGAAAAAAACAAATATATTCGGCTTCATTTTTGCAGGGGCAATCCTTTTATACAAGGAAAATAAAGTAAATCAGATATTTAAAAAATGAATAAAATAAAAAAAATAAAAAAACAAAATGTCCAACTCAAAATATTCCACTTTGTAGATTTTGGAATCATTCAAAGTAAAAGTTTGTTACTTTATTTTGCTATTTAAAGATGTTATTTTACCATGTGTTACTGAGACGAGACTGCATGGTGTTTAATGTGCCGGGCCGATGAACAGACAGAGGCATGGTCTGCATCCGAAACCTGCAGCAGTGGTTCTTAGGAATAAGTAAAGAAAACAAAACCATTTACGCTTTCTTTCCAATGAGTGGCTGAGTGCCTCAAGCATTTATATCTGGTATTTTGGTGAGTGTTCCTTTTTTTTATTTTAATTTTTTTCTTACGCCTTTATTTTTCTTTCCAGTTTTCTCTTGTATTCTTTCTTTTGTTTTATGTTATATATTATTATTGTTGTTGTCATTATTACTTTTTCAGATTGGTAGAAGTGTCGGAACAGGTTTTGTTTCGGAGTGTCTCTTCAAGCCAAGCCCACCCGTAGGCCTGTTGTTTTTCATCTTGTAGTTATTCAATGACGTCATGTACATGACCGTTCTGTAGCAATAAATGTGCCATTTTTATAACCGAACGTTCATGCACTTCTCGTTTTATTACCGAACACGATAAAAATTAACAACAGGTATTTCGTGGTTTTGATCTTGTAGCGTGTAACTCGTTATTTTAGCTGTTCTTCACTCAAATGCTGTGTTCCATGTGTTACATTTTAAACCATTGCATTGTATACAGCAAAGTATTATTTAAAAAATAGTTTAATAATTTATAGTGTTGGCAATAAGAAAGTGATGACATTCATCAGATACTGTCAATAAGAAATATATAAAATTATAACATTTAAAAGGGCCATGCTGTGGTTCTAGTTAATACACAATACCTGCTTTATAATAATAATACATTTAATTTATAGAGCACTTTACATAAGTAATTAAGTACAATCTGAAAGCACTATAACCAGCATTAATATGACAATAAATGAAAGGCCCATGCTGTGGTTCTAGTTAATACACAATACCTGCTTTATAATAATAATACATTTAATTCATAGAGCACGTTGCATAAGTAATTAAGTACAATCTGAAAGCACTATAACCAGCATTAATATGACAATAAATTAAAGGCCCATGCTGTGGTTATAATGAATGTACAATACCTGCTTTAGATAGAGATTAGAGATGCATATAACTCAACTGATCTCTAGTGACACAGCAACCATCCCACCACATTACAACACAGTGCATAGCTACTATAAGCACCATTGGATATTACGCTTCACAGTAGTGCAACAATACTGTATGTCATTGAAAAAAAAAGCTGCCTGTTTAGGTTGCATATTGCAATGAGACTGATGTGTGAAAGACAGCTTGAGGGTTTGTATTGCACTGACTCCACCAAAACTGAAGTGTCTTTGCCATAGTTTATTTGCTCCAGATTGATACGAATATCAAGGAATGGGTGTTGTTAGGCTCATCATTTCACCGTATACCCTACTGATCGGGACTTTAAGATCAAGTGTTTTGAAATATGATACATATATATATATATATATATATATATATATATATATATATATATATATATATATATATATATACACGCCTGGGCCGATCTGGAGTTGCCTCCCATTTAGAAGAGTTCTGTCATGTCTGGCTCCATCTGGTGAGATAAACATGACTCTTTGGAGTAGCCTGGAGTTGCATCACATTTGGAACAGTTTTCTTTTCTCAGATATTGCTGCTCAGTCATGTCTGCATAGATAAACATGACTCCTTGTAGTTTGACTCACCCCAGCATTGCTAATGTTTCTTGTTAGCTTTGGCAGGTAGAAATCGGTGAATAATATCTTGAGATGGGAAAATGACAGCACTAAACATTTGACTGTTGATTAAGCTACTGACTGACCACAGCTTATTTAACATCAATGTGTTTGATTACTTTTTAAATATTGTTTTGGTGAGACTGACTTCAGAGTTCCCATGTAAGTAGCTTGGTCTTTCTAACCACGTTCCAGTAGTAGCCTATGTCATTGTATATGACTAAATTCTTCCACATCCTAAGTGTGCGTTGGGTTTAGGATAGGATTATAAGCTTCTGTAGGGTCGTGAGAATGTTCTCCACAAATATTGAACGATGGAAACTTACAGAAAATATTTAAAGAAGTTGAGACTAGTGTAAAAGATTTGTCAACATCTTAGACCTCTGATAAAGGGGGAAAAAAGACATGTTTGACAATACGGAATATATAATATGAAGACAAAAATGAAAGGTTCAAATATACAGAAACCACCCAGAAAGCACGTATATATAAATGATTGCGTCTTTCTCATTGTTGTAAACCAGATGGCGAGTTCAACCCAAGATGGGGACAGAGGAAAAGTGGATGCCAGAGCCAACTCTAACATCCCATCAATAACCTCTAAGATGTCTCTAAGGCAAGATTACACCCAACATATTACAACATATTAGCAAGCACGGCTCAGGGGTGCTCCAGGGCTGTAAATGTGGATTTCTTCACACCTGTCTTGACAGAGGTTGAGTAAAGTGCAAACAGGCCAAGGACACTCAACCTCCACACAGATTATTGTGAAACATTTTTCAGTCTTTAATCATTGGGATCACTGTGTTGTGACTAAAGGTTGGATCATAGACGGACACTCCTAACTCAGCAATGGAGGAGTGCACTCGAACCTCCTATACATTACAACTCAACAGATTACACTACGCTGTGTGTCTGTGTGTGTGTGTGTGTGTCCCCCACACCCCACCCCCACCCCCCAAGCCACACAAACGGGTTGAAAATATGTTTGAGCTTTACTATATTTCAAGTAGAACTGGTATTTAATGAGCACAAAATCATTGCCTTCTGAATGCAGCCTGTAGTCAGAGGTGGGTAAGTGGGATTCTGTGTGATGTGATTCATGATGTGATGCAGGGCTTCTTGGAGATTGTATATTGTTGTATATTTGTTGTAATGTTGTATATTTCAATAATGTCTTTAAAATAACTATTTTAATCTATCATGGCATACACTCACTAACTGTGAGACTAACTTGTGAGCTTGATGGGTAGCTGTCATTCCAATGCGACCAATCATCTCTGTCTACATGTTGCTATGACGGTCTGCTCTTAGGGCATTCTAGTTCCAGCCTGACACGCCCACTCTGTGACGGATATGCCCACAGCTTCATAAGTGGGTGTGCACATGCAGTTAGCTGAGGAATGTAAAGGTGTGGCTCTAATGTTAGCCAATCTAGTACACTTATAGCTACATGTTACCTTGTAGGGCAATCAACATGCCTCGGCCAGGAACCGTAATGGAAGTTCTGTGGTCAAGCAACCCGATCTGCAGCTTGTGTGAGGTACAGACTTTCTGAACGTACATCTACTGGCATGTAGCCTAGCAGGCCCAGTGAAACTACAGGGCTGCCTTTCAATACTCAATTTCCCAGTTGCTTAGGCCACAGATAAACATTACTGGTGGTCTCATGTACTTATATATTCCTGAAATATGAATGAAATAATGAACAGAAAAACAAGGCCAGTCACCAATTGTTTGGTTTGTTGTAGAAAACACTCTCCTTTTATTCTATTTGCTTCAACTTTATGCAGCTCTTTATCACATGGAATTAGGGGTCATTTTTGTACTGTAAATTGGCTATAAATAATTAGTGTTGTATATCGTTATTTTCCTAACTATAACACATAACTTTAAGAATTTAAATTTGAAATGAATGGTGTTGTACACTCATTGCGCATCTCTAACTAATTTCCCTCGATGTGGATTAACATTTCTGAAATAGTTGTGTGAGAATGGGCCCAAAAAATGCCCAAACATGGTTTGAATAATGAATATCCGTTTGTGCGCAAGGAAGCAAAGAGGAGAGTCCTTGATAAAAACTCTTGCCCTGGAATCCCGCCAAAGAATTCTATGTGACGCTAACATACTTTATTGAAGCGAAGATCTTGAAGCTCTGGTATTTCCTACTTCTATTTTAATATGGAAGCCTACCGATCAGGTAGAGAGTGACAGCTCTTCTGCGTGCGTCAGGTGTCGACGCCCTTGGAAGCAGGTGCGCCACCCACAAGTCAAACTTTACTCCTCTCAGAAGGCCCACGAGGGTTTAGTTTACTTCTGTTCTTAACCCAGGAGCGCGTCGTCAGAGACTCAACTGCGTTGAAGGTAAGAACCAATTCTGCCTGGACATGAGTTATTGAGAATTGATTTGTTATCGATCGTTTGCGTTCTTTCACGGCAAGAAGGCCACGTGCACGATTGCTTTTAGTGTTTGTTACTTAAATGTTGGCTGAATAATTCAAAGTTATTATAGACGGCGTAGTCCTATATAGTTGGTATCGAATACATCCGTAACTTATCGATAGTGCACCGAAGAAAAAAAGCTATGTTCATTGTATAATCAGTTCTAATGCTCTTTTAACAATATTAAAAACATTAGTAGTATACTTCTCAGTTAGTCGTGTTCTAGACTTATTTGTACTCTGCACTCAGATAACAGAACCAATCGTAGTTTATCTCAGGGTTAATGCGTGGTGGAGGCTAAAGCTCGTCTAAGGCAACTTGTAGACATTCCAGGAGGAAAAATGTGCTGTCTCTATGCACGAACCTCTTCTCTATGGGATGATTACGGCATGCTTCTGTGGATATATTTGTTGATATTTTATTGAGACATTCACATTCAAAGGCTTAATAGTTGTATTGTAAAGTCAATGCTACTGTGTAACAGCTCATGCCCACTGAAAATCCTAAATGCTCATTCCTTCCATTCTCAACTTTGCCCAATAGCAAATGACATTTGTCAGAGTGAGTACAGCAGCTATCTTCCAGCTAAGATTGTCAAGCAATAATAAGTGTTTTCCCTGCATTTGGAAAATACTGTTAAAAGTTCAAGTCTCTCTCTCTCTCTCTCTCTCTCTCTCTCTCTCTCTCTCTCTCTCTCTCTCTCTCTCTCTCTCTCTCTCTCTCTCTCTCTCTCTCTCTCTCTCCCTCTCTCTTAAATCTATCTCGCCCTCTCTCTTTCTCTGTATCAATCTGTTATAATGGGGTGCGTACTTTCCTTTGACATCAGGTAGGGAGTTCACCAACCAGCCCTACTAGAATAGGAAAACAATACATTAAACACACACACGCACACATACACGCACAGACCGTCCCGCAGCTCCAGATGTGCCATGGTGTTCCCTCTCTTTCCAATTCTGTTTTTGGGATTCTTTCTTTTGTTTTTTCTTATCGAGGTAACTTTTTTTGTTCTATTCTTTACTATCCTCATATCTCTCATTAACCATAATGGAATGGTGTAGCCATAACAGACGATACTGTGGATGTGGTCTTTTATTTCGCTTTTTTTTACTTAATTTTTTTACAGTCGTCAGTTGGTTGCTAGTTAGTGTCCATCTGGTAATACCTGAATATAGAGCTGGTTTTCACGGTTGGGGGTGTTTTCCAACAACAGCTCTGGACACTATTAACCCCCAAGTCACAGTGACTTGTAAATAGTCTGACCTATCTGCTGTTGTCATGCCAATCAGGGCCGCTGACGGACTGTACTGTTTGTTGCTGGTGAGGAGAAAGTCGGGTTTCACTGCTCCTAGGTCCTAGTGTTGTTCCGTTCAGCGTTTGTTCAACACCCCGAAGTATTCACGTGTGTTACTGCCAAAAAGTGTCAAATACACTGTGATTAAACACCAATCAAGCCCGGATGAGATAAGCGGTTGTGATCCCGAGGTCGTTGACGGTTTGTTTTCCTGGAGTTCTTCTGATAAGGGGAATATTTACTGCTTTAAAGAAGGTGGGCACACCAGACACTGAAGAGAGACACATTCTACAACTGGGAGATGTGTTATCTTTACTGGGAAAGTGGAAGAACTGCACTAAGAATATCAACATGTTATAACAAATATGGCATACTTTACTGAGAAGCTTGGCACGTCCTATTAAAAATTTAGGCGTACTGTCGAAGGAAAGTGGATATGCTATACTAAGACGCATGGCAGATTGTGCTAAGAAAATAGGTTTGTTGTACTAAGAATATAGACATGCGAAAATAAATATGGTATACTGGTATAGTGAGAAGCTTGGCATACTGTTCTAGGGGAGTGGATATGCAATGCTAAAGGAGGCATACTACAGCAAGAGTGTAGACACACTGTAAAGGGCTTACTATACGACCCAAACATCTCCCACCCACCCAAACCCCTTCAAATCTCTCCTAATCGCGAGGGGCTTTGCTGAACAACCGCCAGCTCAAGGAGGGATCGTGTTGAACTCTCGGGTGGTCTAGGGTTAGGGTTAGGGTTAGGGTTAGGGACTCGCCGCCCCCGTAATCCTCTGAACAGGTTGTGTCACGCTGAGTCATCGGAGCTATGTCTGGTCTAGTACCACCCCCCCGGTACGGATGTGGCCCCGGCCTGTTCTCCTTTCTCACGGGGAAAAAAAACCTGACGCGGCTGGACTACTCCCTAGCTGTCTCCCATCAACCTGCCCTGAGTTCTGTCTCAAAGGCTGGGCCTCGCTCAGGACGAACCGGCCCTGAAACACGGGAGGGATGGGGACGCACTTCATCACTTCATCACGGGGATGGTTAACAGACACACACACCCAGGACTGCTATGTAAATATATATATATATATATATATATATATATATATATATATATATATAATATATATAACACATAAAACAACACACACACATTTCATCAACAACATCAACCGCTTTTGTCATTGTTCAGTCGTTTTTTAATTTATTTTTTTAAATATATTTATATGATTTTATTTGTGGATTTATAGTTAATGTATTCTGCCTTCAACAGGCCACTGCAGGGAAAGAGACCTAGTCTCGGTCGGTTACCCCTGAAGATGAATAAATAAATAATCATAGTCTGGTGTACTTGCACCAGGGAAACCAGATTGGAATGCAGGCGTGGACTTGTTTCTTTACTTGACATCGTTGTACCAGGTGGAGCCCACTTCCTTTTCTTGTTTGTGGACTTACTGGTGTAAGTGTTCCTCTTTCATTTTAATAGGACTGCACGGTACAGTTTAAGGGATTATTTGGGATTATTTTAAGTTTCCTAGAAGCACTTTATGAGGAGTCAATCTGGTTTTGCTGTGGAGTGCACAGCAAATGCATGTTTGACACAAGCACACCCACTGTCACTTCCTGAACGCAGAGGAACAGACAGTCTTCCATTGTGTATTATCAACAGCCTTATTATTCACGTGCCAGGCGTACTCTGCGTACTGAACCACCCAGGCATGGCATTCGACAGGTCTCATCAAACTGGACTGTCAATAGTTAGATTCTGTTTGTCTCAGATCTCTCACTCCTTGAAACCTCTCGTGGAGCTTGCCGCCAAAAGTCTTTAATATACATACAGTAGGTCAAACATCTTGATGTTTATATGTATATAGGTCATGAAAATAACGTAGCTGTAACCGTTTCTGCTGTAGATATAGATTACCAGTACAACAAACACATAGTAACACACAGAAACAAAACACACACACACACACACACCAATGCAAAACACACACACCATATCACGTCATATCTGTGGTGTTTTCCGTTGGCTGTTTGATCTCGGTGATAGAGGCTTCCTATCTTTGTGGTCTTATCTCTTTCTCCTCTGCCCGCGGGGTGCCACAAGTGGAATCCGTTGTTCACATGGTTGCAGTAACCAGAGGAACGGGGGAAGCAGAAAGCAGTCCTGTGTCGTTAGGGAAAGCTCTTTGACAGGTATGCAGGGAATGAGGGGTGTTAGCAGGCCAGGGAATGGCAACCTTACTACACTCAGAAAGAAACAACAACAACAACATAGGTGTCTGTTTCTTCTTTAATATCCAGTTTGTCTTGCATGGGGATCAGCCACACACACACACACACATACACACCGCACACACACACACACTAACACACTCTGAAACATGAACTCTCTCTCTGACACACACACACACACACACACTTACACACCACACAGGCACCGATGGAATTTCTTGTATACCCAGTTGTCTCATCCTCTGTAATGATTCCTGTCCTTTCTCTGACGTTTGGAAGACGTATAAAAACGAAGCTCCGAAGCTGGTTAGATATGTGCTGATTTGAAACCGAAATGAAAAGGCCGTTAACATGAAAAGCAATGCCGTCTACCTCTTTGTGGAGAGGGCCGAGAAATTGTCGATGGCAGCCTTGCTCTCGTTTCAACGCTGCATGAGATGCTTTTGAGTTTTAACAAAGGCTGTTGCAATATGCATTCCCTGACACGTCTGTGTCGGCACCTGCCGGAGTTGGTGTTCCTCCAAGGCAGTGGTTCTCAACCCCCCCCCCCCCCATCATCATAATCCGATCCCCTTTCTATTAATAATCAGTGATGTTGAATAAAACATTTAATAAATCAATCAATCATCTATCTCCCTACACTTTGAGAACCACTGCTCCAAGGTATGGTCACCAGTGGCTTGTTACTCGTGAAGCTAGACCAGATGACTCTGAAAGGGGCTGGGTAGGCTATACAGTAGGATGCTGATATCTTCTCTGTTCCAGTGAGTTTGGATGATGGGAGATGTAGTTCTTAGGTGGGGATCAGGGTGGATCGTAAGGTGGAGAGCCCCACCCTGCAGAGTTTACTATGTGTGCAAGAAAAACACAGCATAGCTCTGTCTAGACCGTGTCTGCAGTGTATGTGTGAGTGCTCCTGTCAAAGCCAAGACAGCCTGTATTGTAAATGAGTGTCAGCCTTTAGAGAGAGAGAGAGAGAGAGAGAGAGAGAGAGAGAGAGAGAGAGAGAGAGAGAGAGAGAGAGAGAGAGAGAGAGAGAGAGAGAGAGAGAGAGAGAGAGAGAGAGAGAGAGAGAGAGAGAGAGAGAGAGAGAGAGAGAGAGAGAGAGAGAGAGAGAGAGAGAGAGAGAGAGAGAGAGAGAGAGAGAGAGAGAGAGAGAGAGAGAGAGAGAGAGAGAGAGAGAGAGAGAGAGAGAGAGAGAGAGACTGGCGGTAAGGTGGAACTCATGAATGAATCACAGGGACTGCTGTACATCCCAGAGAGTGTTACCACCTCCTCTCTCCAGCCCCATGCTGTAGATCCCAGAGAGTGTTACCACCTCCTCTCTCCAGCCCCATGCTGTGGATCCCAGAGAGTGTTACCACCTCCTCTCTCCAGCCCCATGCTGTAGATCCCAGAGAGTGTTACCGCCTACTCTCTCCAGCCCCATGCTGTAGATCCCAGAGAGTGTTACCACCTCCTCTCTCCAGCCCCATGCTGTAGATCCCAGAGAGTGTTACCACCTCCTCTCTCCAGCCCCATGCTGTAGATCCCAGAGAGTGTTACCGCCTCCTCTCTCCAGCCCCATGCTGTAGATCCCAGAGAGTGTTACCACCTCCTCTCTCCAGCCCCATGCTGTAGATCCCAGAGAGTGTTACCACCTCCTCTCTCCAGCCCCATGCTGTAGATCCCAGAGAGTGTTACCACCTCCTCCTTGCCTCCTCTCTCCAGCCCCTTAGCTCTTCAAGCAGCAGTATGAGCCCGTTCAGACGCCTGGAGAGTGAGGCTGTCAACAGTAGCGCTGTGATTTTCGGAGGGTGTCCCGTCATCACGCTGCCTTTCACTGCTCGCTGATCGTTCCCGGAGATAATCGTCCGCTTCATATTTGGTTACCCGCTATTTCAACGGACAGCCTTTACTGCCATTCATCTCTGTTGCCTAGCAACAGTCCTGCGAGGGTGTTTGATCAGCCACTTCTGTTGAGGGGTGTGGCTTCACCTTAGGATTTCTAAACGATAAAGAAGGATGATAGATTTCCATTCAACTTTTTATTGATCACGCTGTAAGGCTTCAAATAAACGTGTTGAATGGTTTGACGCATAGAAATGTTCATCACAACGTTCCCACATCTGTCTGTCCCTCCACTTGTGAGGCCCTAATGGAGGGTCAAGCAGCTAGAGAGCAAAGCTTTCTGGGAAGAGGAGTTCCTGTCAACCTGAAGCAATTCTTCACCTAACAACGCAAACGCACAAACATACACACTAGAACGTGAACAATTGCACGCTTACACACATACACACACATAAATACACTTACAATGTTGCCATCGTACTGGTACGCAAGTCCTGACAGCTTAATAAGATAAAATGTGATATATCGTTGAAATTATTGTTCAGGTGAGATGTTTATTGCATCCTCATTGGTGCAAACCCACGGTGATAGGATCAGGTCCCAGAGTGATTGATGGGTGTTAGGATTTATTATTTTAAGATGCTTCGTAAAATTGATTGACCGAAGCTTATTAGTTTGATGTGCCGTCTTAGCTTACAGGCTACTTCAACTTGTGGACGCAGAGTAAGATCGAAACGTTAAATATTATGTTGCCATGGGTTGATTCCTTTATCACACAAGCCATACGGATGGCAGTTTATCTCACTCTGACGTTCTAACAGTCAACCAGTTAATTTCTTCCACTTCTGTTTTCCCCGTAGCAGTGAGCAAACATTCTTCAGCCTGACACCTGACGACAGTTACCTCACCAGAGTGGCAGCCAGTCAGTTTGAGCCTGTCAAAGTGACACACAGGGAGGCCAAGGGTGTGGTTGTAGAGGCGTGAATAGTTTCTCAAAGCCGTGGTCTCGGCTGATAATCCCACTGGAAGTCTTGGGTTTATAGATTGGCAGTAGATGGTAGGATATTACCTGATGGAGATGCGGTATGATTTATAATGCCTTAATTGAACTATAAATAAAGCAAGGGAGATGCTTTAATGCACTGTAAGGTGTGCTTCATACTCTTAAGTGTTACAGCGTGTTGAACAAACACTTTCGTGTTGTGTTTTTCCTATTCCGAGTGTTCCAGCGTGTTGAACAAACCCTTTCGTGTTGTGTTTTTCCTATTCCGAGTGTTCCAGCGTGTTGAACAAACCCTTTCGTGTTGTGTTTTTCCTATTCCGAGTGTTCCAGCGTGTTGAACAAGCCCCTTTGTTGACATGAGAGGTTCCTCCAGGGCAGTTCACCCCCGTTTCTCTCACTTCCCTCAGAGGTGAAGGGCCACTCGTGGAGAAACCAGGAGGACCCGTTGACAAACACCGAACCCTGTTCACGTCCAGGAACCTTAAAAGCCGAAGTCTAATCATTTCTCTTTGTCCCTCTCTGCTCGAGGTCTATTGAACAGGCGTATCTACACGCTGATATACACATGGCCGGCTTTTGCAACGCCAAAAAAAATCATTCCTGGGCCCCGACAACACATAGCGTTTGCGAAGAGGCGGTGTAAAGATAACAGGGGTCTAATGTCAAGCAGGGCAGAGAGCGAAGGGCTCCGCCTGGGGGCCTTGAGTGAAGTGAAGTGAAGGTGGGTCGGAATTTTCCTCCAGAGGGCGTGTCTGCTTGACCTGCACAGGACTCGGAGAGAGAGAGAGCTCGGTTTCACCCTTGGGTTGTGTGGAATTCCTCTTTCCTTTACCGGCCCAGCAACTCCCTTTAATTAGTTCACGGCAGCGTTTTGAAACCAGTGGGTTTCTTTTTTTTCACACTCTGATTTCTGCTCCCTGCGAAGTGGAATCTGCTGAGGGAGTGTTAGAATGAATATACGTTAAATTGAATAGGAATAGAATCAAAAGCAAGTTAGGAACCATTGCCGGGACGTTATGAGTTTCCGTTCTTTAAAGAAATTGAACAAGAATGTGAGAACAAAAGAAATTCTGTTGCTCTTAATCCCATAATCACTAACACTTCTTGGTTCCCCACGTTTCCCAGTCGTTTGAATCAGGTCACCAGTCTCAGCCTGCCAGCCTCTGAGTGATGCTGATCCCGGACCCCCTAATCACAGATCCACCCACAGAGATCTGATATCACTCTGTCTGTCTGTCTGTCTGACTGGCTGTCTGCCTCTCTGGTGACTCAGTTGAGCTTGGGGGCTGAGAGGGCACCTTAAGATGGAACGTCCTCCAGTGTCTCTCGGCTGGCAGGCCCTCACAGGTCCTCCCCTATGAGTTCATGTTGTTGCGGTGCGGCAGAGACGACTGACAGTGAGATAATGGGATAGTTCCCAGGGAGACATAGGGAAACAAAACCAGTCACATTTTTGGACACTTACTCTAGTGTGTTGCTCTCCGTCTGTGCATTATTGTCTTATTCTTTTTCTGTGAAGCGTCTTTAGGTCTTAGAAAAGCGTTATATAAATAAAATGAATTTTTATTATCATTATAAAGGTGGATGTTGAGATCAGAACGGTTCATAATGGCAGCCAAGGCCTGAGCACCGAGAGGAAAGGCAGTTCCTCTCAGGCGAGAAGTAAGAGGGATGTTGGAGAGGGTTGAAATAGTCTCCTTTATTACATTCAAGGAATGAACACACCCCTACTGCCCACTCCCAGTGACTTTGTATCACCGTGGAATTTATGGCTTTCCCCAAGTTTAGTCGTCAAAGGGGTTAAGGGTTAAAGTGAGGTCGGTATAGTTTTTTTTGTTTTTTTTCGTTCTTCATTGCATAGCATGTGTTTAAACAAATAAGCAACTTACAATCTTATCGCGTCGTTTGATTGATTTGACACTGAGTGGAAGTTTCCTCACACTGCGGACAATCGATGTTTGTATTTTAAAGAGAAACAAATTCTGCAATTCGTTTTTAAAAAGAAGGAGGAGGCTTTCTTAAAGGGAAGAGAGATTTGTTTACAATTGTGTTTTTATTGTAGGATATGAAAGGCCCTTTACCATTGTAACGTACTGACTGGCTGACTGACTGGCTGACTGACTGACTGACTGACTGACTGGCTGACTGACTGCAGTTCCATTCGCATGACTTCACCCTGCGTGCTTATCAAGGTGTGTCCTCTAGCCTGTCACGCTGCCAGATTTCCAAGTCGGCCCCACCCAGACACACCTCGGCCTGGACTGTCAGGCTGGCAGCCTGGGGCTCTACCTGAAGCTCCGAGGCCCCCTCGGTACACCGCTCCACCCTGGGATACTCTCTGCATCAATAACGCTCTGTACTCTGGTCGGATACTGAAGACGAGAGGGCTTGCCATTGGCTCTGATGTCTTGCGTCTCTAATGCCATTGGCTGCCCTTTGTGTGAGAGAGCAGGGTTTCCACATACCTTGAGCGGCGCTTTGCGGTCGTGTGCCCTGCTAGTGTGTTAAGTATTAACCACTAAGGGTTAGGGTTGGTGTTTCTTTATTTAGAGCTAATGGTTTCTTTTGAAGGGACCTGTCACAGCTCTTAACCTGCAGAGCCAATAGTCTGCTTATTTACAGCTAACCACCCCCTTGTCTTTTCTTTGTTTCTCTCTCTCTCCGTTTTATCCCCCCCCCTCTCTCTCTCTCGCTCTCTCTCTCTCTCTTGCTCTCTCTCTCTCTCTCTCTCTCTCTCTCGCTCTCTCTCTCTCTTGCTCTCTCTCTCTCTCTCTCTCTCTCTCTCTCTCTCTCTCGCTCTCTCTCTCTCTTGCTCTCTCTCTCTCTCTCTCTCGCTCTCTCTCTCTCTCTATTTTACTACCACCCCTCTCTCTCTCTTGCCTAATTCCCCCCGTCTCTCTCCTTTTCTCATGAAGAGTGAGCCGATCAATCAGGCAGACAATCCCCCAAAAGACACACACACAGTCACACAGTCTCACACACATACACACACACACACACACACACACAGGCACACACATACACCCAAATGACCAATGGGGAGGTCACAGCAAAGGTCAGCCTTGTTCACACAGCAACGCACCAACACAGACCACTGGCTTGCACGCAGCCCCCCCCAGAGATTACAGCAGCTCAGTGGCACTCTGTGTTAGCCTTGCTCTCTGTTCTCTTTCTCTCACTTACGCCATGGCTACTCAACTCTCCTCGGGGCAATCAGTAAGTATGCTGACTATCGACTATTGTTTAGCGCCTCAGAGTACTTTGATACGCGGCTGGTGAATCAGCGTGTTTAATTACAGGCCATCGATCAGGATCGCTCGGTTGTCCTCTTGGCTTCCACTCTGAGTCAAAGGGTCATTGTTCCAGCTGCTCCAAGAGGCCTGATCGGTTCTGAGTGACTCAGTGTAAAGGTAGCCGTGTGCAGGATTAATACAGTAGAATAGCCCACTCTACGTCTCAGGGGAGGATCAAGGAGGCTGTTTGCCCAACCTCTATTTTGAGTCCGTTTTTTTTTGGGGGGGGGGGGTTTAGAAGTCTCAAGCTCATGTTTGCAAGTCGACCCATCCCTGGGGTGCTGGCCATGTTGTTTGTTCGGTCGACTTGCATACTTTTGTCGCTGTGTTTATCTTATATTCTCCCTGTTTTGTTTCATGTGTTTTGTGTTGTTATATAACTTGTGTTTGCTCTCAAGCTGGACTAGATGAGCGCTCAAGGAATTGGTTTGGTTTTACTTTAAAGGACTCGCACATCCATTTTCTTTCTGGATGAACCGTTACCCTACTTAGAGACGGTAGTGTTTTTAATATGGCTAACTTATGAAAACAGCCTGTGGTGTAACTCCCTGAGGTAACTAGGATCAAGTCGATGTTGGCTACTGCTTCCTGTCGCTGCCAATGGAGGGAAGAGATGTTTTGAGTTTTATTGCATATAACCGACGTGTTTGCACATAACTGTAACTCTTCTGAACTTGAAGGTGATGTCAGCCAGGCAACCGCACCCTTAAGAACTGGAATAAACTGTTGCTGAAGAACCGTACAGATTGTCCCAATCTGATCAGACACTGTTGCTAAATTACACTTTGTGCTATGTATCAAAAGACAAAAACACAACCGCCATCTGACTGAAGTGTTACCCCCCCCCCTAACCCCCACTCCTTTCAGATACTTGGTGACGAGGAATCGAGAGACAAAGAAGTGTCCCCTTCGTTGGCGAGGTTACGGGAGCTACTAGACGACAAAGTCAACGTCCTCCTCCAGAGTTCCTGTTCCCAAGACCACCTGGTAAATTAAACATATATGCTAACCGACGTTGAGAACGTTTGAAATAACACTTCTCTTTCTTCTGTGTTGATATATAAAGTTGTAAAAAATAAAGGAAAGAGAAAGAGAGAGAGAGAGACCGCTGTCTTTAACCACCTCAGTGACAAGTGTGTTTTTTCTTTCTAACAACGTTTTTTCATGTAGGTGGTGATGCTGTGTTAGGGATAGTGTAGTCGCTGCACAGTAGTGGGTTAGACTCCTCAAAGTATTACACTACTACGCCATCACCATCCAAACTCTTAGGAACCATTTGAGATGCAGTCTTTTCATCTTTACTGATAGCTGTCTTTTAACAAGGTCAATAGGTCCTGTTTAACTGAACTGTCCGGGTTCAGTAAAGCATCACATTGACAGACTAACAGCCTTTTCACTTACCACGATACTGACATCCTGATGGGATGTGTGAATGTTTTGAGGCTTGTTTTTTTTAAGGGACACCTACTGTAGGCTATATTGTAAGATTATGCCAGGCATTATGTTAGGCTTCCGTGGATAAAATATTTGGCTTATGTTATGCTAATGTTACAGCTAATGTTACAGCACAATTCTCAGCATATCATACATAAGGTATACCTAGGAAAATAGTTGTCTGTTGTTTCGAAACGTTAATACTTTGAGGTATTGGAACACTGTGAGTCACTCTTTCATCCTGAGTTGAAATGTTTCTGACATTGCGGCAGAGAGCGTGGGAAAATCGAATGGCAAAAACATGATGGAGTTGGTCTGCGCGGCAGCCTACGTTTGGTTTCAATATTCTTGGATCTTTTGATTTCTATTGTTTTGGGAGGTTTTCAGATATAAAGTAATGAACTGTGCATGAAATTGTTTCCCCATAAAACGGATATCTTATTCGGGTGATTAAACTTGCCATAATCAGGGAGTAATGTGTTGACAGTGCCACTTGTATGTTTCTCGGCCACTCTCTGGCTTTGCTCCTGGATTGGCTTGTTTTGAATGTGGCAGGTCAGCCTTTATACAGACAGCAGACGGTCTTAGTCATTTTGGACGAGCCGACGGAGAGCTATTTGTCGTGCCATAATTGCCATCTATGCTCTTTTTGAAATCGTGAACTGATCCCTTCACCCCCTTTCACTGTCTCGCTCTCTCTCTCTGACTCAATCGCTCTCTCTTTGACCCCTTCTCTCCCTCCATCGTTGCCTGCATTAATTACCGCTCTTCTATCTCTTTTTCATCCTTCCTCCCTTTACTTGTCCCTCCGCCGCTTTGCCTCCTCTGTCTCTCTGCCAGCGCCATCTCGCTCTTTCCGATTGGATGATTCAGCCAATCAGCACTGTTCATTCCCAACATGCTGCTATCGTTCTCTGTCTGTCTGTCTGTCTGTCTGTCTGTCTGTCTGTCTGTCTGTCTGTCTGTCTGTCTGTCTGTCTGTCTGTCTGTCTGTCTGTCTGTCTGTCTGTCTGTCTGTCTGTCTGGGAAAATAACAAACTGTTCCGTCCAAGCATTCTGGAATGCTCCAGCAACATGAATATGGGCGCATTCTGTTTCAAAGTTCTCCAAATATGGACGACAGGCCCTGCCACTTTTCTGTTTTTTCATTTTTATTTTTTTTTTAACGCTGTGATCCAGAATGTAAAAAATGTGCGCTGGCAGCATTCTTAAAATTCACGTCTCGATTCCGGTGTAAAGTTGAACCAGACATAACGGTTGAAGATCTAGGTTTGGCACAGGCTTTGCAACTGGCTGCGAGATTGGAACAATTTTTCAAAACGCACCATTTTCAGACCTGTGTCTGTCTGGTTCGGTTTTGTTTGTGAGCATCCACTGTCAAATGAGTCACCTCATGTACACGACCAACGAGGTCACACGGTGCCAAACCATTCGGATCAAAGGTAGTGCATCACCCATTTAGACTGTTGAAGGTCACGCGGTATCACCCTGCGGTCTGATTCTTTTCGTCATGCCTGCACACTAGGATCCGTGCCTGTGACGTTGTATCGAAACATCCAAGCGTTGTTTTATGTTGTGTACAGATAACTTGAACCTGTCCCCTGCCTGGTTTAGGGACCCGAGACCCGAGAGACCGGTGAAGACGTCTGGAAATACGCGTCTCAGAGTCGAGAGATCGCCTCTCACCTCCGAGAGCTGCACACACACACCCAGCGGGAGGTCATCAGCACGCACCTACAGTGAGTCTAGAGGCACTGGTTATACTGATCTAGAACCATACATCTATGTTGTTTAAGGGTTGTTTCGGCACCCTGGTTACTGATCTATAACCGTACATCTATGTTGTTTTAGTGTTGTTTCGGCAGAGGACTAAAGCAGACACACCTACAGTGAGTCTAGAGGGACGGCGCCCTGGTTACTGATCTATAACCATACATCTATGTTGTTTAAGGGTCGTTTCGGTCTAAAGAATTAAAGCAGACACACCCAGTGAGTCTTTTCCTTTCATCACCAGCCAGCATATCACGCTGAACTGCCACTGTCAGGATCCCGTCTGTGTGTGTGTGTGTGTGTGTGTGTGTGTGTGTGTGTGTGTGTGTGTGTGTGTGTGTGTACGTGTGTACCAGTGCTCCTGTGACCATGCGTTCTCTTCCTGGGAATAGGTAAAGCTTTGGGTAAATAAATGCACCATGCTGGAATCAAAGACACGGTGGCAGAGAGGGTGTGGCTAACAAACACACACACACACACACACGCACACACACGCACACACACGCACACACACACACACACACACACACACACACACACACACACGCGCGCGCGTACACACACACAGAACCTGACTGACAGCTTTCAGCTCCATGATTAATGATTCATTTAGAACCTTTATGAGAAGTCTAAAAATATATCAGAAGTTGTCTGTGAGAATTTGACCTTGTTGTTTTATTTCCGCCAGCAAGACTAGGAGTGCTGCTATGAGATTTGTACCTTTTTGTTTTAAGATGTAGTTTAAGTATGCAGCCTGAAAGTACCACACAATCACCTCACGTTTAGAACATGTATTGCATCCTAAAAAGGCTTTGAGAGGGTTAAATGATGTCGATTTGAAGCGGTGGTCGTTGAGCTCTGGGTTTGACCTCTTGAACTCATCGATCCAGCCAGTTATGGTTCCTTCTGTCGTTCTATCAGAACATTCCTTGGGCTTGGCTGAGGAGAGTTTAAAAGTCATTAGCTGACACACCCTTGGATGCCAAGGCTTCTTGACAGCCTATTCCGTATTTTCGCACACCTACACACACACACGCACACACCCACACTCACGCACACAACATATTTAGAAAGAGAGACCATTTACATTTCCTGTGGCCTGGCGACATAGAAATAGAATGAGTAGAATAGACAGCACATGTCTGATCCACTGAATTACTTCTGTTTCTACGGGGGCCTTTACTAGCAGTGTCAATTCTCTGTCATGCCTGAGTTCCCATGAAGCACATGTATACCTTCCAGAGCTTAACTTAAATACACAGGAACTGTTCACACCCATGCATTCTTGTCACAGAGGGGTCTAGCAGTCTCGAGAAGAGAAACATAAAAACGATTATGAAAAACAATTGGTGTAACAACGTTTCAGAAGAATTTAGCTCTGAACCGGTTCGAACTTTTGTCATGTTTAGTGTTTCTTTGGTGGGTTTCTTAGGAAACCTCACACAACGTTTGGGAATCTCTTGGCTGAGGTACTTTCCCGGAATGGCACAGAGTTGTTGCATAATACCAACAAGATGTTTCATGCCTAGGAATATGTCCGTTTGGCAGTTTCCTAATGTCGACAGTTTGAATCTATTTTCACTTTTGTTCTGAATCGCCTGATTTTGATGTTGTGTCCAATGGACCGTGTACTGCCGTTTAGGGATAGTTAGCAACAAGATTGGTTACCAATCAAAATATTTGCGAGCTCTAGTTTGACATTTCATTGAGTCTATCTGAAATGGAAGTACAAATATTAGACAGTTTTATTGAAGTGTTAGTCTCTGATGAGGTCTGTCATTGTGTTATTTAGAGAGTTTGTCGACATGTTTTTTTTTTTTTTTTTTTTTAAAGCAATGCTTGGGTCTTTCCTTTCACAGACACACATCATCGACGTTGACGGTTTTAATGTCATTAAGTTATCAAGCTATTCATTATTTAAAGCTGCTCTGATCTCCTGATGCTTTAAGCAGCATCTGTGTATCGGACACTCTCTCTCTCTGCCAGCCTAGGATTGTTAACACACACACACTCGCACACACACACACACACACACACACACACACATATTGCTGCACAAATATGTGCTGTTCACAAATACACCATTGATTGGGTTGCTTCCTAATTGAAGGCTCCTCACACACTGACAAAAATATCATCTGACCTGATTATTCATAAACCTCACCAAATCAACATTTCAATGTCTGAGAACCAGAATATAATGAGATAAAACACAATGTAACTTGATTTTCAAACACTTTTTAAGCCACACTTTGTTTTTAAATACTCAATGTATTTTACGTCCACGATGTAATCCATGTTAACTTGATCTTCTGGAGTCTTTCATCCAATGAAAGCCCTGCCTAATGTAAACCTGAACACACACCAGCTTACTCTCAAAACCTGTAACTCAGGATTCAGCAAAACGGAACTTCACCTGTTTAAAACATTGAGTTTATGTTTTCTATAAATAAGATGTAAAATAAATATAATGCAAGTTCCAAAACGGATTCCCTATAGCAACTCCCACACACACACCATGTCCCCAATTATGAAGTGCGATATGCCCCCACCCCCCATACATCCTGATAATTATGTACCACTATGTATAATTCCTTCTTTTGAAAGCACCTAATCAGAAGCGCTTGACAGCTGGTGATGCGCTTGTGTGTGTTTGTTTGTGTGTGTGTTTGTGTGTGCGTGTGCGTGCGTGTGTTTTTGTGTTCGTCTTTTTCTGTGTGTGTGTGTGTGTGTGTGTGTGTGTGTGTGTGTGTGTGTGTGTGTGTGTGTGTGTGTGAATGCCCTCACCAGGCATGCGGAGCTAGACCTCGTTTCCAGAGCCACGTAACAGAAGGTTAATGAGGGGGCCATGGCGGCCTGCTCGCTGCTCAGCCCCTCAGCAGATGCCAGACGATTTTTTAGACGACAGCGCTGTCAGACCAAGCTCTTTTAATCACCCAGGGCACCACACAAACACACAAACACACAAACACACACGCATAAAGTATAATACAAACGCACTATATATGTATATAAAAATCCACATTCGGCATAATTTATTTCAACATGCTGTATAGCATTTCTCTCAGATAATGTAGTGATGGATATGGGAATCAGCTGTTTCTAAGTTCTTGAGACAGTATGGTGCTATGTTGCTTATTTTCAAGTTTTTTCTCAGATTGCGTTTTATTTTCCTCTGACTTGTTGCAAATTAAATATTGGAAATTAAATTACATTACTATAAGCATACAACTTCTTGCTCATAAAATAGACCAATAATGTCTCATTATTACCAATGTGCATGTTTTCCAGTAAGGCCTTTTTGGTGACATCAATTGTTTCTCTGTCATCAGATTACATTTTTACATTGAAAATGAAGATTTTTCATTTATTTGATCAAAGGTTTTTTCGGAATGTTTGCGGAAGTATTTTCAAGCACAGCTCGAACAGAACGGGTCTGTAACACAGAGGTTTATCTCCCTCTAGTGGAGGAGCTGCAAAAGTGCATAGAGTCAGTAAATAAATTCTGAACTGTAAGTTTGTTTGAGAATTTCAGCTTTTGCTGAAATTATATTTCCAAAATAGTAACATTCATGCAAGCCGAATGTATCATTGTACATGATTAACTTGAACGTTCAACGTCGCAAGTACGATAGATCGGTTCACTTAGGAAAGTAAATATTTGAACTGACATCTGAAAGTTTACATATCTCTGTATGCAACGCTGTCATTTGCTCAAGGATGTGTTTGCATTGGAGCCGTCTCTCTACAGCCTCATCCGTTTGTCTCGCTGTGTACCTAGGCAAATCACCCACGATCAAAGATGACTCTGTCCCCTTTCAAAATACTGGCTGTTTGTCTAAGAAAACGAGAGTGAATTATAACCAGGCTGTCGCTTGAACAGACAGTATGGTCTCTGGGTGTGTGTGTGTGGTCAGTGCGGCGGCCTGCCTGTGTGTCTGTGTGTGTCTCCCATGTCTACCTGTGTGTTTTTGGCTGACCCTGTCGGTTCGTCTTCCTCCAGACTGAGCGCGTTACGACGCGGGCGCGAGCGGCTACACCGTGAGTGGGCCGATCTAGAGGAGCAGAGGACGCAAGTGGACGCCGCTCTGCAGCGGAGCCTCGACCCAGAGACCAGTACCGTGAGTGACCCATTCAAACTGTGCTCCGCCCGGGTCTCGCCCAGATAAAGATTAGGAGGGGTCGATGGGCTGGTTACACGAAAAAAAAGATCTCAAATCGAAATCTGAAGCCATGCGTTCAAAAAGGCATAACAAAACTAAATTATACTAGACACAAACGGTAATCCTCAAATTCTTAGCGTTGTCAGGCAAAATGTGCCTCAGTGCAGGTGAGTGAATGATGACCTTAGTCTGGGATTGTACCATGATGCTTTACCTACATCGATAGGGAAATCAATAGGTGCAATGAATAGTTGGCCAAAGGAGTTGGCTGTCACAACAGTGAGGTAGGAGGGAACATAACCCCCCCCCCCCCCCTACTGACAAACAGTGTACACATTTTCTGGGGTTTGGTACCTGTAGTGTATTTCTCTCCGGTTTGAGAGACTGAAACTAACACTTACAGAGTTGAGGATGACTCCTTTGCGAACTCGTTCTAAACGTTCATGTTCAGTCTCAAATCTGAAATGTGTGCAATGTGTCTCTAGTCTACTCTTCTCAGGTCCAGTACCAGTGGAGCTCTTGGCTAATACGTTCACCTGTTTGTCTGTCTGTCTGTGCGTTCGTGCATGTGTGTGTGTGTGTGTGTGTTTGCTTGTTTGTGGCTGGCTCTCGCTCTCTCTCTCTCTCTCTCTCTCTCTCTCTCTCTCTCTCTCTCCGTGAGTCAGTGGTTACAGCAGGCCCGGCGGGCTCTCCACATCTCCATTGCCGACATATTAGCCCAGGCTGACCGACTGGTGTTCCAGGAGAAAGCTCTGAGCGCTCTGCACACCCTGCTGACAGAGGACACACACAGGTACACCCTTTAAAGTGGAAACGTTTAACCTTGAGGTCTGTTAAACGGCCTGTCAGTCAAGTGTCTGACACTTGGCAACACTCAGCACTCTCCCATCACCATGTATGACCCATCACCATGTATGACCCATCCCCATGTATGACCCAGCACCATGTATGACCCAGCACCATGTATGACCCATCACCATGTATGACCCATCCCCATGTGTGCAATTGAGCATTACCTACTTTATCTTTGTTCAAAACTGTTTTGACCTAATTGCACCCATAAACGTCTGATATATATTTCTTTACCTATTTTGGCTTTTTAAATTCCTTTAAACAACATTGTAGTTTGCATACTTTGGTTCTTATCCTGCTAACAAAATAAAGTGTTTCAGACTCCTCATGCACAGCAATAATCTTCCTGTAATTACAAATGTCTAGAGCTATTCATATTAAAATGTAATTTCTTTCTATCACAGTGCTGAACTCCATCGTGTTGAATTCATTGTAACCCCAGTCTTCTGTCCGCCAGGTACCAGGAAGAGATTGAGAGGCTGCAGCGGTTCTCCAGCGGGCTCTCCCGAGGAATGCAGGGAAAGAGTGAACACGTACAGGCCAACAACATGGTACGACACCCCCTCCTCAGTGCGGCGTGTGGCACGTGGTATGACCAGGCGGCGACGGTGTCGTTTCAAATCGCCATGGCCACATAAAAAAAGGAAAAGCTTCCGTTTGAGGACACCGATTTTCCGCCGGGGGAAATCTTCTGTCCGTTTGCTCCTGAGGTGACGGTTTAGGCTTTAGATGTGTCGGGAAGACTCACGCCTTATTGGCTGGGGAAGGTGGCATTGGACCAGCCACGGAGACAGCGGTGTGTGTGTGCTAGCGTGCGTACGTACGTGCGTGCGTGCGTGCGTGCGTGTGTGTGTGTGTGATCCAGCTGTTGTCACTGGGCTCTCTGTGGTAAACATCTGTCCCGTCATCTGTCCCCCCAGCGCTCGCCTCGCCTGTCACACCAACTGACGCTTTCCTGCCGAAAAACACACACACAGACACACACACAAACACACACAAAAGAAAGAACGCCAACAGCAACCAACAGCGCCGACGCCAGTCTGACAAAATCATATGGAGGCCTTGTTAATATCACTCAAATTTTGAAATGTTTATTTATTTATCGGGTAACTGACATGGACAGGATATTTTTTAGGCGCGATAAGATATTATTTCGCGAAACGTAGCCCCCCCCACCCCCACCCCCCACCAACACCGAATACTACAGCAAGGCTGTAGTCAAGAGAGAAATTAATTTGTTAAGTAGTGTGTGAATGTGGCCTTAAGGCTGGTCCACTTCCCAACGCCTGACTAATCCCTGTTATTTACAGGCGGGAGATAAACAACAGGCGGCCATATTGCCAAGCAGATTGCCTGGGGCCAAATGTTCCTCGGCGTTTCACCTTCCTCAAGATAGGAGAGTGTCACTCCGCACACTGTATCTCCCCTAATTGGTCGATTATTTTGCGCCTGACGGTTTCCCATTTCCCACATTTTCTTTTAGGGCGGGGGGGGGGTTTGTGGTGGTTGTTGTGGTATTTATCATTCATTCTGATAGGGCTGACATCTTCTCGATGCTGCGCTGGCCATACTAGGGAGGTCCATGTGTTGGGAGGAGACTTGTCCATATGATGTAGTGTGCCTTTGACCCAGCGTGAGAGCCGTCTGTCGGAGAGGGGGGAGGCAACAACTTTGTTAGATTGTTGTTAGGTTTTCAGGCTCTAAGAGGATTATCTTTGGTGGATGATAGACCAAAGTCAGGGTTGGAGAAAATGTTTGTGTACAATTGCGCACACGCACTCACACACACACACACACGCACACACACACAAATCATATGACCCAGATCTCATAGCGTCATCTATCTCCTAAGTGGACATATGTCTGTGTTGCTGCCTGGGCCACAGAGGAATGGAGAGAGCATGTCTCTTCTATAGCTCTACTGTCTACTGGACACTCCCCAGTCCTACCCCAGGGCGGTCTGGCTAGCTGGGAAACGCTGGCTGGCTCACGCTTGCTTGATTCACTGACTGGCTGACTGTCTAGATCTGACTGACTGTATTTATCTGACTGACTGACTGGCTGTATCTGGCTGGCTTACTGGCTGTATCTGACTGACTGACTGACTGTATTTATTTGACTGACTGAATGGCTGACTGTCTATAAGTGACTGTATTTATCTGACCGACCGGCTGACTGTGTATAAGTGACTGTATTTATCTGACTGACTGACTGGCTGTATCTGGCTGGCTTACTGGCTATATCTGACTGACTGACTGGCTTGCTGGCTGGTTAAATGGGACTGACTAGCTATGTCTGGCTGACTTACTGGCTATATTTGACTGACTGACTGGCATTATCTGGCTACATCTGACTGACTAACTGGCTGGCTGGTTTGTCTGGCTCCTCTATGTATGCTTTGTTTTTTGGCTGCCAGAATGGCTTGGTCTTTGGTCATAGACCTCCTGGCTGTCTATAAGTCTTGTTGTTTGATCTGTCTGACCATCCTAACTGTTAACCTATCAGAAAAGACAGACAGACAGACAGACAGACAGACAGACAGACAGACAGACAGACAGACAGACAGACAGACAGACAGACAGACAGACAGACAGACAGACAGACAGACGAGCCGGCAGGCAGGCAGACGGACGGTCGGTCTCCCTGCTCTGTGGGAGTGAGACAGATGTAGGACAGGTTCTTTCCTTCCCCTGGGAGAATGACTCACTGGCGGTTTGGCCCGGAGCCAAGGTCTTTGTGAGCTGTGCTGTGACATGCTGTACTAAACCATGTTGGAATGACTACAGTGTCCAGGGGGGCTAACTTGAAACAGCTCTCGTTCCTGTGACCTTTTTAGCATCCCTTCCTCTTCACACAGGCACACACACACACAGACACACACACACACACAGACACACAGAGAGAGACACAAAGTCGTTTGTCGCAGGAGGCGTAGCGTTACAATGCTACTGACCTGTCGTTGGCATAGCAACAGGCTGCAAGCAAGGAGCATAGCCTCCATAGTGACAGAGTTCTGTCAGTCAGACAAGAGGGCTCCATTTGCTTTCTCACTTCCTGGAAAAAAGTTCTGTTGCCTGGCAACATGAGTATTTTTTAATACATTTTTTACGTTTTAACATCATATTTATGTTAAACAATAAATTGGATGGAGCTATGTTAAATTCCAAACATATTTTTGTCGTACACATTGAAAGGTGCACGGGTTATAGATTTTTGGGGTTTGTTTGTTATTTATTGTCATTATAAACAAGACTCGCCTACGCAGACATTCAAAAGATTTCAAGCATGCCATTTTTCCTCATTCCACAAGGCTTACAGATAATAGCATCCCAAAATGAGCTTAAGTGGGATGGGCAAAAATAATAATATGATTATTATCTTAATAATATGAAATGCCAGCTTATGTCTGTGTGGGCTGTAAACACTGTAAATACCGTGGTGATTAGCGGTGGCCCAAAGCCCCAGAGAGGGCCTAGCATCTGACCCTGTTCCCCCAGCTTCAGCACTCCCTCCCTGGGGAAGGTGGCTAGGCGAGTTCCAGGATTAAGCCTCTGGGCTCTCCAGTCCAAGCAGCTTCTGGACTCTGGCCACTTTATTTATATAAGTAGCATTAGTGGAATTACTCTTATTTTATTGGTAATTGAAGTT
>CM030172.1:5638490-5713490 GCA_017639675.1 Aplochiton taeniatus
TCTCTCTCTCTCTCTCTCTCTCCCTCCCTCCTTATCGAAGCGCAGGCCTCTCACTTTTTTCGTCCCTCTCCTCTCTATACCCCCTCCCCAATACAGGAGTCCGACTTTGATCCTAACAAGCAGCTGGACGGCTCTCCTTCCGACGACGACCCCCCCACCCCCAGAGTGATGCCCGCGCACCAGAACCCCAAGTACCAGCTCTTCCTGGCCGGGGACGTGGTGGCGAACGGGTCCGGAGGCGGGGAGAGCGGCCGGCGGCTGTCCCGCTGGGAGAGCAGTGGTCCCGGGTCCAGGTTCGGGCAAAACCACCGCGGCTCTCTGGAGTCTCTGGCCTCGCGGGACTGGGACACTATGTCAGAGCGGGTGAGATACAAGCCGAACGCTATTAGGGTGTGTGTGTGTGTGTGTGTGTGTGTGTGTGTGTGTGTGTGTGTGTGTCTTTAGGGGAATAACTTTCCCAGCATAATACTTATCCTCAATTTGATTATTGCAATCTGAAAGGGGAGGGTCTGTGTGTGGACAGGAGTGTGAGAGAGAGTGAGAGTGAGAGTGAGAGTGAGAGTGAGAGTGAGAGTGAGAGTGAGAGAGAGAGAGAGAGAGAGAGAGAGAGAGAGAGAGAGAGAGAGAGAGAGAGAGAGAGAGAGAGAGAGAGAGAGAGAGAGAGAGAGAGAGAGAGAGAGAGAGAGAGAGAGAGAGAGAGAGAGAGAGAGAGAGAGAGAGAGAGAGAGAGAGAGAGAGAGAGAGAGAGAGAGAGAGAGAGAGAGAGAGTGAGAGAGTGAGTGAGTGAGAGTGAGTGAGTGAGAGTGAGTGAGTGAGAGTGAGTGAGTGAGTGAGAGTGAGTGAGTGAGTGAGAGTGAGTGAGTGAGTGAGAGTGAGAGTGAGTGAGTGAGTGAGTGAGTGAGAGAGAGAGAGAGAGAGAGAGATGCAATACTGGCATGCGTTAAACGTCTGTGCATTAAACCATCAGCTACCCCTGTCACATATCCCCACCTACTGGAGAGGACATGAAACGCTAAACAATAATAGTCATTCAGAAAACCTCGACTAAATCATTATTATACAGTTATATATTACATATTCATCCATAGATTTAAGACTGAAACTGCATATGTTGACGCTTAATAATAATCTGATATGAACTTGAGCCAATGCCATGGCTAGTTTTAATCATGGCTGTTTGATTGATCCAGATGGGCGGTTTCGACAGCCCTCCCAGAGGGTTCAACAGCCCCTATGCCACGGCTGTCTCCATGGACTACAACCCCATGTCCTACCGCATGGCAGAGATCAAGGTATCTAGCACCACGTTAACCCGCCTAGCAACAAGTCAACCTATGATAGGGATTGAATTAGGACTTCAATCACTTAAAGCCTCAAACGAATCAACCAAACATACACGTATAATGGGGTCTACTAAATATTGAACTGTGAATCAGCTATTAATATGAAACAATTGAACGTGGCTTTCTATGATTTTCTTGATTCTTCTTTCTCTCGTTGCCCCCTTTCCCCTCTCTCTTTCCTCCTCTCTCCTTTCTCCCCCTCCCCCCTTTCTTCTCTCTTTCTCTTCCGTCTTTCTCTCCTCTTTTTTTTTCTTCCGTCCTCTTCTCTTCTTTCCCTTCCCCTTTTTGCCTTCCCTCGTTCTCCTCCGTCCGTCTCTCCCCTTCCTCACACACCTTCCTCCCTTCTTTTCCTCCACAGGGGGGGGTGTCTCCAGCCACCTCGGAGCTGAACCTCTACGGTTACAACAGCAGGAGCACCAGCCCCGTTCCCACCCCGGGCCTCCCCGCGCCCCGCAGCCGCTTCTCCACCTTCGACACGCTGACCCGGAGGAGGGCCGAGGTCAACAACACGGTCAGTCACGCTGTCTGTTCACTCTCCTGTGGTCCACGGAGGGTAAAAAAGGACTGCAAACTTACCTGCAAATGTAGATCTCAAAATATATATGTATATATATATAGTAAGTGTCACGCTGTCTGTTCACTCTCCTGTGGTCCACAGAGGGTAAAAAAGGACTGCAAACTTACCTTCAAATGTAGATCTCAAAATATATATGCATATATATATATATAGTTAGTGTCACACTGTCTGTTCACTCTCCTGTGGTCCACAGAGGGGAAAAAAAGGACTGCAAACTTACCTTCAAATGTAGATCTCAAAATATATATGTGTATATATATATATATATATATATATATATATATATATATATATATAGAAAGTGTCCCGCTGTTATATTACTCTCCTGTGGTCCACAGAGGGTAAAAAAGGCTGCAAACTTTCCTTCAAATGTAGATCTAAAAATATATATGTGTATATATATATAGTAAGTGTCCCGCTGTTATTTTACTCTCCTGTCGTCCACAGAGGGTAAAAAAGGCTGCAAACTTACCTTCAAATGTACATTTAAAAATGATATATTCATATATTTAATTTCATACATCTAAATATCACAGCAAAATCTCTCCACAGTTGTCGCCGAAGCAAAAAATGGCCAAAGCTTTTGCCTTGAAATTGATGTTCAATCAAATTCCAAATGACTTGTTTGACTGAAGAGAGGAGCAGATTGAAACGTTCTAGATTGAGATACTGCATTGCACAAGGTGACCATCTATGGGTAAACAACAGTGTCTCTGTGTTGTGCTGTTACAGGTGATCCCCACACATCACATGACCATGCGCCAGGCTCCCTCATTGGCTGCTCCTAACAAAAGAGACTTCATAGAGGAACTGACCAAGCAGCTCAATGAATGCCAGAAGGTGAATGAGCAAACTGGATTCTTAAAAAAAAAAAGAAAAAAAATCTTTACACCTCTGGAACTGTCAAAGAAGTCTCTCTGTGGAGCTCTCTTACTCACTCACAGTCAGACACACACACACACTCACACATACGCAGTCACACACAGAGTTACACGCAGCACGCACGCACACACACACACACACTCTCAAGCATTGAATTTTCCCTTACCTTGACCTGTCTTTCCTTCCCCAGCGTAACCAGTTCCTGGAGGCAGAGAGTGTTGAACTGGACAAGGAGAGGAACCAGATCAGGCATGCAGCTTGAACTTTTTTATTATTTTTTTAATGGTCATTTATTTTTTTCTTGGTAGCATTAGTTCATGGTGAAAAATGGCAAATTTTTCGTATTAATCTGACTTTCCATGTTTCACTGAGTAGTCAGTCGTGTGTTGTTTAACGCCCCTTATGAAACGGAAGCGCAAGCCGTTCGTGTTGTTGTTGTTGTTGTTGTTGTTGTTGTTGTTGCTATGGTATTAATCTCCTCTGTTGCTCTAGGTTTGAGATGAGGGGCCTGCTGGTGAACAACGAAGACCTGCTGAGGACCAACACCCAGCTGACCATAGAGATGAAGAAGATGGGCGAGAGGATGATGGAGCTGGAGAGAGACAACGTTGCTATGGTGGAGCGCTTCCGACACATGGAAGTAAGACCTGATGAAGGAATGAATGCATGAACGAATGAATGAATGAAACAATTGAAAAAGACTGAAAGAATGAATGGATGAACAGGGAGAGAGATGGAAAAATCAACCGCTGCCGTAGCATAAAGAATGAATGGATGAGTGAATTCATTCATAGATGGATAGATACAGTGGGGCCAAAAAGTATTTTTTCAGCCACTGATTGTGCAAGTTCTCCTACTTAGAAAGATGAGAGAGGTCTGTAATTTTCATCATAGGTACACTTCAACTATGAGAGACAGAAATGAGAAAAAAAATCCAGGAAATCACATTGTAGGATTTTTAAAGAATTTATTTGTAAATGATGGTGGAAAATAAGTATTTGGTCACCCACAAACAAGCAAGATTTCTGGCTCTCACAGACCTGTAACTTCTTCTTTAAGAAGCTCTTCTGTCCTCCACACGTTACCTGTATTAATGGAACCTGTTTGACCTCGTTATCTGTATAAAAGACACCTGTCCACAGCCTCAAACAGTCAGACTCCAAACTCAACCATGGCCAAGACCAAAGAGCTGTCGAAGGACACCAGGAAGAAAATTGTAGACCTGCACCAGGCTGGGAAGAGTGAATCTGCAATAGGCAAGCAGGTTGGTGTGAATAGATCAACTGTGGGAGCAATTGTAAGAAAATGGAAGACATACAAGACCATTGATAATCTCCCTCGATCTGGGGCCCCACGCAAGATCTCATCCCGTGGGGTCAAAATGATCATGAGAACGATGAGCAAAAATCCCAGAACTACACGGAGGGACCTGATGAATGACCTGCAGAGAGCTGGGACCAAAGTAACAAAGGCTACCATCAGTAACACACTACGCCGAGAGGGACTCAAATCCTGCAGTGCCAGGCGTGTCCCCCTGCTTAAGCCAGTACATGTCCAGGCCCATCTGAAGTTTGCCAGAGAGTATATGGATGATCCAGAAGAGGATTGGGAGAATATCACGTGGTCAGACGAAACCAAAATGGAACTTTTTGGTAAAAACTCAACTCGTCGTGTTTGGAGGAAGAAGAATGCTGAGTTGCATCCCAAGAACACCATACCTACTGTGAAGCATGGGGGTGGAAACATCATACTTTGGGGCTGTTTTACTGCAAAGGGGACAGGACGACTGATCCGTGTTAAGGGAAGAGTGAACGGGGCCATGTATCGTGAGATTTTAAGCCAAAACCTCCTTCCATCAGTGAGAGCATTGAAGATGGAACGTGGCTGGGTCTTCCAGCATGACAATGATCCCAAACACACCGCTCGGGCAACGAAGGAGTGGCTCCGTAAAAAGCATTTCAAGGTCCTGGAGTGGCCTAGCCAGTCTCCAGACCTCAACCCCATAGAAAATTTGTGGAGGGAGTAGAAAGTCCGTGTTGCCCAGCGACAGCCCCAAAACATGACTGCTCTAGAGGAGATCTGCATGGAGGAATGGGCCAAAATACCAGCTACAGTGTGTGCAAACCTGGTGAACACTTACAGGAACGTTTGAGCTCTGTAATTGCCAACAAAGGTTATGTTACAAAGTATTGAGTTGAACTTTTGTTATTGACCAAATACTTATTTTCCACCATCATTTACAAATACATTCTTTAAAAATCCTACAATGTGATTTCCTGGATTTTTTTTCTAATTTTTGTCTCTCATAGTTGAAGTGTACCTATGATGAAAATTACAGACCTCTCTCATCTTTCTAAGTAGGAGAACTTGCACAATCAGTGGCTGACTAAATACTTTTTGGCCCCACTGTATATGGGGAAATAAATAGCTCAAATGTTAATAGTTCTGGATGATAATTTTTGCAATGGCCGTGACCATTCTATAAATGGAAAAGCCATCTTCTGGGGTGGTTTGCAGTTAATAAACGTTTCGTAGAAATGATGAGATCCCCCATCCCTAGTGATGTTTTTTGGAGGATGTTGTTTGACGTCTTCCTCCCTCCTGCCCCAGATTGAACTGAAGGAGGCCAGGGAGATGATGGTGGAGGCCAACAATCAGGAGTACGCCTTCAATTTCCTGCAGGAGTCCCTCAAGAACAAGATAAAAGATGCGGAGGTGAGGAAGGAGGAAAGAGATTCAGTCACGACCTCGCAACTTTTAACCTTAAGCCCAATCATTCGAATTAAAACATGCTCTTTTTTTTGTAAATTGTTGAATGTTTGTCTGCCTGTATAGTTGAAATAGCAGGTCAATGACAGTAATACGGAAAGTGTATGTAGCAATTTAAACTATACGGATACATTATTATTACTAATAACAATAGAATGAATACAAACAATAATCAGTAAATTATTGATTGGTGAAGGACTTCTATGGATCCTGAGTCTATCTGTAGTCATTTAATTGAAAAATAAGCAATAATGATACATTTATTATTTAATAATAATAATTATATTAACTAAAAAAGGAACTGCATTGATCCTGATTTTGTCTCTGGCCCTCCTATAGGAGAACGTGGAGAAGCAGAGCCATCAGGCCCAGAGCCTGGCAGAGAAGCTGTGGGTGACAGAGAGACAGCTGGAGGAGATGGAGGTGGACAGGGAGACCCGGGACAAGAAGACCTCCGACCTGTCCAACACAGTGCTCCGACTAGAGGACGAGGTACAGGCACAGGCACAGGCACAGGCACTTTCTTGCTTTCTTGCTTTCTTGCTTTACTGTCTTTCTTTCTTTACTGTCTTGTGCACTCTACATCAGATATTGTCCTATCCACAGCTGGGTGACTAACTGCGTGTGGTCTGTCTTGTCTCCAGCTGGCGGAGGCCTTGCAGGCGTCCACCCAGGCCCAGGCGGAGCTCAGCCTGCAGCAGAAGCTGAGAGTGGACGTCCAGCTGAGAGTGGATGAGCTGGAGGAGAGTCTGCTGGAGAAGAGCCAGGAGCTCCAGAGGGCCCAGGACATGGTCTGCAGATTGCAGGGAGAGGTACACACACACACACACACACACACACACACACACACACACACACACACACACACTGGATACTGTCTGCAGGGAGAAGTACACGTACACACACACACACACACACACACACTGGATACTGTCTGCAGGGAGAGTTGGGCACACACACACACTGGATACTTGCAGGGAGAGGTGCACACACACACACACACACACACACACACACACACACACACACACACACACAGTGTATAGAACAGACATACAAGAATGGCAAACACACATAAAAAATTACTTGGTTCCTCAACCAAACCAGTCTCTTATTCATTTATTTATTTTTTTCTTGGTCTGCAGGTGTCCGGTAAGCTGAGTGACAAGGACCGCTCCCTGGAGGAGGAGATCCAGCTGAGGGAGAGGATGCAGCTCCAGTGGAAACAGGCCGAGAGGAGCATGGAGGACCTGAGGATGGAGCTCCAGACCGCGGGCCAAGCCAAGGAAGACCTGGTCAAGCAGCTGAAATATTCCCAGGTAACTATGGGGTCTCGACGCGTCCTAGCCGGAACGCCGTGGCCCCTCTAGGAGACGGACTAAAACCCTTGATGTGCGCACAAACTGTTTATCCGAACCACCACTTAATAGAATCGCCGATAATGACCAAGGTTACAATTTAGTGCTTAGTAAACATTGGAACGTACATCTCTTGACGTTCCTTTTGAAGTGCAACCCAGCGGATGTGGTAGAAACAGCTTGGTGGCTGGCTTGTGCACCAAAGGATAGTTAATCATTTGGTTCCAAATATATACTGCATATATCTGGGGCAATAATGAATAAGCAATTTTATTGTATAATCCAACCCAGTTATTTCTTAACAATCTCTTGGTATCCAAGTGTTGCTTGATTTGAACATATTTCAGTTAAATAAGTATAGCCCAGGGCGTTACATAAGCATGGATTATTTTACTTTAAAGAATGAACAGTTGGGCTCCATGCAACTTAGAAGGCAATAAGGGTTTAATACTACATTAATTATGCAAATCCTTTACGAAAGGATTTTGTTTTTGCAACCTCCTTTCAATTCCTAATCACACATCGACATCCGTTTGTTTTGTGCTTCATTATCGCGTTAAACGCTTCTTATTTGCATGTGAAAGGCACATGCAGCACTTTTTTAAATTTCTGTTATTACTATTTTAGTACACAAGCATGTGAACACTGTGGACGTCCTATAATGCAACATTCTGATTGCAGCATGAACAACTAAGAAGTCAGATCTACCAAAATGCATTTTTATTTTCTTCCTTAAATATGAAACAAGACTTACTTTAGGATAGTATAGTCCATTTAATGTGCATGACAGTTCAGAGTACAGTAAAGAAACTTGATACTGATCATATTGGTGATGTTGTAACAAAGTGGTCACGAGTAAAGAAATGTTGTGCGTCCGACTACTCAGTTAGAACATATTTAATTTATGATATAAGAGACCATTCACTTTTTGGTAGAGAATATAAACTTGACATACTGACGTCGTGTGTTGTAGCAACATGGCTGCTCCGTGCTAACGGCGTGGTTTGGCGTTTCTCTGTGGCCTCATCTTAGGAGAAGCTGATTGACCTGGAGAGCGAACTGGAGGAGATGCACGATAGTGAGCAGAGATGGGCCGGCAAGCAGAAGAGAACGCTGGAGCAGGTAATGGCACCGCCATGCTTCACAGCTATCCACCTAGCTTAGCCATGCTCCTAGCTTCCAGTCATGGACCTAGCTTAGCCATCGATCTACATTAGCTATGGACTTAGTTGAGCTAGTTGGCCTGTTAGCCTAGCCTTGCTTATCTTTCGTTTTTAAGTCATTATTCTTTTACTTAAATATATATACCTAAATATATATAAATATAACTACTGTATGAAACTATTTCAATATTTATACTTTAAGAAGTGCAGAAGTTAAGTTACACATTTTTATCGCCCTTTAAGATGGAGCAGTTGCAACTGAAACTGATCCAGGAGAAAGACATCAACGACCAGCTGGAATGTGAGAAAGCCGTCCTGGAGAGACAGGTAGCTACTGCAAGGCGTGTGTGTGTGTGTGTGTGTGTGTGTGTGTGTGTGTGTGTCTGTTAGTCTGTGTGTGCGTGTGTGTTGGTCCATCCATGTCTCTGTCTGTGTGTGTGTGTGTGTGTGTGTGTGTGTGTGTGTGTGTGTGTGTTTATATGATGGCAGTGTGAACCCCCCTCCCTCACCGAGCTCCTCTGGGTGGTGGTGTCTTCCAGATGCGTGACCTACGCATGGAGGTGGAGGACCTCCAGAACAACACGGTCCAGGTGGACGCCATCTCCAAAACGGAGAGCCGGGCCAAGGAGCTGGAGAGCCAGCTCAGGGCCGAGGAGAGGTCAGTGAGCCGATCCCACAGCGCCTAGCGCAGTAGCACCTTAGCTAGTGATCGCTATCGATGCCACCACTCAGGTAGAATCAAATATTTAGCGTCAGAGTATGTGAAACGCACAGGTGTATGACACAATGTCAATGAGGTGCTGGCCAACGACATGTAATATCAAAAAGGAAAGAAGGGCGCCACACACTTGTAGCTCCGATGCAAATATTTTATTACAGGAAAAAAAGTTTCGGCAGCTGTGCTGCCTTCATCAGGGTTGCTTGCGAGAATAAAATATTTACCAAGGCTAGAAAATGATGGAGTTATTCTTTTATTTTTGCGTTTTATTTATCTATCCAGGTGAGCCCCATTAAGATAAACATGACACTACAATAACGTATTTAAATTTATATCTGCTAAAATAAAGCCCAGAAAAGCCAGCTGCTTCATTTTCTACAATAACTCATGCTGTTCTTTTCTATTTCTACTTGGCCTTACGTAGAAAGTATAAATGATTAAGGTGCTTTGTGTTTGTCCTGCAATTGTCTGGTGCAGGAATAAGATGGCCCTGAACAACAGCATCGGTAAACTGGAGAGGAAGATCAAGGAGCTGACCGACCAGCTGGAAGAGGAAGTGAAGATCTCCACAGAACAGAAAGACTTGGTAGGGATCAACCGTCTGTTCCCTCTATATCCCCTAGGAGGCGCTGTTATTCTTATATTCAAGTGAAAGGATAGAATGGCCTAGAAGGATTAGTGTACAGGAAAAATAAATATAGTCTGCCTTAGAGTTCATATTATCATATCCCCCACATTAGCCTAATCCAAACTCTTATTTGTTTAGTAAAATTAATCACAGTTCTTACAGTTTGATTATCAAGTTATGTTTCAATTGAAATGACTACGGCAAGTTGCCTCTGCTGCTTTACTTTCAATCAAACATTTAGTTGCTTTAGGTTAAAAAAAAAAAAAATATTGACTGCGGATTAATCCAAGCCAGACCTTGCTGATTTAATCTATGCCAGATCTTTCCTATATCTTAAAATACAAAACTATCTGACACGGTTACAATAGCAATGATAGCATCCGCCATGAACAGTCTTGTTTTCGTTGTGCTCTGTGCTAGATGACCCAGAGGATGCGTTCTCTGAAGCGTCAGCTGAACGAGGCGGAGGAGGAGGTGAGCCGGAAAGACGGCCAGTACCGCCATGCCCAGAGGGAGCTGACGGAGGAGAGGGAGAACAGCGCCAAGCTGCAGAGACAGCTACTGGACCAGCACCTGCAAGTCAAGTGAGGCTCCACACACACACACACACACACACACACACACACACACACACACACACACACACTCATATAAACACACACACACACACACACACACACACGTGTATGAACACACACACACACACACGTGTATGAACACACGCAGACACACACCCTTCTAAGTGTGTGTGTGTATGTGGATCTCTATACACATAAGCATACTGCTCGCTCTTTCTTAGTCCTTCATTATCCTAATTTTCTTTCTCTTTTTTCATCTCTCTCTCTCTCTAGGCGTAACGACACCTTGAGGATAAGGCAAACCCTGGACAACCTGAGACTGGACCTGAGCGTGGAAGACGAGGACTACCAGCCTGCGGCCCCCAAGACCGAAAGCCAGGGCCAGCTGACCAGCACCACCACCACCACCACCATCATCAGCACCAGCTCTGACCCCAGCCCCAGCACCACTGCCTCCTCCTCCTCCTCCAGTGGCTTGCGGGGCAAAGGCGAGCCCAAGCCCAGCGGCAACGCTGTCTGAACGGAGCACGGGGGCGGGGGCAGTTTAGAACCCCTCCTCCTGACTGACATTGACCAAAGAAAGACACCAGAATCTGCCGCTTAAAGGAATATGATGATGCCATTGCTATTTTTACTATGGATGGCGTCGTTTTTTTTTTTTAAACCTTTTTTTAAAAGCTAGCCAGGGCCTGAATAAGCGGCCTTAGAAATGGTTGCTCTATCGTCATGGAAAACTTTTTGGAGGCCTGCCATAAATACAGCAATTTACCGTCGTCCTTATAAAGCTAAAATATTACGCACTCCCAGCGTAACAAACTGTTTTCTGCCATTGCTATACTTTACTGTAGACATTTTAAAACGAGCACACTTTTTAAAATATCTATCACCTATTTACTCTGCTGGCGAATTGCATCGACACGAATTGTGCGGTTTTGTGAAAGTGCTCTTGTAGTATTTTAGTGTACAATGGGGAAGAATATACTGTAGCCTCCTATCAGGTAACTCAGTGATGTGGGAAAGGGATCTTTTTTTAATATGTAAGTGTACGTATTTTTGATTAACACATAGAAGAATGGACTATTTATATTAAAAATGTTGTGTTATTGTAAGAATGGAGGTCTGTTGAAGATAGCATTTACACTTGCGTAGTGTACAGGTTGATAATCAGAAAGTGTAAAAGAAAGAGAAAAAAAAAAGATTTATTTTGACCAAGCATATAAGAGTTTGGAAAAGGTTTTCTGTGGGGGATATAATGTTTAATTAAGGCATACCATATGTGTTGTTCCTTTACAGTAATCTGTCCAGGCCATTGATTCTGATGGCAATATGGTTTCACTTGTACATAGGAATTAGGAGTACACTATGTTGTACTGCAATCTTTGGGCAGAGTTCATTCAGTAATTCTAAGGATGTTCTATTGTATGAATTCCCATTAAGCAGCCGTTCACAGTATTTTACATTAAATTTAAAGGACATATCTTGTTGGGACTGGACAGGATTACAGCGTACGAGCATAAACATTGAACAGAGAAGCTATCTCCGTGGGCGCATGTGACCACACCCTTTGAAAAGAGAAGGTCTCCGCTTGCAGAGAGCTGCTGAATGAATGCAGGGTGCTGTGTGCTGCATCTTGGGAAATGTTTAATAAAGTTTCTGTTTACAATGTGCGGACATGGACACTCACTGGGTACACCATTGAATGAGAATGAGCACAACATATTGGCCGGTATAATTCCTAACATCATTTTTATTTTATGATGTTATTCATGGCCTATCAGACAAAATAACAACAGACAGGAACTCCGGTTGCTTGTGGCAAGATGCTTATCAACAGTGTGCAAAGTCCAACTGGGTGTCTCAGCCCTGATTGCCATGGTCCAGGGCTCCGCGTTCTACTCAAACCCAATTCTATGGTGTACGGTGTGAGGTGCCTTTATCTATAGGGCTGATGAGGTCAACTTACTGTTGTATCCTGAATATTATGCTATAAATCATGTAAAGTGTATTTAAGCTGGGCCTTTCTCAGACTAGTTAGCTACAGCTAAGGGCTATGGAATCCTTCTGGAAACTTCCACACACTAATGCCCTGATAAAAAAATTATAAAAAAAACACAGAAAAATAGTATCTTCTGCTGGACCAGTCTTTGGCACCTTTGGGTATTTATGGTGGTTCACTTTGGTGAGAAGCCTTCAACTATGAATTTTAATAAATTCTGTTTAAATGTCTCTGGCATTTTGAAATCAAACGTTTGACTCGTTTTAATTTTGTAATACATTTGGACAAATATCAGTGATTTGGGGAGCAACTAGAGGGGAATGCTGTCTACTGTATAGGCCGATACAGCAACAAATTGATAGCCTACTGCCATGTCTGAGTTTCATGCTCTTGTGTATATCGAGAAAACTCGAAGTCTCTCATTAGTCAAAAAACGTATACAGTTGGTATTACAGATGCCAGTAGTTTGATTACGTACAGTCACACACATCCTGAAGGAGTGCTACTGCTCTTTGACGGAAACAAGAAATTTAATTGAACAGCCTCCAGATGGGAGCTGTCACAGACCAGAATGTAAACACCCGACGTGTTAAATATATTCTTCAAAGTGACGATGTGACAAAACCGATTAGCCAATGTGTTCTCTTTTCATCCGTTTTGAACTGCCATCACTTATAGGCGTACAATGCTTTGTGGATTTCATAGGCGGTTTCCACAGGTTTCATCACAACATGGCGGTTTTCCCTACACACTTAGTCGGTCCAGTGCCATGCATCGGCTGCTCGAGGTCAAATGCTGCTGCTGCAGTCTCCAGTCCTGGACCCTGTTCATTGGCTACCTATTGAGTGCAATCTTTTATTATTATTATGTTTATTTGAATAGCTGAGCTTTGTCCCCTTACCACAAATGAGGTCTAGATGTCTTAGGTCTTCTGACCAAGGCCTACTGGTAGCAGTGGCACCCGCAGAAAACCGTCTTTAGGGTGGCCTGATTGGGCCAGTAATAATCTTAGGGTGGCACACCAAACATTGCTCAAGTTTTTGCTCATGATATGCAATACAGGCAGTCCTGTAGGAGCGCCGGCCGTTAAACAGTGCAACAGCACCCATGCTCCGTTCAATTGATAGTTTCGCAAGGATAGAAATGTAGGCTATACACACACACACACACACACACACACACACACACACACACACACACACACACACACACACACACAGTCTTACGTCAAAAAAGGGGGGAAAAGCAAGGGACGTGGGGTGGCCGGTACATTTTGTTGGGTAGCACGTGCCACCCCAGGCCACCCCTTGGGGGCGCCACTAACTGGCAGTGCCAGGTCAAAAGGAAAAAAGGAAGGGCATGTCTCTGTTGCATCCAGCCTCAGCTCAGTTGATCATCAGTACAACTTACATCAATGGTCCTGTAGTTTTAATCTTACCACTAGATGTCCCTACCCCACCAGTAGCGATTGTACGCAGAATACTGGTCACTACGTCAAACAGTTTACATGAACATAGGCTACAGCTGCCACATCGGCTTAACACGTTCTTCTTTAGATTCATTTAAATCAATTTATCAATAACTGATGCATCTATCTTTCCATTAGACATTAATTTAATCCACAATCATAAAAGAGCAAGCTGGTTTAATCAACTTTATTAACTTGATAATAAAAACAAATAAAGGGAGTACATCAACTAAATAATACAACATTGTATTCAGGCAACAAAACACAGATCTATCCCACAATGCAACACCTCCAAACTGGTACAAAATAGTCGTAGGTTCCAAATAATGAGACACGACAGACCACATACTTATATTTAGCTACCGAAGGTGATTCCATCTGGTTATAATGGAATCTGAATGTTATTGGCACACTTCCCGCAATATTCAGCGGTAAGATTTGTTTTCTATCAGCGTGTAGAATTAAAAGCCGTCTGGTTACTGTTCTGAGTTAAAGACAATCTAGATTACTCATTGAATAGTACATAGCACCACCTGTTTTGCCTTTCACCCATGGCTTCCTTCTTGAAATAAAACCATACAAACATACTCCAGAAGTCCCCGAATAAAAAGTTTGGTAACAAATATAGGTTGCGGCACGGGTGCTGAAAAGCGATTTGATGTTTGACGTGATTGTGAGCAACTCTCATGCATGGATTCAGGCGTTCTGAAGTCAGATGACTTAAAGGGAACATCTGCAATGTGAGGGTAACATCCAGAAGTCAACATCAGTTGCAGAGAATACAAGAAAAAAATTAACTTTTCCTATTCACGTTTTGTGATGACATGCATATTTTGTAAAATATTTAGCATTCTAGTCATCTAGGCTACATGTCGTTACTAGATTAGGCCTTATGCGTTTTGCTTTCCAGTTTTCCTATTCTTCTTCATTTTCGTAAGTTTGACCGTGCTGTTGTGTATTCCTAACCTGAATAAAACGCTGGATTGTTCCAAATTGAGCGTTTAACTTTGCGGTCTAATTTTTAATATGCAAATGGCGTTGAGCGCTTCTTGCTCAACTGTTCAAAACGATTATGCTTTCACGACGTCTCATTTCAAGATGGCAGGCAGAACATCTCTAAAGGTAAAACACTCATCTTACAGGTACACTTATAAACTAGGGGAGGAGCCACAGGTAGTTGAAAAACCGAGAATAGTTTGTACTCGGGGTCAGCATCATGCTCACAGTGCGACAAACTGATATCCACACACACACCCCCACACACGCACACACATTAGTGCATTCACTATATAAACAAACTGCAGGCATTGGAAATATATTAATATTTTCTCTCAATACATGAAAGGACACATACGTACAGCATTTCCAAAAAAACAATACTCTTGAAAGTACTTTGATTAATTAAACCTATTTTATGGGTACATAATACACGTTGATTAATTAAACATTTTTTATGGGCACATAATACACATATTACCATTCTTTTTGTGTCTATGTTATCGATTCTCTTTTAATGCACTCAAAATCTAAGCTTAGATTAGACAGATGAATGTTATTGGTCAGAGAGCATTACAGGCACAGAGAAACTCTTCCATATATTGTAAACGCTCAAGATGGTCTGGGATTCATACTATGACTTGATGCATGTCCCGTTCCCGTTGAGACAACACAAACTATTTGTCTGAACGCAACGGACAGCTGAAAGGCCATGTGTCCAATACTAACAGAGATGGAGGTCAAATGATAGACAGGGATCGAGATTTGGATTGAACACTACAATAATGGGGTTTGGGGAATCAAGAAAGAAAAAAAATCCACATGAACTTTCAAACATTTTGGTCACAAAGATTGTCACATTTAGAAGGCATGTCTTCAAAAAAAAGTTCTCACGTTTCTCAAAAAGCCCCTGTTCTTTCAGTAGCAAGCCAATGACCACTAACGTGAGGTCCTCAGAACGCAACACAAGCTGCAGGCTGAAATCTATTCTTCTCCAAAAGATTTGAACCCTGATTTCCAGCACGCAAACTCAACCCAGAGAGCGGTGATCATACTACAGACTTGACTTTCCCAGCATCCACTACAAACACCATTGTTGGCATAACAAGACTGTATTTGATATAGAGCTAACTTTGTGACTTAACCGAAGAAAAAAGAATGGCATCAACTGGTTGGCACCAGACAGAGATCTGTCTTCAAAAGCTCTTGCCGCTAGCCTGTGTTTTAACTACTTTGAGCCCATTTGGACATTGAAAGGGCACGATGTGTTCCACCAGACTCCCTATCACCCATCACTGAAGAAACAAAGCAGTGCAAAGACTTTAAAAGCAGTTCAAGGCAAAATAAAATCGTCCTATTTACTTCATTTTTTTTTCGTTTTTTTTCCCCGTTACTAATCCAGGCGAGCTGAAAACCATTGATCCAATATCTTAAAGCCTGCAAGGGGATCTACAGTTGTGCGGTTTAAACAACGTTTCCACCTTAGTTATGTACATGACTGAACTCTCAAACCTTTCACACCGCCCATTTTAAACACTTCGTTGAGATTGACGGTTGCCTTATCGAGTGACAGGCAGACTGAAGGCTTGGTGTCTACATAAGCAACACGTGGATTCTTGACACTTATATTAACGTATAATACGCTGCAGCAACAGAATGGCACTTAACGTCCTTTTAGTAAACACATTCTAATCTCGAAGTTGACCATAGTGTACTCACTAGAGTATTCAGAAACTGACCACTTGGTTGTGTTACTATTTGTTTTGGGACTACAATTGAATTAGTGTGAGGTGCAGTATGGAACCATAATTATCATAGTAGGTGGGAAACCAAATCTGTGGCCACTACCCCCCCCCCCCCCCCCAAAAAAAAAAGTAATACAGAATCTTAATAGCAATCGAAATCAGTTATAAATACATTGGTAATATTCTAGTAACAACATCTGTTATGAATAGGGCCTTTGACAGCCAAGGCATTCGATTAGATTGGACACATACTTGTAGGACATAGTGGAGGATGCAAGGGGGATTAAACAGAAGCTCAGTCCTCAGGTGGAGGTCTAGGTCGTACTGAGACAACCTCAGACAGACCGTAGACTTTTGAGTGGCCCGAATGGCCAGGGAGCCCAGAGGCTACCGGGTCAATTGTAGTCTGGTGTCCCGCAAAATGGCTGACTCGTCGCCAACGAGCATGTCGCCAAGGACAACAGAAAACAACTTGCATTTCTATTCTGTTCGATGGACTGCAACCGCGGACTGTGGAAACAAACGGGCACGTCCATTCCAGTGAAACTCATTTCATGGGACAGGCGCACACAGGCCCAGCGCAGCAGCCTAACCGCATGAACAGAAACGGCCCGACGCTCACTGGACTAGTCGGCAGTACCGTGTCTGTCCACCGGGTGTGGGGGGGTGGGGGGGGGGCTTTGTATCAGGAGGAAGAAGAGCAGGAGAGAAAATAAGGGAGGAGGAGGAGGGAGGGGAAATAAACCGATTGAAAAAGAAGCAAGACGTAGGAAAGGCGGAGAGAGTGAAATGGAGGACTGACGTTAGTGAGGAAAGGGGGGGGGGGGAGAAGAAGAGGAAGAGGAGGAGGAGGAGCCACCGGTCTGTCTCGTCCAGTCCCGCTCTAGCATGCGCACTTCTTCTGGGCGGGCTCGGCGGGCTCTAACTTTGTGGCTCCGCCCCCGTTCTGCGGCTCGGCAGGGGGCTTGTCCACGCACTGCTCCATACGCTTCATCACCAGGTCCAGCAGCGTGATCACCGCCTTGTCCACCTCCGTGCCCGTGGCCGCGCTCGTCTCAAAGTACGGGATGCTGCCAGGGACAAATCACAGCGCGCGGCAATTTGAGTTCTAGGGTCAGGGCATGGATTTGTCTTGAGAGATTTGTTTTGAGATTTTGTCATGCAGAAACGCAGGGGGATGAGAGGAAAAGGCACTATGTAAAATCTTTTTATTTCCTCTTTCATTCGTTCAAGACAATTGGCATAAAATATTATCCGTTGTTGCCTGGAACCAAAACTTCCATGTCAAATTGAGTTTCTCTGATCTAATATTTTCTTCAGATGAGTAACAGACACGGAAAAACATTTTTAAAATTTAAATCGAAACAATAAGGATATGCTTTCAAAAAAGATATGATTTATGTTTAGTAAGCGGGCCAGCTATACACTGTGAGACCACTCCTACACATTAACTCTATCAGAGAATATGCAATACGTTAAGGTGCTGTACGTACCCGTACTTGTCAACTGAACAATGTGTTAAGGTGCTGTACGTACCCGTACTTGTCAACTGAACAATGTGTTAAGGTGCTGTGCGTACCTGTCCTTGTCAACTAAACAATGCGTTGAGGCGCTGTACGTACCTGTACTTGTCAACTGAACAATGCGTTAAGGTGCTGTACGTACCTGTACTTGTCAACTGAACAATGCGTTGAGGTGCTGTACGTACCTGTACTTGTCAACTGAACAATGCGTTGAGGTGCTGTACGTACCTGTACTTGTCAACTGAACAATGCGTTGAGGTGCTGTACGTACCCGTACTTGTCAACTAAACAATGTGTTAAGGTGCTGTACGTACCCCTACTTGTCAGCTGAACAATGCGTTAAGGTGCTGTACGTACCCGTACTTGTCAACTAAACAATGTGTTAAGGTGCTGTACGTACCCCTACTTGTCAGCTGAACAATGTGTTAAGGTGCTGTACGTACCTGTACTTGTCAACTAAACACTGCGTTAAGGTGCTGTACGTACCCCTACTTGTCAACTAAACAATGCGTTAAGGTGCTGTACGTACCCGTACTTGTCAACTAAACAATGCGTTAAGGTGCTGTACGTACCCCTACTTGTCAGCTGAACAATGCGTTAAGGTGCTGTACGTACCCGTACTTGTCAACTAAACAATGCGTTAAGGTGCTGTACGTACCCGTACTTGTCAACTAAACAATGCGTTAAGGTGCTGTACGTACCTGTACTTGTCAACTAAACAATGCGTTAAGGTGCTGTACGTACCCGTACTTGTCAACTAAACAATGCGTTAAGGTGCTGTACGTACCCGTACTTGTCAGCCAGCTCCTTGGCCTGTTTCTCCTGCACCTCCCGCTGATCAGCTAGGTCTGCCTTGTTCCCCACCAGAACGATGTCGGGGTTCTCACAGTACGCGTTGGCCTGCAGCTGACCTGGAGACCGTGAGGAAACACTTAGTTAAAAAAACTAAAAATCAACCCTAAACAACATTTTGACTCAGCGTTATGAAAACAAACTGTTGTACAATTATGGTTGTATGATAGAGTTATGGAGAGCGCAAAAGAAACAGTTCTTATTCTATTGACACGATTCATAATGGGGTAGCAGTTTTATTCTATCAACACATTACAAGGGGTAGCAGTTTTATTCTAGTGACTGGACACAGTGTGTAGCAGTTTTACGGTGGTTAGTTATACATGATTGAGAGGTTACATTTTGAGACAGCGACAACATCAAACCTACTCATCCAGTTGCGGACGTTGAGGAAGCTCTGCTGGCTGGTGAGGTCAAACATGAGCAGGAAACCCATGGCGTCTCGGAAGAACGCTGTCGTCAAGCTGCGGAACCTGGAGCGCAACACACACACACACACACGTTAGGACTCTTCGTTGTTGCACACAAGGAGAATTAAATTAAATTAATTCATACACGTTCACACAAACTTGAAACACCAGTCATTACATTTCCTCTCATTCCTCATTTTAATTTATGATTCATTTCACACACACACACACACACACACACACACACACACACACACACACACACACACACACACATTAGTCACCCTCTGACACTGACTGAATCGTTATTGAGGACTCGTCTCTGAGGGAGGAGGGAGCAACACATCCATTGATTACATAAGGTCCACTGTTGACTCATGCCCGTGACTCATCCTGTTCTCTGCACGGAGAGACAGCTTCAAATCAGCCCCCCCACCCCCCAGCTCTCAGGACTAGCACTCGCATTGAGAAGTAATCCAGTGGGGCTTTTTGACTGTTAATTAACTAGATTTAAACAGAGCATATTGTAGTGGGAGAACTTGATGCATGTCTAGACCAGACTCTTCAATGGGCTTTTATTGGCAGAAGTTGCGTTTTTGTCTGATGTGTGAAACACACAAACACCTCTGAACTCGACACTGAGCGAGCGAGCATGTCTGTGTGTGTGTGTGTGTGTGTGTGTGTGTGTGTGTGTGTGTGTGTGTGAGAGAGAGAGAGGTATGAACGAAGTGAATGTGCCACATCAATCACTAATGTTATCGAAACCTCACTTCTACAAACCTACTTCTCTTTTTGAATGAAGTCCTAGGAGCTAACTCGCACAAGGTTACAGTCAACAGGCCAGCTTTCAGGGAAATAATCCTTTTGTCTACAAGTCAGACTGATACAAGAGTGTCCTCAAATTGAATATGTTGCAAATAGTTGTCTTATATTTAGTTGTAGTATGTTTACGTCAGAGCGGGAAGTTCAACAGCAGCCCGTTAGTTAACCAATCAGAATAGAGCGGACTCAATGTTTTACCTCTCCTGTCCAGCAGTGTCCCACAGCTGGAGGTGGACCTTGAAGGTCTTCCCTGTGGTCGTCCCATTGGGGCTGGAGGCGGTGTACACCTGAGAGGGAGAGAGATACACAGAGAGAGCAAGAAACAGAGAGCGTAAGAACAGAGGTACACAGAGAGAGAGAAAGTGATGGTTAGACTGTGCTTGTCGTTCCAGATCACATTTGGTAAGGCAGGACAAGAAACAGGAGCTTCTGGCTGGAAATAACTGTGAAAATCAGTCTAATGACGTCAAAGGTCTCTCGCTGCTGCTTCCTCCTCCTCCTCCTCCTCCTCCTCCTCCTCCTCCCTCCCTCCCTCCCTCCCTCCCTCCTCTACAGTACATCACTGCTTTCACAACAAAGACTTAACAAAAGCATGTTTTGGGACTAAAACTTAAAACCCTCATTGTCTAAAGACACATGCATCTTAGGTAAGCTGTGTGCAAACAGCACAACGTGTTTGCCATTTGCATTCGTTTTAGAGTTCTGTTTATGTGAAGTGTTAGTTGCCCGTGCTGCCTTTGAGGGCCTGTACCATTTCTGTATTACCGCCATCGAGTGTTTGTGAATGGAGCCCTCTGGAACAAGCTCACACACCTTGGTATTAGCTCTGTGCCTCTGTTGGAGGCAACACCTCTAGGAGGTGGTGGCATGTCACCTCCACTAGCGTGTTCTCACACACACACACACACACACACACACACACACACACACACACACACACACACACACACACACATACACTTTGTCAGGAGCTACCGAGGAGCAGCGGATCAGAACAACGTAGGAATAACGATTGAGCTATGAGTCACAACACATTCAGACTCCTGAGTAGACCTAGCCCGAGGAGAAAAACAGCAGGCATGACAAAACAGGGCCGGACTAGGTCACTTCACACACGGCCAGGACAAACACTCCAAGTGGAACACATGCAGGGTGAGAACACGAGACCCACTGCGTTTGGGGAACATGCTGAGGTGAACAGACACATCACCTCCTTTCCTTGTGAACCGGTTACCTAGGATGAATTCTACCCGCCGGAAACGAAAAGCTTTGGTATTTCTACGTGGACCCAGTACATCATGTCCACAATGCAACACACTGATCTGTTCAGCTCCAACAAGCTGTCTGCTTCCAACGCGTCGATACCAGCGATAACACTATCGTTTTATGGCCAAAAAGTCAGTCAGTCAACCAGTGGAAAATTTACCAGAGACACTTCGGACAGGGACCACATCCAAAGACAACAGACAATCGATTTGTTCTCCCTGTAGTCAGTCGATGACGACTGTTGTCGGGGAAGACCTACCACCGGAGGACGGCGACGGCGGTTACCATGGTAACGACCACCGCCGTTCCTGGGAACAAGAAAAAAAAAAAAGGATCTGTAAAGAGCTTGACGAGAGGACAGTGGCACTCCTCACCACTCTCTTTTCCCTGAAGTCGATGCCCACTGTGGTGATGAACTTGGGGTTGAACTTGTTGTCGGTGTAGCGGTACAGGAAGGTGGTCTTGCCCACTCCAGAGTCCCCTAGGGCCAGGAGCTTGATCAGATAGTCATAGTCCCCATCAGTCATAGTGCTGACCGCGCTGAACCTGGGGGAGGGAATGAGAGAGAGACAGTGAGTGTGTGAGACACACACACACACACACACACACACACACACACACACACAGATATAAAGGTCAGTGCCAGTTTGTATTGAGGCCTCCAGCAACTCACATCCAGGCCGGAGCACTTTTTCATATCACGATGCAAACCAACCAGCCAGATTAGTTTGGTTGGATGACATTTTAAACGAAAGTCACAGAGCACACACAGTTCAAGCGCAGGCCAGCATGGGAAGGGAGACTGTGAGGGTTATGTGTTGCTATCACCACCACCGTTTAACGGCTTTCAATCACACAAAGTATTAATGGCAGACTCATAGATCTGAATTCTATCAAGAATAAAGCCTGGTTTATGCTTCTGCGTTGACGAGTCATTGCGAACATTCAAGTGCGTCGTGCGCAGACGTTCGCACAGCATTCTGCCTATCTGCTTTCACGTCGGTTTAACAGGTTCACTAGGGGGCAGTGTGGCGTTTACTAATCCCCAACGGACAGAACACAGTAGAAAGAAAAAAAACACGGCTACGGACAGTCATGGATGGGGACCTCTCTATTTTTGTAGTTTTTCTTTTTTGCAGAGGGGTCGTACAAATGTCTGCAGTTGCGTCTGCGGGCCTCTGCCTCCACGCTTTCCCAGAAACCCCTTCTCTGGCTCTCTATGCAGAGACGTTTCTGTGTATCTCCAGGTTGAAGAAGAAAGAGAAGACCTTTCACCTTAGTCTACTTTGAATATTTAAAAGTAAGAAAAATTCATGTAGCCACATCTTGAATTTATACTCCTTAGAAATATTTTGGGAGACACACACACACACACACACACACACACCTTTCATAGACATCAACAGCAAACCTTCTCAGAGAAGAAGTGACATATGTAAAAAAGTTAGTAGAATTATATTAAGCTGCTCTGCCTTTACTGAAAGGAATTATCTTAAAAGCACACGGCTACCACTTTAAACGCAAACTCAGTTAAAAAGATTGAGGGTTGTATAACAGTATATTTTTAGGGGGGGTCTTCCTGGGTTAACCATCAAATGACGTAATCCGGAGTCAAGGTTCACTTTATGACTAGGGCCTTCTGGGAAAGGGCTTGGGAGGCTTGGTCACAGGCTTTGTGGCAACTATACCTCAGGGGACTTTCCGTGTGTGTGTGTGTGTGTGTGTGTGTGTGTGTGTGAACATGCACACACACACAAACATTATGCAAATACAGGATGTACAATTAAGTGTGTGCTTTCGTGTTCGATACGATCCAAGATGGGGGCTCTGTCTGAAGGCGGCACATGATGAGTCTTCTCCTCCTCATGAGTGGTCAGGAGTTGATTTGCTCTGGCTGGGAAACTTAAAGCGTCGGCCCTTTGTTTGAGACACTACAAGACTCAACCCTGTGTTAGAGAGTGAGAGACTACAGCCCTGTGTATGAGAGACTGCTAGATTGAGCCCTGTGTATCAGAGAGAGTGCTAGATTCAACCCAGTGTATAATATAGATGGAGAAACTATAAGCATCAGGCTGTGTAGACGATCCAGAAGGAGACCACTAGCTCCAGGCTGTATAGACGATCCAGAGGGAGAGACCACTAGCTCCAGGCTGTGTAGACGATCCAGAAGGAGAGACCACTAGCTCCAGGCTGTGTAGACGATCCAGAGGGAGAGACCACTAGCTTCAGTCTGTGTAGACGTTACAGAGGGAGAGACCACTCACCTCCTATCTTGTGTTTGGTACATTGCTCCTCCTACCAACAACACATTCATTCATTACAAGTGAAGTGCGGAGGACTTCAAAGGAAACCATAACTCACTCAGACAACTCCCTGTTTGCAGTTTCTCTAGTAGAGCAGGATTGTTGGCCAACATAAAGGACATTGAGAAAACATAATACGGTTGACAGAGCCACTCAGGGTCAACAAGTCGAATTGCGTGACGGACAAACAAACAAACACACAAACACACAAACACACAAACACACAAACACACAAACACACAAACACACAAACGGCACTTTCTCGGTCCTTGTCTTCCTGAGAGAAAGTAACCGCCGTATGGCAATCATGTCCATCTCTTCGTAGTGGGGCCGAGTAGTGATGGCCATCAGGGGGCCGAGAGAGAGAGAGCGAGAGACAGAAAGAGACACACAGAAAGACAAAAAGAGGGACAGAGAGAAAGAGCGGTGTACAGGATGTCCCTGGTCGTGTGCTCTTGCTTCGACTCGTTTTCCTGCCTCGTGGCCAAACGCAGTATATTTAGACAAGACGGTCATGGGACTCAAATTCACTCAGAGAAGGCTCCAGGGCTGGGAGGCCAACACATACACACGCACGCACGCACGCACGCACGCACGCACGCACGCACGCACGCACGCACGCACGCACGCACGCACGCAGTATTGCAGCTGAGCTTTCCTTTCAGGCATACAGTTGGGAAGGGTTAAATCCAATAATCCGTCCTCATTGGTGGAAACAGCCAGGAAGGAGCAGCAGACCTGATGATGAGGCCACACAGGCTGCAGATGAACACATCTTTCTGAGGGGACCCCAGACCACAGGATGGACGGTCCAGTCTCTCTGTGACAACATCACAACACACCCACTCTTTTTTTTTTTTTTTTCTAAAACACAGCCCATATCTGCACGCATTATTTGGCCTGATTCCAAACAGTGACTTTGACGTTTGTTGCTAAAACATGTCCGAGGTAAACCAAGTGAACCATTAGATTTTACCCAAACAACGTTTCCTCTACCGTGAGACAAAACACCAGGAAGTAGTGGAGTATACTTTTCAAATATTGTTAAAATGTTGTCACTGGGCTAAGACAGAGGAAACATATCTGACATGAGTGGAAGGGACCAGGAAGTGTTGGGGACAGAGTTCTCGCTAAATGTTGATCAATCTAATAAATGGGATACAATCTTAACTGGCCTGAACAAAGATCAAGACCTCTGGTCATACAATTTAACTCCAAACCTATAGCAGAGTAATGCACTGTCATGTTGCACAATCTGTTACAAGCTTAGCATTAAGCCAACGCTTTTTTTATTAAAAGTAATTTCTTCTTTATTTAGGCTAGAGCATTTGGCTAGCTACTTATCGGTAGATAGAGTGATAGGTTTGGTTTCTGGTGCACTAAGCTTTGCTCTGGTTTTGTGGCATTGCCTTAGACTAACAATCTCTGATCTAGAAGACTTATAAACGTAATGACTATCACTTCACCAGGTGCCTCTACAGACTCAAATAGTTCAAAGCTGATGTTGCCTGGCAACAATAGAAGTTAGCATGTACAGCACACATGAATATATACACATATTAAATTGCGTAGGCTAAGACAGTTCAGTAACACGTATATTAAAGAGTGAACTATTTGAGCCTACACATATGCCCCTTTGTACACCTACAACATCTTGTCACTAGCAACAGCCCAATACAATGTTGAGTCTGTCTCCATTTTGACATTAAGAACCTTTTAGAAAGCCAAAGGCTGCCACTTCCTTAAAGCTGTCAGACTATCGATCCCACCAGCTGGGTCCTGGCACCTAGGGACTGAGACATCCATACTGGTAATACCTATTCTCCTCTGTCAGTCGGATAGGCAAAAACCACTGCGCAAATAGTGATTTATCAAAGACATGAAGACATTTATGAAAAATACGTCTAAAGCCTGCTTTCACTAGTAAGACAAAAAATAAAAAGGTCAGTGCGTAACTTATAGTATTAAAAATGCACAGCCAACGACAGGATTTGTCGATTAATTATGAAAACTGTCAGAAGTATCTCCATCTATGAGATGAGGCAGATTAGCTTCCAGAACATTCCCAGTGATGGGTCACACTTGTCACAGCATGTCTGCAGTATTCAGACGGCGGACTGGTTTTTATGGCAACATGAAAAGGAATCACTCACCCAGAAACATCAGATTGAACATTTCTAACACAAACCTCTCCTCTAGAGCAGACCTTAAGATAAAACCTTCTTACAGAGCCAAAAGGTACATTTAATTATGGCCACAAATAATTTTCAAAAATGATATATCACGGTAATTCTATTGTCTGAAAAAAAAATCCAATTTGTTTTTAATTAGTTCCCTGTGACAAGTCATGTTTTATGGTTAATCACGCCCAGAATTTTGTCCGGAATCAGACTTTCCACTGAGATTTGTGTATTCGACAGTTTTCTCCCACAATTGGAAATAGTTCATCCAATACCACTAATTTCTGAACATCAAACTTCTGTCAAACCTGTGATCAACAAACTGGACTAAAAGCTACCTCTTTTCTTCTGCACTACACATCCCAACACTCACAACCATATACTCCACGATATTCATATGTGATATGTGACCTGATAATATACACTATATTGATATTATAAATCATGTTTTTATGCAATTGCTTGTTTGTTTTGTTGTATCTTAATGTACCTGGCTGCTACGACAACTTCATTTCTCCCAGGGGATTAATAAAGTCATCTATCTATCTATTTACCCATCATAAATTCACTTACTAAGCATGCCAATGACAAAGACTCAATGCATCACGTGAGCGTCAGACCTCGCGTGCCATCGTCCTTTAACTGCAGTCGACCTACAGTGCGTGTAGAATAAGATGGGGTAGAGAGTCGGGTACTGTAAACGGACCCTCTCAGTGGACAGGGCACGTGCTCCATCACCAGAGAGGTGTTCCCTCGGCGCCTGCAAGATCTGTGGGTTTAAACTGGTCTCATCTGGTCCCCGTGTAAAGAGAGCTTTCAGTGAGAACGGGAATCTGTTGAAATGGAGTTATGGTGTGAGATCACCTAAAAACTCAAACACACACACACACACACACACGCGCACGCGCACACGCGCACACGCGCGCACACACACACACACGAATCAACCGGAGTTCTCCTGAAATTCGTCTACTGTAAATCATATACACTGCTGGCTAGTAACCAGCATGGTGTTCATACCCCACTCATTCACCTCAATCACTCAATACATTTATTCATTCAATCACTCAATACATTTATTCATTCAATCACTCATTTTCTCAGCCACTGCAACAGAGAGGAAAAGAGAGGGTTGTGAAGTCGACAGCCCCTCTCTTTCCCATAACCATCAGCTCGAGGGACCGCAGTGTGTGAACAATTACTGAGGGAGAAGAAATCCTGAAGCAACCCTCTAAGAGTTGGAGGTTTATGACACCAATATGCACACACCATACGATTTATAAGTACTGCGGCAGGATGACCGTTGGCCTATGTTCAATGATGATGATAATAAATAATACAATAGAACTGTGGAAATTGAATTTTTACAGAAATGGGTACTACAAAGATGGATGAAATGGCAGTGCCATGTTGGAAAGGATGGGCGTGGCATGGTGCCATTTCGGATTCTGTCTCCACTGAAAGGTCCAGATTAGAATAGGACAAGTCAGTAAACACACAAACACAAACTGACAAAGGTCGTGTTTGGAGCCTAGGGTCTGAAGGCTGCCTGGACAGAAAGATCGGTCAGGATTAGGATTGAATCCCCATCAATCTTAGCTGACAACATGGACACTGCCACACAGAGACACTGCCAGACAGAGAGAGAAAGCGACTGAGATGGAGAAAAGAAAGCAACTTCACTTTCCAACTGCTATTCAATCCCAACCAGTACGTAACCTCCCCAGCCATTTTGTCCTAATCAATGCCCAACCCAGGCCTTAACCTCGACAGACAAAATTGACACAAATTACCCTTTGTATTCTTCGACTTGCTGCTACATGCCTCTGGTTTGGAAATTGAATGACTGCACAGCCCTTTAATGAAATGTACATTGAGTAATGCATCGTTATCAGCTTAAAAGCTGAATAGGGGCAAAAGGAAAGCCGAACGTCTAGGGACTATTGATAAAACTATAATGTCTCGCCCACATCAGACTCTCTCTCTGACAGAAAATAGTGGCACATATTTTACACTCATAAAAAAAATTAAAATAAAGATAACTGCTGACTCCATTGATCTGTAACATTTCAACAAAAAAGCTGCAACCGGGAAAAATAAATCCTGGCTTCAAGTCAGTTCCAGCCAGTTCCAAGCTTCTGAACGAAAGGCAGTGCAAAGTTACAGTCATATGAGACGCATTCAATCACATTAAAAGTTTCAATTAATCATGAAAGACCACAGAGTTTTGAACCAGAGGTAAAGGCCTGGATTATACAACGCTTTGACATAAAAAGCTAACCTCTATCATGCAGAGCGCTCTGCCCAAATGAATACGTCTGTGAGCTCGGGCTCCCTTTAAAAAGCCCTTCTCTGCCCTACCCATCCCCCCCTCAGGGGGCTCCCCCCTCAGCAGGAGCAGGGCTAACATCTGTAGTTCCTGCCGCTCTGAAAGGTTAGCCAGGCTGTAATCCCCCAGGGCAGGGGAGCAAGGAGCTGGGTGGTAATGTGTAGAAGCCCCGGTGTACGGAGCTTCCATGCTAAAAAGACTCCGGGTGGCAAAAAAAAAGAAATAAAAAGTCCGGGGTTGCGCCACAATGCATTTAAAAGTGCCCGGTGCCGTGCCGACGGCAAATTACAGAACGTCTACAACGCTAGCTCCTAGCGTGGGCTACAAGGGCATTTCCCAGTGTGTGTGTCAATTTAGGCAGAGGGCTAATGTAGAGTTAACAGTCTGGCAGAAAGGTTAGCACAGCTACGGGGCGCACTGGGATGTAATGTCAAATCAATAGCTCAACTTGAATGTTATTAGACACCATTAAAACAGTACTAAAATAACCTAAATGGGAAAGGGATTGGACAATATAACACTGTACATACCAATCTTATAGGCCTATTGAGGGGAAAGATAGGCTACAGGGATCAGACTATGTTTTGGTGTCCTCAATAGAAGAAAAAAATCCCCATTAGATCCTCTTTGAACTGTCAGTACAAACGCATGAATGATAAACGAATAACAACTTTGGCCCTGAGTGAAGACCAAAAAACATGTAAAGTTTTTTTTTGTTGTAGTGTTCTATTCCACCTTGGATAGAATTCAGCCTGAGATGATGAACGTCTGTCAGCAGCATGAGACCCAATAATATAATGTCGTCTCATTAAGATTAAGATGTGTTAATAGAACTGTTTAGAAAAAAATCTGATGTTTACGTAATGCCTTGTATGGGATATACAATTAACATAACCGATTGTATACTAGTACCCTACTACACAGTTACAACTGGCCATGTAGTATTTCATAGTAGCTTTTAACCGCTCATCCAGCCTTAGTCATATGACTGCTCTACCAAATGCTTATGGTCAACTAACAACGGTGGTCTGTCATGCATCTAAACACAGAAACAGATTCTAATAGGAAGGCCCCCTCTAATCCCTGGTCCCTCCTGGGTCCCAGTGCCTTCCATTTTATTGGTTGTTCCTATAATGAACAGGCTTCGGGTTCAATTCGGTCAGAATGTTATATATTTTTTTCTTACAAAAAGTTAAATGTCTGATATGTACAGACAGTAAGTTCATCAAGTTAAAAAGATAATTTTGATGGGTACCACACGTATAGGAGATTATTATTGCGTAGCTGAAAAGGTCTCTTCTCTCCTACCTCAATACTAGTGTCCACCAAAGGTTAATTCTCAGACGTTGCTCATCTATGCTCTGAAGTGAATCAATTGACCCCCCTGATCCCTTTCAAAGTGTGCCGCTTGTAACTTGTGCCAACAATGAAAGAGGCCCATAGTACAACCCTGATGATCAAATTACAGTGAGAAAAGGCCAGTCTATTGATGACAAACACGATTTGATAATCACCCATAGTATGGAAACAATCGTGTTCAGAGTTCTCAATCTCTATGAATTAAGATAAGTCGTTTTGAACTTGTGTGCAGTGTGTACACATGTAGGCACGCGTATTCCAATCAACTCCAAGCTTTGAGCACACACACAAACTGTCAGTTTAAGGTTGTAGTTGCATCGTAGTTAATGTGACTGATCACCAGAGCAAACATGTATGGCCCAGTTTGTAACTGGGTCGGAGTAACAAGTTCCTCTCTGTGCTTGGTTGACAAGCCACAAGACGTCATTAAAACATTTTACATTTCAAGTCACATGCTTCATCTATTTGAGAGAGAGAGAGAGAGAATGAATGCGTGCGTTTGACTGAGAAAGATATGAGACCGAGCGCCGGAGAAGAGCGAGAGGCAGGGCTTGGCTGGGATGTGATATCCTAACTTTTGCAGTTTGTCACCAGTTGACATTCAGAGGGAGCATTTCTCACCATTATCCGTAAAGCTCTGCGGGATAAGGCTGTGTCGAGTCAACGTTGTTAAATTAAACCACTGCTGTCTACACAAACAAAGAATAGGAAGAAAAGTCCCATAAACGTTTAGGTTATTAGCTTCATGATGATGGGGGTGGTGGCAGGTAGTGGGCAGAATGACAAACAGCTTGTCAAGATAAGGACAGTTTGTCTCAACAAAGTTATGATGATATTGAATTCATACAATATTCATCTACACACCAACTATTTATCCTACTGCGACTGCATTTGTCTTACAAGTAATTACTTTTACTATAACTTACATTTTTAGATTCTTTTAACTTTATCAACTCACATATCAGCCAGCAAGGCAGGTGATCAGATGTGTTTCCACAACAGCAAGTACGATCTCGAGGGAAGAGCAAACCCAATGGTCGACTAAACACACCAATACAACCCCAGGAACAAAACTAGAGGCATTTCATGCCAAAATCAATGTTATTACTACTAATGTTATTCTCTTGTGTCATGAGAACTGATACCAAACGTCTGAAAACGTGACGGTACTCGTTTTTCTACAGTACCGTGGGTACCAGGGCTGAAATTCATGCAGCATATACGCCCGCAACACACCAAACTACTTGACGTCAGGTCCAGAAAGTTTAATACAGTTTATTAACAAATTAGATAATGCTTTCTGAACAAATGGATGACCTAAACAGCCTACTATCAACTTTGCCTGAAGAGTCAATTTAGCAAAGTTGGGTATATTGACCGTCAACTCTAAACTAGGGTTTGTTCCCCAAGCAAACAATATATGACGCCACATTTAAAACTCACAAGAAGAAGTAACACGTCATTAGACAGGACACATTAATGAAGAATAAAACAACAGCTTACTCTGCTAGAGTTCTTATGGTGACTCACTAGTTTGCTGCAAGATCCTGGGTCGAGTATACACTCACACATATAAACACACTCACACACACTCTCTCTCTCACACACACACACACACACACACACACACACACACACACACAGCCCATACAGGTAATGCTGTGTTGTGCAATAGAGTATTAAAAAGACCTCAAACAACTACCAACTTGAAGAGTAGGGTGTGATAACATTCCTTAACTGTGGCAGCGATGACAGAAAGGTACTACACACACACTTTAAAACGCTTACAGAAAACAAGACAGCGATACGTCTAAAAAGTTATGCTTGGTGACAGCCGTTTTGAAAAAGTTCACCAAAGCACTTCAACGACACAAACAGCCATCGTCTCCTCCGAGCAGCATCAGGAGAACCACACTCTCTGACAGAATCCCTGTGAGGACTTACCGTTTTAAAACTGGGTCCAATACAAACAATACAGAGTCTTTAAAGAGACAGACAAGCCAGCAGATGATCAGCGCTATATCCAGACACACACACTAACACTCTGCTGTGTTCACAAGTATGGACAGAGCAGGCCCCTCCCCTGGCCAGCTGACTGGCAGTCTGACTGGCTGCTCCAACGGCTGATGGGCTGATGACTGACTGACTGACCAGCTGCAGGCAATCCCAGAATGAGGCTTGAAGTTTTTTTTTTCTCCTCTTCCTGTCGTTCTCCAATTCTAGTGTTTGTGGATGTAGACACACAGTACTACACATCACTACTAGTTTCGTAACAAAACACCCACCCACACACCCTTATCAGGTTGAGAGTACATATTACTTGAGGTCATGGAAGGGAAGTGTGTGGAGTGGTGTGGCCCTACTGCAGGAAGTAAGTTCTTTAACGCTAACTTAGAAATGCTTTACAACCCCCCCCCCCCCCCCCCCCCCAAGGATTTTGAAAGAAAGGAACAACTTTTCCTCTTACAGATTCTTCCTTTCTTGACACACTCAGGGATCACAAGACAGATTGTGTGCGGAAATGTCCTAACACTCTCACACACACACACACACACACACACACACACACACACACACACACACACACACACACACACAGCCAAGTAAAGTTTACTCAAGCCAATGTCCCTGCCCTCCCTTGGGGGGGGGAGCCTGAGCTAAACTTGGCCCAGAGACGTCACCTGAGCCCAGATCTGGACAGGGGGAGGAGATGAAAAGCACGGGAGAGGAAGAACAAGTGAGGCGGCTTCAACGCTCCTGGTGGGGGCTACTGTCAGTGAGGCTAAGCGTAGAAGACAGCGAGGAGGGTCCGGGAGCGTTTGCTGTTGCTTGACTGGCTCCACACACACACACACACACACACACACACACACACACACACACACACACCAGTGCAACAACCATGGGCCACAGAGCATTAGGTAAATAGCATCAGCAGCACACTTTAACCCTGGATCTCACAGCATTTTCTTTACACCTTGCTACTTAACCGAACCGGAGTTGGCCTGATGCTGATTCACCCCCGTGGATGGAATTGGTCAGCGTAACCAGGACTAACCTGGCCCAGGTCGTGGTTACGGGCCGGCGATGCAAAGGGACAAGGCCTTGTCATGACCGGGCGCGGAGGCCACTGGATAATTGAATTGTCTGATTGGATAATTGAACTGTGACATGCAAGTCAATATAAGCCCTTCCTGAAGACCACGGCGACGTCCGAAGGAGTTACAGCGCAATTGCGACAGCCTTTGACTTTTCCACTTGACTTCAGGCGGAGCCGGCGTGTCTTTACCGGCCAACGAGCAGACACGTTAGGTGCCCCCGGATACAACAACTAAGAGATTACGAAGAGTCAAATAAAACCCGTTTCATTAGAGAGACATTGGAGAACGCCCTCACGCGGCACAACAGCCGATTGCTCAGTCGTGGTGTCGATTGCGGGATACGATTCGGTTTGATCAATTTCAACCAACATAAATTGATTGAATAGACACAGCTAGGGCGGCTGTGGCTCAGGAGGCAGAGCGGGGCCAGCGGGACATCCACTAGGTTGCCGGTTCGATCCCTGGCTCTCCCTATCCGCATGTTGAAGTGTCCTTGGGCAAGGCACTGAACCCTAAGTTGTTACCGACGGACAGGTGTTTGGAGTGTCTTGCATGGCAGCTCCGTTGCCATCGGTGGGTGAATGGATGAATAAGAGGCCAATTGTGAAGCGCTTTGGGACCGTTCGTGGTCGATAAAAGTGGCATATAGGTGGAGTCCATTTATCCGTGACCTAATTTATCTTCCTGTTATTTTTATGTCCATACTGTCCACTCCTCTATCTCGCTCTTCATCCCTTCAAACCTGCTGGACTAGATTTGAAATGACAGACTCACCAACACCTTAATTGTACGTTGCTCCACCTTTTACATGACCGTTGCCTTCTTAACTCTCTCTCCCTCCCTCCATTGTTTCTTCTGTCCTCCCTCCTTTGTTCGCGCCCTCTCTCCGTCCCTCCCTCGGCCATGCTCCAGTGGCCTTAAGGCGCCAATCTCTTTGTTTCTGCCACCTCCAGCACCAGCCCTGACACTAAACAGGTCTCATGTAATTACCTTGCCCTCCGTTTTAAAGGTGACACCCTCAGCTGAACCAGCCAGCCCGTCACACTCAATCCATCAAGGACGGTATAGGCATTTCTGAACCCAAAAAACAACCCAAGACCGACATTTCAGGTTGTGGCACACAACGACCTTTTCACAGCCCTTCCTCCAGTCGTGGTAAGACATCTCGTATGCCCCTGTAGGGGAGGCTGGTATGACTCACATCACTCTGCAAACGAGAGGAAATCCGGAGGAGACCGGCCCCTCTCAGTGTTACGTTTCAGGGGTACTAAGAGAGGACAAAATGACCAGCCCTCATAATGCGCTTTGCCGAAAAGGAAGGTGAAATATCGCAAAGCCCCAAATAGAAGACATTTACCCAACGCTGTTCGTTTTTGTGCGTGTGTGTGCTACATGCGCTGTGTTTCTGTGAGTTTGTTCTTTTCACACAATCAATAAAAAGCTGCAGAGAGAGAGAAGCAGTGAGCTGACTGCCTGTCAGAGAAAACAGGGGAGACTCTCGACGGCGACGCCATTGGTTAAATGTCAGAGCGAAGGTGGTGTAACCAATCAGTGCAGGGCCCTGAGAGGAGATATCGTGGCGTACGGTCAGGACACCGTGTCAGGGCAATTCCAACAATCACCAGTGAACTGGAGAAAGACACTTGAAAATGTATGGTGTTAGCATAATGGGAGCTGGGAGGGGGATGCCCCACACACACACACACACACACACACACACACAGGGCAATCAGCTGATGAAGCAGTTTTAATACTACCCTCTTAATGCAAACAATAGGCGACACAGATGGACACTGTGGATAGCAAACTCACTCACAAAATACCCATAATACCTAACAAAACAGGACAGACTTTTATGTCAGTTGCTTGTTATTTGAATAAAAAGGTAGTTCCTGGGCTGGCATAGAGAGTCACATAATTTGATTATAAACTTGGCAGGTCCCATTTCTTCATATTAAAACACAGATTCGCCTAGCTGCCTGGCCATTGAGCGGGACGAGCAGAGCTGGATGGACAGATATAGACGTCCTGGCACAAAGAGAAGTCTTAGGGCTAACTAATCTGCTCTGCTTCCAGCCTCTCTTGACTGTAGCGCCGCAGTAGCGAATTAGACAGCAGTGGAAAAGCAGTCATGCCTGTCCAATTACAGACAACTTAAAGTGTGAGGAATGCAACTGCCTTATTCAAAAAAATAAATAAAAATTGCCATGATTAACCTCGCAGAGTGAACAAAGAGAAGGAAAATGGGGAAAAATAAGTTGGTAACAGATGGTGTAGTGTGACGCATGGCTGTGTGCCTGCATTCCAACAAGACAATAGCGACCGTTTTTAGACGGCCTGTAGACCAGCTGATTGCATTTTCATGTGATATCACGGCCAGAGAAGCATACATGTGATTCTCCAGTGATTCACCTGGGGGGGGGGGGGGCTAGAAGTGAAAAACCCTGTGAACACAGAAGACGACCCCCCCCCCCCCCCCCCCAAAAAAAAATAAAAAACTGGCTGGAGATACACTGAACTTCATTCATGTCTGCGAAATATTTCAAAAAAACAGTGTTGGGACTGTGAGAATCCTCGTTGGACTTGTGCCGTAAGGAGCAGGAGGCCAAGTCCTGCTGTAACGCACGCATGCGCGCATACACACACACACACACACACACACAGTTTTTAAAGTAGCCATAGGCCATATGCTGGTCATATTCAAAGCTCATTCCTACATAGCATCTGTGAGGCCAAAACCTCAGTTAGATGAGTGGCAGGGGAGGGTGGTGGGTGTGGGGGAGAGAAATCTAAATCTTAAGAACTAGAAAGAGAGATAGAGGCGGTCGGGGTGAGAATTGAGGACACTGAAAATACTCCCTAAGGAGCCTGGTAGGAGGAGGGTGAGAGACTGAAATCGTCCAATTAAATCAAACCAACACCCAGTAGAATGGAGGTGGTCTTCATTTTGCACGACATTGGAGCACAGTTTCTCCCCTGCTCTCTGTGTGTGTGTGTGTGTGTGTGTGTGTGTGTGTGTGTGTGTGTGTAGGGAAGTGAGGAGCAGGTGGAAAGAAGTTAAAGAGGAGAAAAGAGCAGCAACAAGGCTGAGAAAATAAGGCGTAGGAGGACTGAGGGGAAGAGGATGAGTAAAGGGAGGTGAAAATGAGGACATAAGGTCTAAGTGCAGAAAGGTGGGAAAAGGATGTGTGAAGGATGCAGCCGATTCTCCCTTTCCCATGACATCATCGTCCTCACAGAGCCTCGACTGTTCAGCTCATTGGCCTAGAAATTCAATTCCACGTGGCTATTCGTCAACATACCTGCCAATTACAAGCGAACATGCCTACTGGTCCAAAGTCAGCCATGGTCACTGCTGCTGTTTTTTTCTCTACGTTTTTTGTTTTTTGTGTGTGATAATTTCAGCTGAGACAGCAGGAAGACTCAAGAGTCGAGGAGCACGAATTTGTCCAGGACGCTGCAGTGAATTAGATGGGAATTTTGCTGTATGAACATCTAAACCAGACCAGGACCCTAAATAATGAATTCCTTGTTTGAACTTTGCTGTATTGCAGAGGAAAGAAAGAAATGGAGGTTGTGGAAATCAAAGGTTTCAATGAGAGGGGAGACCACCGAGAGAGGGAACGAAAAACAAAAGGGTGAACAAAAGAGAGCAAGAGAGTGAGAGAGAGAGACAGGGCAAGAGAGAGATAGAGGAGGAGGGTTGTGTTCCACGCAAGGATGCCTACAATTCCCTTCTTCTCATCCTGCATCCTCCTCCCTCCTTCTCTCAGTCCTCAGTCACCAGGCAACTAGACTTCTCTCCTCTCTCCTACTCCTCTCGCTCTCTCTTCCTCTCTGCTGTGCGATGTCGGGTGTGGTTCCCCGTTGTGCCGAGCTACTTTGGTGTTACCGTTACCTCTCCTTCCTCACCAAGACCCGAGCTGCCATACAAGGCAAAAGGGAAAGCTCGTCTTCAAAACAGAACCTCAGTGTTAGCGGACACAAAAACCCAATTACACAGCAAGTACGGCTTACGTGCATGGGATTCACTAAAAACGAAATCAGCGACTCAATCCTTCATCTTAAAAAACATTGTGTGTCAGCGGGGGGCCAGGAAGCGTGTAATCATAGTGATCTTTTCCCAGTAAATCCCACTTTAAGTGGTTTGTTATGATAGGAGGAAAAACCTCTCAGACCGGTATCGTTGAAGTCTCCCGGATCAGTGTGATTTCTCTAGTCTACTACTGGATGAGAGTTAAAGGCTGGATTTGATCAAGAGCATGAATCAAAGTAGATCATCTTCCTCTGCGGCCACTGTGCTGATTTTTTTATTTATTATTATTTATTTTTTTACAGCTCCCAGGGCTCTAGCTGGGGGCAGAGACAACAGACACACTGAAGGGCCAATCTTTCAAGGAAAGATCCAAAAACCCTCATGTCCATATTTGGACATCCGTCACCAGGCCAGGCGAGGAGCAGCAGCTCTGGATTTTAACACCCAGGGAAATAGTCATCTCATAATGAAATGAGTTATGTCACTTAAACTGCCGGACACCCAAGATATGTAGTTTTGAGAAGAAAATTGTATGTTGCCTGACAACAGCAAAGTAAAAAAATACATATATACGTATATAGTTGAAAATATGTTCCTGTAGTGAAGGTGCTGAGGGATGATGTGAGCCAAACAGATATACCAGAGCTCTTGTATGGCAGGACTATGGTCTGAGGAGTAGATGCAGGGGGTTCTAACATGAAAGAGAAAGGCTCAATAAGACACCTGCAGCCTTTTAAAAGGTAGAGTACACTCACTTAATACCACAGCATTTCCTAATTAAAAGAGATTCAGTGGACAGAGAGCCTCACAAGATTCAACAGCAGCACTGAATCGTTAGGGCTACTCTTCCTCAAACATTTGAAATGTGCTGTTTCATGATAAAAAAAAAACGTCTAAACCAAAGGCCATTAAAAGGATACATTCAATTCAACAAACACAATTACTATCTCCAACCTAACCAGAGAGATGAAACGACAAGAGAACATTACAATTTCAATATTTTTTCCAGCCCGTGCATGATCTGTTCCATCCATCCATACATCATACTAACTGTGACCAGCACAACAATCGCAGCCCACAAGACTCCCTGGCATTTTCTCACCAGAGCGGCTGCATCATCAATTATTTATCAGAGGCAATTAGTTCCTGGTGGCTCCCTGAATCCTGACCATGTGCACATCCTTGACTTTATTCTGTTTGACAGATTATACAGCATAGGAAGATTGACATATTTCCAAATATATGCAATAATTCCATCACATCAGAGACCCATTTCTTGTAATGTTCAAGGGAATTTAGCGACCAGATATGGCAGGGGGGTTCCAAACAGGGCACATCCTTTCCTGGAGATTGCATTTTAATGTCAGAACCATCCACCACCTATAGAGTACATCCTCCACCACAGCCAGATGTCTAGCAAAAAAAAAAGATTTTGTTTTATTATATTATTGTCTATCTGTCCCAACAGGTGATACAGAACCTATTCAATAGTCCCACACTAAAATGGTACTACTGGCCATACATTCTATCTGTACATTTATATAGCTATCATAAAGACTGCTGGCTTGAAAGAGAAAGCAGCAGAGGTTTACTCCCAAGGAGAATTACGTCCAACGCGGCATCCATTATTGATCCCGGTCAGCTTGAGAGAGAGAGAGAGACAAAATTTAAAAAGCAGAAGAAGCAGAAGAAAAATACAGGGGGAGCACTGAAGCGCCCTGAAGCTCTCTTCTATCTCTATTACTTAAAACATCAACAGCCAGTTGGATGACGTGGAATGACTGCATGGTTGTCTGGCTGGAATGCTGGAGAGGAGGAGGGCTGGTAAAAATTAGCCTGAATCTGTCAAGACATCTTTGATGTTACAACGGTGGAGGGAAAAAAAAAAGTCCTTGAACATTGGCAAGTAGCCTTCTCTAATGAACAGAAGTTTGATGGTAGAGAATTGTAGAATGAAAGCAGTATAAATGTGCGGCTGTCAAAATAGAGACACACACACACACACACACACACACACACACACACACACACACACACACACACACACACACACACAGCCTGCCTACCACCAACCCCCATCACACACACCCACCTAAGTCTTTTAACAAACTGCTGGCATCATGTGGATCTTCAGCTTGGCTATCTGATCTATGCATTAATCAGCTTTGGACTGAGGCTCAAAGCTCTGGTTCTGTGCACACTGGGGAACGAGAGAGGGAGAGAGTAAGACTGTGAAAGAGGGGCGCCCCCGTGGCTCACCGGGCTAAGGCTACCACCAGGCTAAGGCTACCACCGGGCTAAGGCGCACCTTGACACAGGGGCCCAGGTTCGATTCCGGCCCAGGCCCTTTGCTGCTGCTGCTGCTACATACACACATATATATATATATATATATATACATATATATATATACATATATATATATACATATATATATATACATATATATATATACATATATATATACATATATACATATATACATATATACATATATACATATATATATATATATATATATATATATATATATATATATATATATATATATATATATATATATATATATATATATATATATATATATATATATATATATATATATATATATATATATATATATATATATATATATATAAAGTAGTCTTCTCTTACTTATACCTGGGTTTCTGTGCCAGAATCAATATCTCCACCATAGTCAACAATGACACATGATGCAGATGCACACAGATGGACTGCTGTAACTTCCCTGTCATTTGTCTCTCCCCCTCTTCCTTTTCTCTTTTTTAGATATATATATATATATATAAAAAAGAGAAAAGGAAGAGGGGGAGAGACAAATGACAGGGAAGTTACAGCAGTCCATCTGTGTGCATCTGCATCATGTGTCATTGTTGACTATGGTGGAGATATTGATTCTGGCACAGAAACCCAGGTATAAGTAAGAGAAGACTACTGCTCAATATTTAGGACACTTAACCCAAGCACGGTTCAAGACTGAAAGTGTAAATGATAGTTGGCTAACGCTCATCATTTAGCATTTCAAAATACGGTGTCATAATAACCATTGTGCCTTAACCCATGATGAGCAGTCTAAAAACAGATATTTATAAAGTATTTGGGTTGAGAGCAGATATGTCACTGGGGTTTTAAAGTGGGCACCTTCCACCGGATATTTTGTTAATTTGAGCCCACGACACCTCCAGAAGGCTCAACGGTGAGCAACAACGTCTTAGAGCTAGATCTCAGATAACTGGTGAGCAATAAGAGGTGGGGACCATGAGCCATCAATGAAATTCCCTGGTGATAAGGTACGGTACTGCGTATCTGACATTAAGGCCAACCAACAAATCCCCATCTCTGGGACAAGCATTCAACCAAGATGAAATTATAGCAGTTAGGCTTGCATCTGTTTTTGGGGAACACGTTTGTTCATTGATAAGTTACGGTGATGAGATTGTTAGAATAAAAACATTTTTTTGTTCAAAATGTAAATTTAGGATGAGATACTACCCCATACATTAGCGCCTGCCCGAAAAAGAATAAATAAAGTTTTGTATTATTCTGTTATTTCAACTTAAATGTGTTTCATTTCATTTTATCATGCGTCCCAGAAATTGTCCTTTCATTTTAATATGGAAAACGCAAGATGCATATGAAATTAACATAATATTTGAAGGCATGTAAAGTGTAGTTATTTTCCTCTTTGTATTATATATTTTTTTTTTTACTTCTGGTATCGCCGTTACCCCTTTCATGAGAATGACCCATAGCATTGAAAGGAGCCCAAAGACCCTGGTTGTCAGCTGAGGACTCTGCCTCACTATCCTCCATGGGGGTCTCTCTGTCTCTCTATCCCTCCCTCCCTCCAGCTGGGCCTACCCCCAGACTCTTAACCCTCTGTAGTACTACCCCATCCTCTCCCACAGGTTTACTTGAACGACCGATAGTGGAGTGGGAGGTGGTTCGGATAAAAAATCCTTACTATCTGAGAACTACCTGTAGCTGGTTGGCCGAGTGGCCAACTGTTCTAGGTCTATTTCTTGCTGTGGAGCGACAGGTGTTTGCTGTATAAGTAAACTATAATTGAGATCAAAAATTATCCTTTGAATCAGGCTATATGAATTACACATGAAGGAAAATAATCTAACAATCACTGCAAATGCACAAATATTAGGCCATTACTTCAAACTAAAACCTTCAAGTGGGGATTTTAATCAATTAATTGTATATGCAAATAGTTTCTTTGATAAACTGTGCCAAATACATGCAGGCACAGCCCTGTAAAAATGTAATGTAAATGCATTGCATTATTAACAGAAGGCATCCCAATGATATGCCTGGACAACAGTGGGTTGGATAAAAACAACGGAGACAATGAAGGGGTTCACAGATATTTGGAAATGACATAAAAGCTATAAATGCATATTCCCCAAAGAAACCGATGCCCTGCTATCAGAGCGTTTTTTTTTTTTTTTTACCACATTTCATAATACAGGAACAACTGCCTACACTCCCTGCGTGACGTGGAGGAATACTAATTCTTTTACAAACATAAACAATGAGAGAGGACTTACCCAAACAAATTATGAAAAACACGTTGGTCAGTATTGAATTTGAACTAACGTCATTCAATAAAAATATTCTAGTTAAAATATCTTGAAATGAGATCTGATAAAATACTTTTTTGAAGCATCAATGACGATGTCTTAATAGTAATCTGAAAGCCACTGCGTTAAGCATAAAGGTAAGAATGTTGCAGCAATTGAAGCAGGTGCATGAGTCATAGGGAGGGAAAGCGGAACACGTGGTCCTCCTAATCACTCAAGTTCTATTAACAGGTGTGTCGGCCTAAATAATAGCCAATTTCCGAATAACCAATGTGAATGAATTCTTTCTTTAGACCAAAACAATCATTTAGGCTACTCACTTGCTCACTAACACAAACACGAAGAAACACACACAAACGCGTCTAAACAAACAAAAATATTTCGTTTGTTTAATATGTGCAGCAATTAAAAACTACACTAAGTGTTGGTAGGCCTATGTTAAGTATTTTGAACGCAGCCGTTTCACGCATAGATTGCATCCATGGCTCGTTCGACTGCTGGTTCAGAGGAAGAGCTATGACTCACTCTACAGACATGAACAAGCGTGACGGAAATGTAGCAACAACAGAAACATAACAACGAAATCCACTATTTTATAGCTCAAAGTAACAAACACAGCTTAGTATCGTCATTATCCCTGCAAACAATGTTACCTCTGGGCTACTTACATCATAACACGAAAAGCTCAAATCTTCTTTGCATGTGTCTTCCTAACCCATTTCTCCCCTCCGCTCTGGCGTTTCATCTTCAGCCTTGGGAGGAGAGAATACAAACCAAAAAGATTATTGCTGTATCTTTATATTTATTTTTTACAAAGGAATGAATGGTGGAATTGTTGACCTTAAACAATATTACAATACTTCGACATACCAAACCTATTTTGTGTGCATGATACGCCTTCGTTTCCTAGTGAGGATGGCTGACACTTGTACGGAACAGTTGATCAACCGTAACAGAGTGTGTTGCAAGCTGGGTCCTAGCGCCCCTATTTTCCCTAAACTGCTATATTCAACAAGTGGGATCCTACAGTCCTAATTTGTTCCCTAATACTACTATTCGAACAACGTAGGTTTAGTCTATGTTAATTTAATAATAACACAAAACACTTTCTGCATTATAAAGCTGAAAGACATATATTGCTAAAGGCTAGGTGGCTGGAGGGGGACAGTTGGGACAGACAGAGGTTATGGTAAGATTACCCAAATAAGGATGGAGCCCGTCACAGGGGGGTTTAAGTTGAACCTCTGGAGTATTTACTCTGTGTGGTTTTATGTCATACTTTCCCTGTATAGCACAAGCGGTTAAAATAAATCTATATGAATGTGCTCTACATTTTACTTTGGTTCGAAACTGTGTTCTCTTCTTCAGAAAGGAAACCCCGATGATTTCCCCTCCAACTAGGCATGGTTTTCTTTTGGGTCAGTTGCGTTTTAAATCAAACTTATAATATTTGCATATTGCAAATAGTATACAGTATGACTCTTATTATAAGACAATGACTTCAGCTTATCACTGAAATTATGTATTCTGCAGATTTTAATGCAAAACATTCTGAGTTTATGACAAGGTAAACCAAATCTATAATCTACCATTAGTGTTAAGCCACAGGCCTATACTACACTCAAACTTCTACTAATACTTCAACCACTTACTATTTTTCCCTAGTACTACTACTATTACTCATAGTAGTAACATTATTTACTACTACCTACTACGATTTCAAACACCTCTTAAGCCAGGTGTCATTCACCATGGGTCATTCGGTTCACGATTCTTTTCATTTTCCAAGGCAAGTTTGTACAATCCTTGCTTCAAAGGTCACCGTTTTTTGTTCTTCTTCTTCTCAGTTGTCATGGATACTGTCTTTCCTCTGCAAACATCTGTGGGGGCAAAGCAAACGGAATGCTCTCAGCCACTGGAGGTCCAGTAGCCTACACTCTTATCACAGAAACAACAGCAAAAAGGAAATGTGACCACTGTAAATGAATAGAGAACACAAGTATATTATAGTGCTGTGCTTTTTATTCCCATACTACACAAACAGAAGCGAAAGTGAGCGCACGCACGTGCCCACACGCACACACACACACACACACACACACACACACTAACACACACACGCACGTGCACACACACACTCACACACTAACACACACACACACACGTGTCGCACACACACACCACAGCTTCGTGAAAAAAAAATGTGGCTTATTGGTGACAGATTTCTGTATAGCGGAACCGTCATCATCATCATCATCATCATCATAATTCGTCATAATTAAACTACTGGTTACAACCATGAAAGGTATATTGGTCTCACGTCTGAAGCAGCATTAAGGATCAAACTTTCCAAACCAAGAAGGGTTCCCATGGAAACATGTATGTGGAACACAGCCGCACGCTCTCATTCAATTAGTCATAACACAAAAAACGGCTTAGACATATGCTTCTAAATGTCAATCTATTTGATTTGCTAAGAATGTCAGAATCGATGATTCCAGTAATGAAGTTGCTAAACTCTATCTTTGGAATGTGCATTTTTTATTTTTACTGTCACATATATATATATATATATATATATATATATATATATATATATATATATATATATATATATATATATATATATATTTATATATATATATATATATATATATACGTGTGTGTGTGAGACAGTAAAAATTAAAAATAGGTTTATATATATATATATATATATATATATATATATTTGAACCTATGAACCTAACACTTTAAGTAAACAGATAAAAAAAGACAGTTTGTAAAGACACCTTGGAATTGTTGAGTTAATATGTTATTACAGCATGATGGGCCTACAAATGTCAACATATTTTAACTAGAGCCTTCAATCCTTTGATCAACTCCTGCTGCCAATGGCTTGGACAGCACAAAATGAATCAGCTTAACCAAGAGGCACACTGAAATGGAGAACAACACATTTCATTTTAAATTCCACGAAAAGATCAATCCTCAATCTTCAACCCTTGAAAGCATCAAAGACTCAGAGTTACGCGCCCTTGTGTTTTTAGACCAGTTATTGGACCATTGCTCAACACTTCTCCAACTATATCTCCAATTCTCCCCTGCCTATTATGCCTCACTAGAGATCGACGTCGAATAACAACACGTTTCTATTTGTCAAAGCCAAATCTAGGCCGAGCAGGAGCCAGGGAGAGACTGAATTGTGAGTTCAAGTCAGCAGTGAAACATTTATGAAGTCATTACGAGACTTGCACAGAGCCTTAGGGCTGCAAATCATGCTTGGTTGAATAGAGACCTATCAAGCTGCTGCTGTTACACAAGAGAACTATAGTGCTGTAACACAGCTAAAACAAGACAAACTGCCCAAAATCATCGTTTTCTCTAATTTGATGTCGGCTTAAGAAATTATGTGCTTTGCTGTCCATACAGATAAACATGTAGGCCTAGTATGACAAACATGCTAGAATATATAATATAGGCCTACATTTCCAGTACAATAAAATCATATATGGCTATCTGTTGAGCTGCTTTTTTCAACATGCATTTACATGGTAAGCAGTAAGCAGACAAGTTGCCTCCCATAATCATAGTCAAATAGATTGTGCCAACAACACAAACCAAGGTTAACTTGTTTTTTCCCTAGCTCAATCACTGAATACATTTTACGTATTTTATCTCTTCTATAAGAAGTTTTCATTTAGTTTTTCATCATTTAATCAGCTATTTCATGGTAAACTATGTTCTTTAACCTAATGTATTTAGCCTACCAAACGATGTTTTCTGTCACAGACCAACACGGTTCAGCCAAAGAATGCACAGGTTGTGCTTCTATAGGAGGCAATTTTAACACTGAGTTATTGCGTTAAATTTTATATTATGGTATTGTCCTTATTAGTGGAAATAATTGTATTATTAATTAGTGCACATATCTGTTTCTTATATTAAAATATGACAAAAACGTGTATCTCACGTAGGCCTAGTCTGTGAGTTTAAAAATAATTTTTTTTAAAGGGTACAATTGCCCCTGTATCCCCTACTCTTTGGTTCAGCTACACTTAAAATATGTTTTTGATTGGCACTTCCTTCCTACCGTAAAGCTATTACTGTTTTACAGGGAGATTTGAGTTGGTAGATTTAGACATGTTAATAAAAATGAGCCTACCCAGCAAACATGTCCTTTTGGGGCCCTTGCAAAAATAGACCTTGCATTGGCAGCCCACTACTTACCGACATGAAATGCGGGGCACGTGTGGGTCCCACACTATGGGGCCCAGGTGGGGCCCCAGTGGGACAGCCCACACCAGACCTAAAGTGTGGGCTGAGTGTGGGCCCCATTGGGGCCTGAGCATACGCTTAGGGTAAACTGTGGGCTGGGTTTAGGCCCCACTGGAGCCCATTGTGGACCCACAGCGTGCCCACTTTACTGAAGCAAACAAGTTAGACCTGCTTCAAGATGAAAAGTAGGTAAGTAGTAAATTGCGTAAGATAATTATACTGCCTCTTCAAGCACTTGGGAATGGGAACAAATGGTCATAGTTTAAAAGGGTCTACACAAACGGCCCATGAACTTACCTCACTCTCGGTCATAACGACCAATAAAAACGTAATACTTAAGAGAAGTTGTCTCTGTTTACTAAGACTTTGGAACAGTATTGTAAACATGCATACATGTACAATCAATGTCAAGCTTTTGATTAAAGCATGATGTGAGCACACCATCTAGTGGGCAAAGGTTGGTACTTTTTGAGAAGCAAGTTCTGAGGAATGCGTCAGAGGAAACCCCATCACATGATTGTGTTGGAGGAAAAATAACAGGGAAGTGTGCACAGAGATTGATTGGTAAGTTTGTGTGCTTTTTAGGTGTAAAACATAAGGTTTGCAATATCTGAAAAAACGTACATCCATCGAATACTTAATTAGTGCCACAAATACACAAAGCGGTAGTTTCCAGTTTTACCCTAGCTTTGTTTTGCATTTTATGGGCTAGCCTTAGCCTACTCTGATGCTAGCTAACTTTAGCTGTTTAGCTAGCTTGTTGGCTCAACAGGGAGGCCTCCCCGTTCAGTAAATTAGTTTGTAATCTTAGTAAAACAAAGGTATAACCAACTGTATTGCATTGCAATAACTAACTGGTTGATCCAAATTTGCTTTGAATAAAGACATTGGATGATCAACTATCGTTAATTATGCATGTTATTGTCTTGTTTTACTTCTACTAACATTACAGATTCGCAGGCATTAAGGAGCAAAAGCGTTAGATTGAAAACAACATTTGACAACACCTTCCCACACTGGCTGACTTTGAGCTAGTGTCCGTGGAATTTCATGGGTCTAGGTTCAAATTGTAGCTTCATGTTGCTCCCTGTGTCTCCCTTCTTTTAGAGGGGCCAGATAAATATGGGGTCTGCCGTGGAGAGGACAGACGAACATGTCAGAGAGTACCTCATATACCGTGGCTTCACCAGCACCTTAAAGCATTTAGACTCTGACATAAAATCCGACAAGGAAAAAGGATTTCGGGTAAGAAGATATTGTTAACATTCATCATACTTTATTTAGTGATAGCCTACTTAATTGTATTTGAGGAAACTGTTAGGCAAGGATCAGAGTCCTAATAGCTCATAATCCGCATGCCAAATAAATTGCTGTAATGAATGACAGTATACTAAAGGGAAGTTATGAGCTACATTCCCCTGTGAGCAAGCTTCAGAACAAGAGGCATACAAGCTTTTAGGAGCCTAACGATATGGCATCTACTATGTGTCTCCTGCACAGTACCCTTGAGTTGTCTGCCCAAAACAGGTACGTTCTCTAATCATGTGCTCTAACGGCAGTATTGTCTCTTTGCTGTGTGACCAGGTGGACAAGATTATAGACCAGCTGCAGTTGTTTATTCAGAACTATGATCTGACGGGCCTTAAAGACTACTGGGGCTACCTGGACCGCCGACTCTTCTGTAGGCTGGAGGACATCTACAGACCTACTGTCAACAAACTGAGGACAAGCCTCTACAGATTCTATGTCATCCACACAATCCAGGTGACTACTTGTCTTTACCTACACGCTACCATGATGAGTTTGTTGTTGTTGAGGTTGATAAAATGAGATTTATAGTATGTTTGCGGTGATGCTTATTAAGATATATCCTTTTGCCCATATGTAGCTAGCTACCTTATGTTTCTCTAGGCTTACATCCTTTTTTTAAATCTACAAATCAGCTCACACATTTGTTTATCTAATGATCTATCCCACGTTCCCTTTACTTTGGATGTCCTCTACTTTTACTGTTCTTCTTCTCTTGTTGTAGTCAAAGAACCTGGCGAAATCACAGGAGTTTTACTGTTCTTCTTCTATTGTTGTAGTCAAAGAACCTGGCGAAATCACAGGAGTTTTACTGTTCTTCTTCTATTGTTGTAGTCAAAGAACCTGGAGAAAACACAGGAGTTTTTCCAGCGGCAGGCCTTGGAGCTGCAAGGCCAGTCCGAGTGGCGTGATTGGTTCATCCTCCCGTTCATCTCCGCCCCCGAGCAGAACCCCGCCTTCTCCCCGTACTTTTCCCGCCAGTGGGCAGACACCTTCCTGGTCTCGCTGCACAATTTCCTCAGCGTCCTGTTCCAGTGTATGCATATCCTTTTCTTCAAAGCCATATCGGTTTCATCCAAATAAATAAGTCCTATACATATTTGCTATGGTTAGGAGTAGTCGGAGGCTTTCTCACTCGTCCTCTTTAAGTCTGTGGTATCCTGTCCTGTAACTGAAAACCCGTCTGTGGCACCTTGTGTAACTTACACTGGCGCAATGACACAATACACAGATGTTTCAAGCAGCAATGGCACAACAGATTTTGTGCCCACTGTTTTGTGTTATCAAAGGGCTTGACACAATAGTGGCACAGCAGACTGGGTACATAGGGCTATTTTATTTGAGTGCCAGGATAAACGGTGGCACAGCAGACTGGGTACATAGGGCTATTTTATTTGAGTGCCATGGTAAACAGTGCCACGGCAGACTGGGTACATCTAGTTTTGTGTTGTTGAAATGCCCGGGGGTTGATGTTGCTGTAGAGTCGAGGGGCTTCCTTGACTGACACCACCCCAGCCCGTGCTGCTCAGCTTCGACGCGGAGGTGCAGAAGACCACCCGTCTGCAGGAGGAGAACGAGAGGCTAAGACAGAGGGTAAGAGCTTTTGCCCATTGAGTCTCTCCAATCGTGACATTTACTGTTGTCCGTCCCTGATGTCTGTATAGCTCTACCTGGTAGCTCTCGGAACACCGGAAGGGATGATTGACAGCAGTTGACTGATTTAGTTCATCGAGTGGTTGGCAGGCAGAATTGACGTAGTGTTAATTGATGCTGCTGAGAATAACGGACTATTCTGTGTTGCCTTCTTCAGAGCACCCCGACAATCACAAAACATTAAACGTGATGGTTTAGTTGCTACTCATGTATTATATTTTATTTACAGAAATGAATTTTACAATTAACTTACTCAATTTCCCTCTCATAGTGAGATCTAGGGTTAGGCATTATAGCATACCTTTGAACGTTTTAAGTTATGTTCCAACATTTCTCCTATGTATGTCTTCTGTACACCCACAGCTGTTCACCCTGCAAGGAGACTACTGTGCCAAGACAGCGGAAGAGGACGTAGTGCATCACAAGCTGCCGGCCTATGTTCAGCACATGGACCGCCTGGGTGACACTGAGCTGTGAGGACTCACTCTAAAGAGAGGCTTCAACCTCTTCTAGGGATGAGGGAGGGAGGGAGGGAGGGAGGGAGGGAGGGTGGGTGGGGGCTGGATGAGATGGTGGTTCAGATAATAATAGTGTTAATGCATATTGTATAGCGCTTTTGCAAGCACTTTACCTAGTATGGGATTGCTGGATGAGTGTGGGGGTGACTTGGAGTCCATTTTACTCTAGATGGTTTTGTTGTAGTCTTTTGAAGATTTTGAAGTGTGTGTTTTTTTTGGTCCTTGAAGTCCTTGAAGTCAGAGTGATGTGCCGGGTAGTATTTTCGTAATGTCTCCCCCTTGTTACAGATTTGCTAACTTATTGTTAATGGTAATAATGTAATATTTATAATGTTTTAACTTGTTGATAATGTTTTAACATGTTTTCATTTTATCAAGATGATGAATAAACAATTCGTCTGAATTGTTGTGTCTTTCACAACGATGGCTTTCTTTCATTTTAGGTTGAAGTTAGGTTCAAATGTTCTCGGTACTCAACTCTAGCATGTTGCATCTAGTAGCACCATATCCAGGCTCTTATGTGTGCTTGATCAAAGCATATGGCAAATTCAATTCCTTCGTTTGAGTTTCCCTTAATCTGAGAGAAGGAAATACCTGGTTTTACTGTGACTAAAGGGTAAGAGGCCGGGGAGGTTCCTCCCCCACTGCGGCAGGGATCCGAAACTGAGCTGTTAAGTGTCCCTGTAGATCATACTCTTTTCTAGAGAGATTCCATTCATATATGGCAATATGGGAACAGCTTAGTTTAGTCCGCTTCAGTTCATTAGTGTGAAACAAACAGCCTGTTGTGGGCCACAAAAACCTGGAATTAAGCCATTTAGATTTAAACGGCAATTACGCCACGCATTCGAGCACGTAGACATTTCCCACCGAGCTTTATAAAATCGGCACACAAATCGATTAACGGGCAGTGCACTGCCTAAGACGCACGGGAGAAAGTGATCGAACCGTTTCCCTTTGTGGTCAGAATACCAATTCTTAGAAGACACGACAAATGAGAAGCGGAGGAATCAAGTACCCGGCCTCGGCTCTCTTAACAGAACAGTGTCGCACTGTTTTCTGAGTACGTGATGTCACTGTACTGCAAAGAGGGCTGTGAACTGAGGCAAACAAAAACCGTCGAACGCTGAACTCAAAGGAAAAGAGATGGCTAACCCTCTTCAGTAAAAACAAACGGATGTTCAGGATTGTCTTAACGCCCTCCCTGCTTCTCCTCCCCTTCTTCTCCCTCTTCTATGACCTCCCTCACAGACTTCTTGCAGTGGGGGTCATGGAAATGGCTCGAGTGAATGAGGGATTTGGTACAGTCGGAGCAGAGGCGTGTGTCCGGGGCAGCGATCGTCAAGCGAACGGGCTAACTCTGTCCTGTCCCCTTCACAGAGACCTGGTGTCCAGCCAACGAGGGGCCAACCCCGCCAGCAACAGCCCCTCCAGAAACTTTTTCTCCACGTTGCTGCCCCAAGGGAAGCGAGCACCTGGCAAGGCGCTTCCGGGACCTGGCTCCTCGCCAACGCAGGCCTCTCTGGGCAGGAAGGACACGCTAACCAATCAGGTGAGACCAGAAGTTCACACACACACACACACACACACCCTGCAGTGATGTCTATGCTTGTTGTCATGCTCAGGAAGGCATTTTAAAGTGATTATGGGAGAGTTGTTATTGAACATTGCATCCGTTCAGTGGCAGTATTATTTTGTATTCCGGCGTTACTCCTATTTGACTGGTTCTTAAGCTGGGAAGCTTAAGCTTGACATTTTAACTTGTGCAAAAGTCGGTATTATGTATTCTGTTTTATAGAAAAGCAATGTTTGGAGTTTCACGCATTTCGGGGGTTTCGGGATAATCTTCTCCAGACTAATACACACTATTCAAATGGTTCAAACTGATGAAATCATCATTCATTTGAATTTTCTTCCTTAGCCAGTGAAAGCAAAGGATGCTGGCCCTGTGAAAGAGGTAAAGCCAGCTTCCAGTGATCCCCAGCAGACCGCCTACCCAAGACAGAGGAGATCCCAGGACCACGAGAAGGAGCGGAAGGAGCTTTTCTCCAAGCCTCAACTTCAGGTCACAATCCTGTCACTGACGTCTCCCATTATTATAAACTACCACTGCAAGCCACTCTTCTGATCAAAACAAATGGGTCCAAACAAATCGAGTAGTGTTGCCTAAATCTGTAAGAGTCAGTACATCTTAGAAAGTATAAAAACATACATACATCAAAAACATGATTGTTGTTGTTGTTGATCTAAGATTGACAATCTTGTCGAGTAGGCATACATATGAGTTTAGTCCTCAAGCCAACTGTGTTCCACTACAGGCCTTTGAGAAAAAAACTGACAATTTGGATCCGGAGCCCCAACCAGAGCCCCCGGGCGAAGCCACAGACACTCCCCAAGGCCAGGCACGGGCGGGGGGCTCGGGGGGAGAGGGAGCCGGAGGGCTGGGCGTGGAGCAGCCCTTCATTAAGCTGAGCCAGGAGGAGTATGGAGAACATCACTCCTCCATCATGCACTGCAGGTGAAGAGCTTTATTTAGCAGCCACGCTGTCGTCTAGGCGTCCCTACCTAGCTATTACTTATCTCCTGAATACGTGGAATCCATACAGGGGAGGATTAATACAACAGGTAACCGAAAGTTTGTGCAAAAGTGCAAAAGTTTCAGGCAAATTTGGAAGCAAAGAGTGGTCACAGCAAATATTGTTTGATTTAGATTGTTCTTTTGTTCATACACTTTGCATTTCGTTAATCGATAAAAACAAACTATTAACACTTTGATTTTTGAAAGAATTCTTACTTTACACACCTGCCTAAAATATATATATATATATATATACATATATATATATATATATATATATATATATATATATATATATATATATATATATATATATATATAAATTAAAACAAGTAAACAAACATAAAGTTGAAAGATTAATAAATAAATAACATGTTTATCTTCTCCCCCCGTCTCCAGAGTGGACTGCTCCGGCCGTAGGGTGGCCAGCCTGGACGTGGACGGGGTCATCAAGGTGTGGTCCTTCAACCCCATCATGCAGACCAAAGCCACCATCATGTCCAAGTCCCCGCTGTTGTCCCTGGAGTGGGCCACCAAGCCCGACAGACTGGTGAGGAGGACGGTCGGATTGTTCCGGGCTTGGTTAATACCTCAAAGCTATATCTTTTTTTTCAAGAAATTCTATTCTAGTCTATTCTACACTCAGTTCTACTTTTTGTGGAGGAGTGGAATAAAAAGTTTTGAGCGCTCAAAAATTGATCGAATTGAGAGCTCAAAATTGCTCCTAATTGAAGGTTTTGTTGCCAATGAAAAGAGTTCAGGTGGTGGGCTGTTGAATTGAAGGTGTGTGTGTGTGTGTATGTGTGTGTGTGTGTGTGTGTGTGTGTGTGGTGCCCCCCCCCCCCCCCTCTTTAGCTGTTGCTAGGCAGCGGGGTTGGCACGGTGAGACTGTACGACACAGACGCTAAGAAGAACCTCTATGAGATGTCCATAGACGAGACTCATCCACGGTGAGATTTCAGCTGGAGCTCCACGTCACACTGCTCTTCTTTACCGCCTAAACACATCGGCCCTCATACGTAACAGCTCATAGATCACATGCCCATGAGTCCACACTCACTCATTTAAGATGAAGGACCTGGGTAGGATGCCTGAAGTCAGTGAAATACTTTAGTGTGTGTGTGTGTGTGTGTGTCTCCAGGATCCTGTCTCTGGCCTGCAGTCCCAGCGGCACCTCCGTTGTGTGTTCGGCGGCGGCCCACAGTGCTCGGTCAGGCAGCGTGACGGAGACTATGCCCCGCCTTCCCGTCCCGGTCTCCGGTCAGCTACTGCTCTGGGACACCAAGACTGTCAAACAACAGGTAGGGACACCAAGACTGTCAAACAACAGGTAGGGACACCAAGACTGTTAAATAACAGGTAGGGACACCAAGACTGTTAAATAACAGGTAGGGACACCAAGACTGTTAAATAACAGGTAGGGACACCAAGACTGTTAAATAACAGGTAGGGACACCAAGACTGTTAAATAACAGGTAGGGACACCAAGACTGTCAAACAACAGGTAGGGACACCAAGACTGTTAAATAACAGGTAGGGACACCAAGACTGTTAAATAACAGGTAGGGACACCAAGACTGTTAAATAACAGGTAGGGACACCAAGACTGTCAAACAACAGGTAGGGACACCAAGACTGTTAAATAACAGGTAGGGACACCAAGACTGTTAAATAACAGGTAGGGACACCAAGACTGTTAAATAACAGGTAGGGACACCAAGACTGTTAAACAACAGGTAGGGACACCAAGACTGTTAAACAACAGGTAAGGACACTAAGACTATAAAACAACAGGTAGGGAGGGGGCAGCTACTGATCTGGGACACCAAGACTGTTGAGACTATAAGACTATAAAACATCAGGTAATGATAATACTATACTGTACTCTATACTAGTAATTAGACCTGGTTGTTATGGAAAGGCTTCTGGAGATTTGAAAACATGAGAAAAGGTTCTATGAATTTTCTCTTTCCTTTCAAAGCAAAATCACAAATATTGGTTTCTTAAGCTTTTTGTGAAAGAACTTCTGTTGAGGCACAGGCCCTGAGAGACTGAGTAGGTAAAAAAAATAAAGTTAAACGATAAATTATTCAAATGTAATCTTTATCGGCTAAAGATTATCTTTACATCTCTTTACAGCTCCAGTTCTCTTTAGAACCGGGTCCTGTAGCCATCAACTGCACAGCCTTCAACCACAACGGGAACCTGCTGGTCACAGGAGCAGCCGACGGGGTCATTCGGCTGTTTGGTACGTCCTCCACTGTCCAGAATGCTGGGTGGCCCGTACAATCTGACAGCTATTGAGATGAATCTTTGAACGGAATTGCATTGAGCTCAACTCTCCCCAGCATCTCTGTTGCGCTCTCTCTCTCTCTCTCTCTCTCTCTCTCTCTCTCTCTCTCTCTCTCTCTCTCTCTCTGTCTCTCTCTCGTTTTTCATGTTTTCTCTCCATTCCATTTATTGAACTTTTTACATCTCTCTCTCTCTCTCTCTCTCTCTCTCCCTCTGTCCCCCCAGACATGCAGCGGTATGAGAGTGTGATGAGCTGGCGAGCTCACAACGGAGAGGTTTACAGTGTGGAGTTCAGCTATGACGAGAACACTGTGTTCAGTGTGGGAGAGGACGGAAAGGTAGGGGCTGTTCTTTGTGTGTGTGTGTGTGTGTGTGTGTTCAGTACACTATAGAGTTCAGCTATGACGAGAACACTGTGTTCAGTGTAGGAGAGGACGACCAGGTAAGGGCTGTCCCTGTGATCACTTTCTGTGTGCTAAGTACACTGAAGAAGGTGCAGCCAGCTACGAACGTCTCCCTGCTTTTCACGGCCAACAAGTCCCACTTTCTCTCCCCTGTCCTCCCTTTGTTTTCCAGTTCGTCCAGTGGAACATCCACCGGTGTGGGGTGAAGCAGTCCGAGCAGCCCCTGCCCCAGGACGCCACGGGTCCTTTCGTCCTATCAGGGTACAGCGGCTACAAACAGGTGCAAGTGCCCCGTGGACGTCTGTTTGCTTTCGACTCCGAGGGACAGCATGTCCTCACCTGTTCCAACAACGGAGGACTCATCTATAAGGTAATACCCTTCATCGCCGTCGCCACGCATATGGAGTCTAAATATCGAGTGGATAAAAGATATAGGCAGATACTACTCCCTTTATACCGGCATAAATGGCTCACTGTGTGTGTGTGTTGTGCGCGCACGCGTCCTAGCTCAACAGCAGCGGCGAGAGTGCCCTGGAGAGGGTCCTGCCCTTGGGAGGTCACAAGGCCCCCGTGGTGACGGTTGATTGGTGCTCGGCCATGGACTGCGGCACCTGCCTGACCGCCTCGATGGACGGCAAGATCAAAGTGAGCACGCTCCTGGCCCAGAAAGCCTGAGAACACGAGTAGCACTCCCTAAAAGGGACTCCAGAGGCTGCTCACCTAACATGGCTGCCTGCCCACCCTGGTTCCCTGGCTAACGACGCAGCTGTCGTCAGTCGAAATGTCAAAATGTTCCAATTAGAATGTCCCGAGATGTTCGTGTTGCCTGGCAACAAAGCTATTTCCAGGAAGTAGTTCCTGTCAGAACTCTTTCAGTACTTAGTACATTCTGGAGTTTTTTGTTTTTTTTATGTGATGGGGTCTGGACAACTTCTTACTAAAAGGATATTTGGTTTGTAATATCATTGTTGTCCTCCACGTTGACCCTTATTGCAAAAGGGACTACGTACATATCATACGTTTATGAGAACTAATACTCATTTCATTCCAACACTGTACACATTTTATTAGTAGTGCGTTTAAAATCATGTACATTGCTATTGGTTTAAAGTGGACCTTTTACATACTAGCCAATATTGTAGTTACTGACTGTGCCTACATTTGAATTTGAACTGAGGAAACTTGAAACACATCAATAAAATGCACCAGAGGAAACTCTTAGAACAATGAATGCAGTAAGGTAGCCTAGTCACGGTCCAATAGTAGCTGTTAAATCATGTATATTTTTATTTGGCCATTTGCACACCTATTAAAGACAATAAAAATGTAAATAAACAATCCTTTGCTGATCAAACTTCTTTTTTTTGTCAAGGTGATCTTACATTTTGTTGGGGAAATAAAATGTAATGGTTAAAGTCATGAATACTAGCAGAGTGCAGGAAGAGGAGAGTTGACAAGGGTAGCGTTACATTTGACCACGGTTCTTGTGTCAAAAGTCTGCACGCCATATACTTGCATAATCACACAGGGTTCGGGAGTTGGTTAGGAAAGATTCAAAAGTTGACACCATAGAATATTATTTCCATCAACGCAGTTATTAGAATGTTTAATTGGCCGGCCCTCGCTGAAGCTAGCACGGCTTAGCCATGCAGAGGTACACATGACACTTAGTAAGGCACGGAACGTGAAGACTTGTCCCCAGGTACACTGTCCAACGGAACAGCCGCTGGATGTGTGCACGTTTCCCCACACGAAGATAATCCTTCAACAACACACATTAGACACACGGTATGGCACTACATCTCACCCTACTTTTATTGGCACTGATGTCCTGGATACCAGCCTGGCTAGAACAACCCTGTTGGCTCACAAAATTGTGCTTTTTTTTTCTTCCAGAGTTTGAGAAACCCGTATGAAACTAAGCCAGCCCCAGTAGGGTTCTAGAGTGGGCGACCTATGAATCTTTCTCTGGCTGTGCCCGCTCCTCCCTCCGCTGTCTTGGCTCTTCCACCAGGCTCTTCAGACGTCCGAGGTGATGCAGGGCCCTAGAGACAAAAACACAGCGGTGAGCAGGGTCGTAATGGGGAAAAAAAGTAGTGTGTGTTCATTCAAGTTATATTCCCTGGTTTACATTAGCTTCTATTGGACGCACTGTATTTGACACCTGTTTGTTCAGGTTGTTTCTAGCATATGATACCTCTTCAATGATTGTCCACCTGGGGCAGTATCAAAATCTTCGTACTCCACCTCATCTTTCTGAAATCCAAACACAACATGTATTTCTTTCGTTGCACGGCGTCAGTTTCGATCCGGTAAAAAAAAAAAAGAAACTACTAAGCGACACATAAAGGAATTTTGCCATTTTGGGTGTTGGTTCACAAATGCAAAAGAGTTATTTCTTCCCCTGACCGGTTTCTGAGGCGTAGAGTCTTGCTGTAGTGGCTCTGCCAGTGGGGGTGAAGACTGCCCCATGGTCACCTCCTGCTCCACAGCCTGCAGACTGAACAGCATCTGCTTCAGGGCCTCGACGGGACCAGGGTGTTTCCTGCTGCTGGAGCTGGGGGAGCAGGAACCCGCAGCCTGGGGAACAGATACAGCACGGTGCCAATGGAGGACAGTGAATGACCTTGCCCACACATGTTGTTACCTTCCAGAAATGATAATTACATGACACATTAGATACATAAGGATGGGTTCATTTGACATCAAGGCACTTAAACAAGGACGATTTTTTTGTAATTGCTATGTTGGCTCAATAGTAATTTTATTTAAATCCAGATGATTCTACACATTCATTTAAAATGATCTATATTTACTTGCCAGTATAAAGATGCATAAAGTATAAAGATTAAACCAAAAAGGGAGGACACACCTGAAATTGTTTGTCTTTGGCCATTTTTTCCTCCACAGCTCCTCCTACAGGCACTGGTGATTTACTGTAGGAGAGAGGAGAAAGTTGAAGGCTCCTTCAGTGAAAAATACACTCTTCGCTCAAGTTTCTTTTCGTCTTTGTTTTTCTTTTAAACGTGTGTGATGCCTTGTTTTGTTTACATTATTCGTGAAGGACATTTCAGCAGAACTTGATGAATTCATTTGAATGGAACCCTCTTTCCGGAACTTTTTTTTTTTACACATTTATTTAACCAGGCAGGTCCATTAAGACACAATTATTTACAACGATGACCTCGCAAAGAAATACAAAGTGAAACCTAATCGACCAATGGGACAGGCAGCCAGGACTCACAAAGTGACACGCGGGTTGTCCCATGAGCGCTCGGCATCGAGGAGGTCGTCGGTGCAGGAGGGGCTGCCCACGCCGGTCTGCAGGGGCAGACCCAGAGAAGGAGAGTTCAAAGCCTTCTCTGCCTTCTGGATCAAACACTCTATGTTATCTTCTGAGGAGGGGGAAATGAACATCATTGGTTATTAAAAAACACACCTTTTCCCTAGCAACACGAGTCATTTCTGCAATTTCCCTCAGGATTAATAATGCTCTAGCTATATATCTATCTCTACAGCTTTCTCACTGGTAGCCTTCTGTGCTTAAAAGGATTTTCTCAGTGATTGGACAACACAAGAACAAGAGAAAAAAAAGGTGTAAGGGCTAAAAGTGGTAATTTTTGTACATCAAGTTAGCCAAGAGGTTTTACCTCTGAAGTGATTGCAGACGTCTGTGCCCCTCCCCCCATCCTCCAGAGCAAGCCGCTCAGCAAACTGCATCCTCAGCTCCCTCAGGGTGTTATATTGAGCTTCCCCGTCTCGGAGCAGAAGGTCCGTCACCTCCCCTCCGTCCTCTCCTCTTTCCTCCTCCTCCTCCTCCTCTGGGTGTCCTCCGGCTCCTCCTCTCCTCTGGTGCTGCTCCTCATAGGAGGCCTCCAGCCGGCCCAGCCAGGACGGAGGTCTAGGGGAGGGGTGCAGGGTGTGGGTCCCGCCCCGGGGCCGGTGTGAGGGGTCTCTCGGAGGGGCTCCGGAGCCAACGTCACATTCCCTCAGCCAGGCGGGGTACTTCAAGTCAGGGACGCTGGTGATGCCGGAGAAGTCCATCTCAGACCTCTGGCTGGTGAACCAGCGAGGGTAGTGCTGGTGGGTGGCTGCGTCCATAGCATCTGTCCCCAAGTGGGTCTCTGTTGATTGGGATGGGAGGTGGTGGTGGTGGTGGTGTGGGACTCTGACCAAAGGCTCAAACCTCTGGCTGACCCCCCCGGGCCTTCCCCTGGGTCTTAGAACCCTCGGGGGCAAGGTTGGGGCTGAGTGATAGACACAAGCGGCAGTGGTACTACTACCAAGTCTGGGGCTGGGCCTAGCAGACGGCCAGGAGTTCTGGCCTTCAAGGTAAACGTGGTCCCCAGACAAACCCTGGGCATGGGTGCCCGACTGGCAGAGGAAGGCCGAGGTGCGGGTCACGGGTAGGGAGCCATCGCAGGGGATGGCCAACATCTCATCCGTGGTCAGAGTGAGTCGGTCAGCCGCCGGGGGTCTGCTGGCACCACGGTGAGAGTGCAACGGGAGAGTGAGGAAGTCCAGTTCGCCGTCGGTTAACTGCTCTTGAAGGACTTAAAAAGTCAACAAAGAAAAAAAAAAAAGCATTACATTAGTTCCTAGGGGGAGTTACAGCCCCCAAGTAAAGTTTGAGGATTGCATTTCGAACATTATTGCCTATAGATGGACGGATTGTACATTTAGACAAAAATGTCTCAGACCACATATAACTTCAGTTTCAGAAGCACCCACCATCTATATTCCTGACCATGTTCCGTGGTCGCACAGGGGTGGATTGCAGTGTCAACTGTCCTGTAGACGTTTCAGGGTCATGCAGGCTCCTGTCAAAGTCTGCGATGTAAGCATCCAGGGCGGCTGTGGCCGATTCATAATGCCTGTCCCCGTATGAGATTGAGGCTGGCGGATTGGGGTGAAAGCTGCTCCTCAGATGGCCTGAAGTTGCCAATAACGAGGTGACAGTGGAGTCAGGAGAGTGGAAGTCTCGAACGGAAATCATTCTGTCAGCAAACAAACACAGGTTGCTGTCGTTATTTCACAGCGAAACAGTTGCTTGGCTGTGGTGGCGTTAACGTCAGCTAACGTTAGCTAACTTTGCCATAGGCGTTGCTAGTAACGACCGTAGCTAGCCAGACGCTGTGCAGCTAAAAACCAAAACCAACCATAAACTGCTGTAAATCAAAGAGACTTTGCTAACTATGTCATAACTTTAGAAAACTGAGTTGATGGCCTAGCTGACTAGTTACGAATACATAATTCTTACCGGTAAACAACCCACCGTAATGTTCAAATATCCTTTTGGAACGTCGAATTAATTACTGACAACTTAGAAAACAAGGCAAAACGTTCATGTATGAATTCAAGTAGAGCGGGCGAAGTTGCCCTCTTAGTAAATGTAGCGGTCTTGAGATCGGTTTTGGATTACAAATCATCGTTGCTTCATAGATCGAACAAACTGCAAAACTTGCCTCAGATCAGCACGGATAGTGAAAGCGATTAACTCTGACACGCTCAGTAAATGTGTTGGCCAAGTCAAAATACTCCCTGAGTTTAAATCATACCCAGAAGTGGGACAATTATCAGCTATTTACTGGGTCTTTCACTTTGTTTATTCTTAAATATTGTCTTTGGAAAATAGCTTGCGTTTGACCCTGAATGCTAGCCAAACAAAGAATATGACGGCAACTATTTTGTAAAGATGTAAAGAACTAAACAAATCCAATGGCCATGTAAAAATATGTCATGGTATGGGGAACATGGCATTAATAAGTCTAGCCATATATAAGCTTCTGAAATGGTCCCACTTCCTTGTGGATAAAGACAGCGAATGTACAAGATTGCATGAGAGACAAACAAAGAGTCTGGCAGACTACACACACATGTAGTGTATTTTCCCACTCTCACTGTAAATTGATTTCACACTGAGGATGAAAAAGATCTCTAGTTCTGCAGTGCAAAAAGTGTTTGCCTTGTATCAGGCCACTTTTTTTTCTCTTTTCCTCTCTTGCCCTTTAACTCCTCACTGGACAATCACCACTACAATCCCCTGTGTCCTACAGTAAATTGAGTACACTTTTGTCAGAACTATGGTCAGTTTAAAGCACTATAAGCTGTACTATAAAAGTCCAGCGTAGGAAGAACATTCTGAAGATAATCTAAATCTGTCTGTAAAGTTGATTTTTGTATTGTCTCCCTAATCAATGCAGGCGCTGGTGTGTTCCCCTCGCACGATTCCAGCCCAGCAGGAACAATAGGCCATGCTTCGGCTCCCTGTTGTCTCAGCGCCGGGCTGCTCTCTGCCATTGTCACTCCCCTTTGATGTGTCTGCATGGCCTGGGAGAGAGAAACGGTCGTTTGGGCCTGCCCTCAAATGAGGGAGGAACAAGGAGAAGGAGAAGGAGGGAGCGATAGGGAGCCTGCGTGCGGTGGATCATCGTCAACATGAATTGTACTGCTGTAAAGCCCTCCAAACTTTGGCTGTGGCCACCGTTCTAAAAATGTGTCATTGTGTTGTCACAGAGTTTGGAGTTTTTGTGCCTATATGCGGATCTTCCGTGATTCTGTTTGATTGATATGTACATTTGTCTGACAACAATGGAAAACAAAACAAACAAAAGACTCCGAACTGAGCCTTCAGTACTGATGACTATGCCCTTCTCTGTGTTCTCTGGAAGCGTCAGTGAGAAGGAGCTAGTTGAAACTGGCCAGGACTGGCCGACCCGACGTCATGTTCCACACTGTGAGTTTGGGAGTTGTAATGAAGTCCCAAGTGAGCCTGCTGTCTGAAATATTGGTAGTCAAAGCAACTCAGAATACCATTTTGTATCTTGTCTTTTTTGCTTAAGGCGAATTCTCCAAAAGGCCTTTAGGGTACTTGGGTGTTTTCAAGCAGACACTTCTAAAACGTGTGGTTATGACAGCTTGAGATCAAGGATGGTTTTTCCTAGTGCCCTAAATTGTGGAAGAGCTATTTGATTTCCAAATGGTTATGAAGCGGATGGCAAAGATAACCTGCTCAGCTATCTTACCCGGTGATCAGCAAGCCTCCCGCAATGACAGGCTTCAGTAAGGAGGTCCCAGATCTTGTTTGAACTTAACTTAAGGGATCACAGGCTCCATTTTGTGACAGGGATGAAGACATTCGCACAGCAATATGTGGTGAGCAAATATTGAATGGGAAGGAACAGGGAGCATGGCACCCTGAGGCTTGCTATACAGAGCATTCAGAGTCTCATTAAGGAGACATTGGTATTATTTCCTATGGGAACAGCGCTAACAAAGTGTCATGAAGGAATCAACTGGAAACATCTGAAGCTATCTCAACCACTATCAGTAGCACTACCACTAGCAGTGGCCATATGTACTGAAATGTAAGGATGCTGAAAACCACCTTCTGTGGCTTCCCTGTAGTACTTAAGTAGAACTGAAGTTTTATAATGGAATCGGAGGGCCTTGTCCCAAAATCTTTCCACCGCCAACGATTTAAATAAAAAATGTTTTTGCAAAAAAGTAAGCTGAATTGAAACTCCTATGTAAACCAACAGAATCTTAGAAGCCGGTCTGTTTTTGTGTTACATTTCAAATAATTGATTCTGCTAAGGTTAAATTTACTATAACCATCGCTGTTGGCAGGATATTGGTCATAACAGTGATTTTGAATGCACGCTAAAATTTAAAATAAATTGTGCGGACCAATGTATCTTTCTAGATAGATTATATAGCCTTTCTACAAACCGTCCAAGTTTAAGTGTGGTTTAAAAATGAATTTGTAAGAAGCTAAGGATAACACAGCCTTATAAACGTATTTTTTAAATATTAAGAGAACTGAAAGGATAATATTTCGGTTTCATACAATATTGCTTAAAACAGCTATATTTCAGAAAAACCTCAAACTCATAGACATAGTGAGATAGACCCCTTTCAAATAAATAATTTATATTATTATTTATCAACTGTAAATCTGGTAATGTGTACTGGGCTATACACTCAATGGTAGTAAGTCACTGTGGCAATATCCAACATTTCTTGGAAACAATGTAACAACTTTTAATGTGAAAGCAAAAGATGGACTGGACGACTACACACTTTCCCTGCGTTCAAAAACAAAACTATATGGTAGTACACTACACCAAATAACTATCCATTGGATGACGATAAACCACGTTAAATTGGCTTCCAGGCCGTGAATACTTCAAAATCTATAAGATACATATATTTGTGGGAGAAATATATAATCTATTGCATCACATCATTCGGAAGGGAGGGAGCTCCGAGAAGTGACAGGCGAGTTATGAGAGGCGGGGCGTTACTTGCTCCGCGAGCCTGTGTGGTTGCCAAGCGCTGGGTCAGTGTGTGGGATGTGCTGAAATTTCAGAACGTCACTACCACCACCGTTGAGCACACAGCGCTGCCGTTACCGTTGAAGATCGGAGAGGGGAAAACTGTCAAAATTTGGATTAAAGGATCCAGGGGAAAAAACAACGCAATAAAAATATAAAAGTTTTTTGAGTTGGCCGTACGAAACAGTCGTAGCTAGCCTTAGTTTTTCTTACTAGGTTTATTACGTTTGGTCAGTTAACGTTAAATTATCACCACGTTGCCGTTGTCCTGGGTCAACGTTGTTCTGAATCGATATAAATCGGGGTAATCCCCCGTCAAACATTTCTAAATGATTATGGAGAGGAAGAGGATGGATTGCCCTGCTCTGCCACCGGGTTGGAAAAAAGAAGAAGTGATCCGGAAGTCGGGGCTCAGTGCTGGAAAGAGTGATGTTTATTACTTCAGGTAATAATCGGTAATTTCCTCGATCGTTATGTATGATTAAGTGACTTAACCCGTTAGTTCATCCCGCTTTGATAAACTTTACAACAAAGGCAGGCCACAATAAATGAAAAAAGTTTTAACTAACAACGACAGAGTTGCCCGTAGGTGACAATCATCACTTCGCAACATATAACTTTAATCTTTCTGTAATCAGACAAATTAGCTACAATGTAGTCCATGCAAACAATACACAGACAGGTGTAAATGTATCGATTGTAGCTTTCATGACTTTGCCCCTAGAAGGCCTACTAAATCAATAGGCTTTATTGACTATATCATCCAGTGGGCAGTATATATCTTTTTTTCTTGGCTGCATCAACTGCAATTTGTTTAGGCTAAGATACAATAGTAAACCGACGAACGTGTGTTATGTACAGTAAAGATTTGTCTCTGAGTGATAAGTCTTAAGGACCATTAACAGGTTCATTTAGTTTAGAACATGCAACCCTTGAACCAGCAGTCAAAGGCTTAGCTCCTGTAAGCCTGCTTGGGTTAACATGAGGTCACTGACTTGCCTTCTTTCTGCGGCCTGAGGCATGTTGGACTGCTCAGGGCTGTCCCGTTCCAGTTGAAGTCAGCGGGATCAAATTACCACCAGAATATTTGATAGGCGTTCAGACTCATTGTATATCTGTGTGTAAGAGAGAGAGAAGGCGAGAGAGAGGAAAGAGTTTGTTTGAGAGCAGTGGGTTAGCGTGCAGGCTTAGGCTTCGTTGAGTATTAGTCTATAACAATACCAATGTTTTATTGTGCCACGGAGTACTCCAAAAACCAGGAGGTTAGCCTCAATTAGCCACGCTGAGGATTCTTCTACAAGCCGAGTCATCTGTGTGCACGGCTCGTGGTCTCCTGTTCCAACGCGTCGACCATCTTAGATCAGAGAACCGGTTGCCAGCCTCTCGACAGGTCGATTTCCCTGGGCAAAACCATCTCTGACACCGAGCAGCCGAGTTAAAAGCCCAGCCCCCCTGGTAGGCGTTTGAAGGCAAAGCCCCCGGGGCCTGTTTGTGTCGGGAGTGTGACTCTGGCTGCCTAGCATCCTGACTGGCCCAACGAGCCTCGCTGCTGCTGCTGCTGATTCGTACTCTCTCCACCCCCCTCCCCCCTCTGGGTTTTGGGGCGGGGGGGGGGGGGGGGGAGAAAGGAAGAAAGAAAACCTTCTTTCTCATTCAAATGGCCGGAGAGTGACCCTCGAGTGTGGACCGTGTGTGCCGGAGCGAGTCGTCTGCGGTGTTGCGTGCGTGTGCGTGTGCGTGTGCGTGTGCGTGTGCGTGTGTGTGTGTGTGACTAATGTGTCCACGTCGGTGTCGGAGGCCTGTGGTTCTCAGCCCTCCGGCTCTGTCTTTCGGTTGGAGGTCTGCTCGGTGGACCCCCGGGGCTCTCACTTCCTGTGAGCGGCGCCTCAGGTCTGCGTGCAGGAGGTACCGGAAGAGCCGAGGAGGAGCGCTGTGCTCCACAACATGGGACAACGGACGCCCCCCCCCCCCACCCCCACCCCCGCCCCTCTCTCTCTCACCCTCGGCGGCCTTATTCCGCGCTGGTGTTCTTGAGGTGTTCCTGGTGACTGGTAGTGGTGTAGTGTACTATGTCGGACTGGCCTAAGCCCTTTGTTGAGAGAGCACCGTTGCCCTGATGTTGGCCGGTCTTTATTTCCATGAAAGGATAGTCTCCTAACCATTCACGTGTAACGGCCACGCTACGGCAGTACCACCTACGTGTATCAACCTTGCCTTGCGGCAGTTGTTTGTATTGTCCCACCCCCCCCCACCCACCCCACCCCACCCCCTCGCGCGCCCCAGACTTGTTCCCAGGGGCGAGTGAGCTCTATTCAGGTTGCGGTGACGCGGGGGGAGGGGTGTCGGCTCGGAAAGGTGCTCTTGGGGGAGCGCGGGAGGGAGAGGGGGGGGGGGGGGAGTTAGGGGGGGAGGGAGGGAGGGAAGTAGCGAGGGGGGGAGGGGTGGGGAGGAGGGGGGGGGGCGAGCTGTAAAAGGATCCTGCGTCCCCTCTGCCGCTGTTGTTGTCGGGCTAACAACCAGAGGTGTGGGAGATGTGAGCCTGCCGTTCTCTCCCTCTCTCTCTCTCTCTCTCTCTCTCTCTCTCTCTCTCTCTCTCTCTCTCTCTCTCTCTCTCTTTCTGTCGCACGTTCCGTTCCCCTCTCTCGTTCTGTCTCTCTCTCACTGCATCACTCTCTCTCTCCCTCTTTCTTTTTCTCTCTCGGCCTGTCTCCCTCCTCTAACTTGGCCGGCCTTTTTTCACACCCAGGTGCAACGTACGCGGGGCCAAGTCCCTTTCCTGTTGTTATCCATGTAGACAGTGGTCGGCGGTCCTGTGTGCAAATGGATGAGGGATCTTAGCTCCACCAGCTCCATTAAACCATACCAAGTAGGACACACTGAGGCCTACATGGCACCGTACCTCTCTCCTTTAACACACACACACACACACACACACACACACACACACACCACACCTCGCCCCGCCCCGCCCCGCCCCGCCCCTGTCATACCAGTAAGCCCAATTCCATGGCGAGGTCAGCCAGATTAGTGCCAGGACATTGAAGACCTCACTTCCTACAGTAAACCTTCTGAGGTAGCATGAGGGCAGGGGTTTGTTCCCGTTGAAACAGACGCTTCAATCTGGTCCAGGGAGCGAGTGTGTGTTCAGACACAGCTAGTCAAACCCTGAGCTGGGCTCTTTTTCCTCTCTTCCTCTCCTCTCTTCCTCTATTGTCCTCTGCTCTCCCACCTCCAACCGCGTTTCCCCCGGTTTCTCTTTGTCCCGTGGTGATCCTGCTTTTAAAGGGTTCCAGCAGCCGTCTCCAGCCAGGTGGCGCTCTACCCAGCCCGGAGTAGTGAGGACCATGACAATGCTGAGCCACATACGGCCCTGACGAATTCTGTGTGTGTTCAAGTTTCACTTGAGCTAAGGCTGTTACACAGTGTTCCTGGCTATGAGATATTGTTGACTTTGTTAGAGGTGTGTGTGTGTGTGTGTGTGTGTGGTGAGAGAGAGAGAGAGAGAGAGAGAGAGAGAGAGAGAGAGAGAGAGAGAGAGAGAGAGAGAGAGAGAGAGAGAGAGAGAGAGAGAGAGAGAGAGAGAGAGAGAGAGAGAGAGAGAGAGAGAGAGAGAGAGAGAGAGAGAGAGAGAGAGAGAGAGAGAGAGAGAGAGAGAGAGAGAGAGAGAGAGAGAGAGAGAGAGAGAGAGAGAGAGAGAGAGAGAGAAACAGAGAGAGCGGGGGGTGTTAGGGGTAACCCTGTTGACTTGAGTTGTCGGTCAACGCGGTCGTCCTCCCAGAGGGGCGGGGCCTGTCCAGTATCTCTGTCCGGAGAGTGGTCAGAGGTCATGATGACATCGGGGATTACTCCTGCACATGCTCAGACTCAGCCCAGATCCTCCACCCGACGTGCCTTTCAGACCGAAGGGGAAACGTTTCTGAGCTCCTTTCAACGCGGTTTCACTTTCAAAGCTAGGGAAAGCAATTCAGATATCAATATTATTCATTTATTCACGCTATCATTAATGATAATGAGCAGAGCCCAAATAAAAAGAAAAGCTGCAGTTTTGTCCCTGTCTGTACAATTTATTATTCATTTTTTGTAACCGCACCTGGTTTCAACCAACTTTCAAAGACGAGGTGTTAAACCTGCTGGCTGTGGATTGGCCTTTACCCTTCAGTCAGTTGCTATTATTTAAGACGGGGCACAGTAAGGACCTAACCCAGCTTTATGTGCAGGCATGTACGTTTTGGCAGTACAGGAGACATTCGCTTTCAGTGTTGAGGGGGTGGGGGTGGCGGGGGTGGGGCCCGTGTCCGGCTCAAGGCGTGTCTCATCCAAACACGTGGCCGGGCGACCACACAGCTCCGCCGATAGGCCCTCACCTAGCGTCCGTCTCACTCTCTCTGAACGTGCCAAGGCCGGCTCCACGGTCACGGCTTTGACTGTCAGCCTGCTGTCAGAAGCCCCGGCCATGTTTGCTCGAGTGTACCGAAAACGTGGCAAATGGCGGCGATGTGTAAAGCAACCGTTTCTGTTCCGCTTGACCGGCGGAAACCGAAAACAGGCACCGCGTTCTGGAACTCTGGTGATCAGCTAGATGTGCCAGTTCCAGCAATTTGTTTCATCCCCTGCGGAGCAGAGGAGCGGAATGGAAAGGCGAGGCAGAGGGTTACAGCGCCGCCATTTTGAAGAGTCACAGCTCTGTGTGTGTGTGTGTGTGTGTGTGTGTGTGTGTGTGTGTGTGTGTGTGTCTGAGTGGGGGGGTGGGGGCTAGGGTTAGGCGGGGTGAGACCCAGCTGTGTGGTGGTGTTTACAGCGTAAAGGGTTAACACTACTATTCTTCCCTCTTTGACTCTCTCTTTCGCCCTATCCCTCTCTCTCTCTCCTTCCTTCTCTTTCTCCCTCCCTCTTTCTCGCTCTCTCTTTCTCACTCTCTCCTTTCTCCCTCTCTCTGTTACCCCTGCCTTTCTATCTGTCTTTCTTGTCCCGCCTCTCTTTTTCCGTTTCTCTTCCGTTCTCTCTCTCTCTCTCTCTTTCTCTGCCCCCCCCCCCGGGCTTTTGCATAGAGTGCACTGTGCTGTGGTTGACGTGTGGCCGGCACCACTGTTCGCTGGGCCCTGATGTAGCCTGTTAGCCTGTTAGCCTGTTAGCCAGGGCCTCGTTTGGTTACCCTCCTTAACTGCCCCCCCCCCCCCAGGCCACCCTGCCTGCCACTCTCTCTCTCTCTTAGCGTGGCCGCGCAACTGACCTACATGTCTGCGCCACGGCCAGCGCTCCGGCTAACGGCAGGCCCCATAGGCCACTTCCTCATTGCACTAGGCCGACGCCAGGACCGGATTGGTTGAAATCTGTGTCGGGGAGGAATGAACGAGGAAGTGCGTTCACCTCACTGGAACTGATTGGCCCTGTTTAGCGCGGACACACACACACACACACACACACACACGTACACACACACTCTCCCGGGCTGCTTTGATGTCGTTTTTCCGGCGGTAGTTAGGCCTAGCTCCTCTTCGGCTGAGGGAAGTAGCCGTGCTCAGCCGGGCCTGTGATTGTGCGTCCTTCCCTGTTGTCGACAGGAAAGAGACGTGGGAAATGTCTGCCTTTTTGGCGCTAATATTTCCTGCTGGTTTCAGTCTGCCTAATGACATCCAGGCCTGACAGTGTGCGGACAGCGGGCAGCGGCCCTTTAGGGGGCGTTCCACAGTGTTGGCACCGGTATGAAAGATGGCAGGGTAGCGTTCAGGAAACCAGTCACTTTAATGCCTCTCCCGCAGCAGATGAAGCGATCATTTTGGAGTGGCGAGGTTTTTTACGGTTTGGATCGTTCGGTCTTATCGCACTGGCTCCTTCATTCTGTGGAGTGTCCCTGTCTGCCTGCCTACCTACCTGTCTGTCTGCATGCCTCTCTGTGCCTACCTGTCTATCTGCGTGCCTCTCTGTCGGCCTACCTGTCTATCTGCATGCCTCTCTGTCTGCCTACCTGTCTGTCTGCATGCCTTTCTGTCTGCCTACCTGTCCGTCTGCATGCCTCTCTGTCGACCTACCTGTCTGTCTGCATGCCTTTCTGTCTGCCTACCTGTCTGTCTGCCTGCATGCCTCTCTGTCTGCCTACCTGTCTGTCTACGTGCTTACTGTAAGGCCAGCAGCGCTGAAGGGGTTAAGGACTATTTGCCAGGGCAGAGCAGGGGGGCAATCTTCCGCAACCGCCCCCGCCCCCTCCCCAACCCCCGCCCCGGCTCAGCCCTCCTCCGCTAGCCCACACCCTTTTGTTTCAGAGCTGACGACAGCATGCATTGCAGTTCGACAACCCCCCCCCCCCCCCACACACACACACACACACAAGCAAAAGCCAGGCCTGGGGGAGGAGAGGGTGCAGACAGACAGACAGACAGACAGACAGGCAGGCAGGCCGGCAGACAGACAGGCAGGCAGACAGACATCTAGCCACTAGCCTAGGCACAGATAGACTCATCTGGCGTCATGGTGAACATGCAAATGACATACGTGTGTGGCGGGCCACTGGAGGTTTGCCTATAGCCGGCCAGGCTAGGAGGCCTCATACGTGTTGAGACAGAGGGCTCTGCAGCGTTGGAGGGCAGTGCTGTCGTCCTCGGGCCGGCCGGCTGGCTGGCTGACTGGTTGACTGGCTGGCTGGTTGACTGGTAGACTCCGGCCAGTCAGTCGTTGGCTGACCATGGCCGTGACCTGGTGGAACCTCATCAAGCAGCCGCCTAGCTAAAGCTGAACAGTGAGCTGGGCCAAGACAGACGGAGGTCGGCCTGTGTGTGTGTGTGTGTGTGATTGTGTGTGTCTGGTGTGCGTGAGTGTGTGTGTGTGTGTGTGTGTGTGTGTGTGTGCGTGCGTGCGTGCGTGCGTGCGTGCGTGCGTGCGTGCGTGCGGGCGGGCGGGCGGCCGGCCGTGCGTGTGTTCACGCACGTGTTTGTGTGGGAGCGTGCACACTATTGCCATGAGGTTTGTCTGGTTGGCAAGTCCTCATTACCAAAATGTGTGTGTGTTTCTCAGAAAGCCGAGGCGGCCCAGCGAGTTGTTGACTCGAGCTTTGAGTCAGGGCGTGAGTCATAACACACCGTCCTCCTCGGCCGAGTCGCCCTCTCGCTCTCGCTCTCTCTCTCTCTCTCTCTCTCTCTCTCGCTCTCGCTCTCGCTCTCGCTCTCGCTCTCGCTCTCGCGCTCTCTCTCTCTCTCTCTCTCTCTCTCTCTCTCTCTCTCTCTCTCTCTCTCTCTCTCTCTCTCTCTCTCTCTCTCTCTCTCTCTCTCTCTCTCTCTCTCTCTCTCTCTGCTTCCTGTAGTCACACCTACGGACTCACACCAACCTCCTCTCTCTCTTTCTCTCTCACCGTCAGCGAGCTCGTCGCTGTGGGCGTGCACAAAAGATCCCTCCTGCACACACACACACACACCCAAACGGGGGGGAGGGGGCTGTGTGCGGCCATCACACACAGACAGGCGTCACGGCTGCGTTACAGTCCATCCATGACGCTGGTGGTCCGAGTCACTATGGCGGAAAGACAAGCTCCCGGGCGTTAACCGACATGGCCCCGGTATTTTTGCCACCGTTCAAAGAGGGCAAGCCAGCTGCAAACCAGGACTATTATTTTTGGAACCGTAAGCCCCTGCCCCTGGTCTGCATAGCCTAGCCGTGAGTCAGAGGGCGATGGGAGGGACCCACCGTGGGGGTGGGGGTGGGGGTGGGGGGGGGGCTGGTCGCTACCCCTCGGGCCGGCTATAGAGATGTGTGGCCTGGGTAAATATGTGGTTTAATGGACTCCCCCCAGTCCCACGCTGTCTCCTCTAACGACATAGGAGAATCAGAGGAGAAGTGTGGTTGATGTGATCGGCCTCCTGGAACTGGCACAGGTTCCAACCCTGGGTCTGGCTGCTCCCCTCCAACCGCGGGTAACAAGTTCAATCTGATGGGGAATCGGCTCCAAGGTTGGACCTTGTCCCCTCCGGCCCTGATCCTGTCCTCGGCAGGCGCCGGTAAACACAGCCCTGTTCTTTTGGACTCGGCGCCCGAGTCCAGCCAGTTGGCACCCTCCTCGACGGCAGGAGTAACGGAACGGAACGGCACAGAACAGATCGGGGTGTTATTTAGCCTCCGGGGGGCCGGCTCATTGTGCTTAACTCCCCCTCAGCCATACACACATACACACACACACACACACACACACACACATACACACACACATTCCAGGCCAAGGCGGATGTGTGGGCACAAGGGCGTGCTCCGAGTGTGTGTGTGTGTGTGTGTGTGTGTGTGTGTGTGTGTGTGTGTGTGTGTGTGTGTGTGTGTGTGTGCGCGCACTATGAACCCTTTCAACCAATTTAGCCGGGGAGGGGGAGGAGGAGGAGGAGGAGACAGAGGAAGAAGTGGTGGAGGAAGTAATCTCTTGTCTGCAGGGGTTTGTCTGTCTGGAAGACAAAGGGGGGGGGGGGGGGGGGGGGGGGGGGGGGGGGGTTCTCAGGAAATCTTGGTTTGAAAACTTTTAGTAGTGTGGGATGTGACGGTGCGGCTTTCCTCAGAATCCACGCTCCTTCAGAACCCGCTTAGTCATCGCTGACGGGAATTTGCTCTCGAGTCAGTTTCCATCTCTCTCTCTCTCTCTCTCTCTCTCTCTCTCTCTCTCTCTCTCTCTCTCTCTCTCTCTCTCTCTCTCTCTCTCTCTCTCTCTCTCTCGCTGTTTTTCTCTCTCTCTCTCTCTCTCTCTCTGTTTTTCTCTCTCTCTCTCTCCCCTCACTACCCAAAGTGATCCCTGCAAGGGAACGGTTGGGTTACATCCGTCCAACCAGCGCACGCTAGTCTTTGATTTGAATTCCAAACATATTCATATTTAGGCCCACCAGGCTGATTAGCTGGTGGACGCCATGCTCAGGCTAATTGAATCTATTGTACATACATTTCACTCTAGGGCTTTCACAAACCTGTTTGTGTGTGTTTGTGTATTTGTTTGTGTTGTGTGCTCTTGTAATAGCCACGGATAGCGCCAGGCTTTTTGTTGTGGTGTGTGCACCATTGGTGAGATTCGTGTGTGTGTGTGTGTGTGTGTGTGTGTGTCTGCGTGCGTGCGTGCGTGTGTGTGTGTGTGTGTGTGTGTGTGTGTGTGTGTGTGTGTGTGTCTGCGTGCGTGCGTGCGTGACCTCCCTGCGTTTACCGTGTGTGTTTTCCCCCCTCCCCCCCTAGTCCCTCGGGAAAGAAGTTCCGGAGCAAACCCCAGCTGTCCCGTTACCTGGGCAACTCGGTGGACCTGGGATGCTTCGACTTCCGCACGGGCAAGAACATGCCCAGCAAGATGCAGAAGAACAAGCTGAGGCTGCGCAACGACCACCTCAACCTCTCCAAGGTACGAACCGACCTCCCGATCGCGTCGTGATCTAGAAGATGGCCGCCCTCACAAAGGCCCATGTCACCGTATCCTGACGGGTCGTCGAGCAGGGAAGCAGTGTGTGAGCGGTGTGTGTGAGCGAGAGCAGGGTGGTGGGGGGTGACTGTGAGCGTGGGTGGAATGAGAGAGTGCAAATTCAACGTGTGTGTGTGTGTGTGTGTGTGTGTGTGTGTGTGTGTGTGCGCGTGTGCGCGTGTGTGTTAGCACAGCGTTGAGCGCTGCTGCCGGATGTGTCACTATTACGCACAGCGCAGGCCGACGCTCTTTCTCCGTCTGCTGCCCTCATGTTTAACACACACACACACACACACACACATACACACACACACACACACACACACACACACACACACACACACACACACGCGCACGCTGTGCCGTCTCTGACGACAGCTTGCGTCAGATCCACTGGCTCCCAAAGGACCGCAGCTAGGCTTTAATTGCCTCCTGCCTGTAATGCTCCGCTCTCACACAAGGACATGTACATGCACACACACATACACACACACACACACACACACACACACACACACGTATATAAAGGATGCCTGTGAGGAGCATGCATATAAACTCAGACTTGTTCATACAGACAGGCAAATCCATTATGTATGAATGCATGAACACAGAGGAAAACGCACACACGCACACGCACAGACAGGCAGGCACGCTATGTACATAGGCTCAATGTGCACGTGCATGGCCTGTCTCGCTCTCTCTCTCTCGCTCTCTCGCTCTCTTTCTCTCCCTCCCTCCCTCCACAGTTTGCCCACAATGGTTCCTCTGACGCTCTGACCAATAGCAGTCCGTTACGAATGCAGACACGTGTGTGTGTGTGTGTGTGTGTGCGTGTGCGTGCGTGTGTGTGTGCGCACGTGTGTGTGTGTGTGTCTGTGTGTGTGTTTGCGCGCACGTTGTAATCATTGTTTTTGAGAACACCCTGGATCTGACAGATAACAGCCCTACATGCTGGCACCACCCTTACCCTGTTTTATCTTACCAAAGATGACTGTAGCTGACACACACAAACACTTTTCCTTTTTCTGACTGTCTAGTGTTGCATTGTTGTGGAGGCTCGTCTGAGACTATGACCCGCTAGGCCGGGTTCAGGGCGAGGCCCGTGCACACCCACCGCCCCGTAGTCACACACACACACACACACACACACACACACACACACACACACCCATCCCGACGAGCTCCAATCAACCCTGACACACGTACACACACTCGCTGGCTTTAAGCCATGTGACGCTGGCAAAGAAGAACCGAAACCAGTACGGTGGCTCTCAACCTTTCTCTCAGTCAGCCAGCCAGTCAGTCAGTCAGTCAGTCAGCTAGCCAGTCAACCAACCAGTCGGTCATCCAGTCAGCCAGCCAGCCAGCCAGTCGGTCATCCAGCCAGCCAGCCAGCCAGCCAGTCAGTCAGTCAGTCAGCTAGCCAGTCAACCAGTCAACCAGCCAGTCAACATGTCAGTCAGTCAGCCAGCTAGCCAGTCAGTCAGCCAGCCTGTCAGTCAGTCAGTCAGTCAGTCAACCAGTCATTCCAGTAGGTATTCAGTCAGTCAGCTCTCCTCTCCTCTCCTCTTTTCACCGGATGTTGCTCTCCGCTCAAATTCCTTCCTCTGTGCTGGTCACGTGACCTGTAATCCCAAAATAACCGGGGAGTGCGTGCTTGCCGGCCATAGCGCATATGTTTGGTGTGTGTGTGTGGGTATGCTCGCTCGCTGTGTGTATGTGGGGGTTTGTTCACTCACTGTGCGTGTGTTTGTGTGTGTGTACGGGTTTGCTCACTTGCTGTGTGTGTGTGTGTACGTATGGGTAGGCTCGCTCGCTGTGTGTGTGTGTGTGTGTGTGTGTGTGTGTGTGTGTGTGTGTGTGTGTGTGTGTGTGTGTGTGTGTGTGTGTGTGTGTGTGTGTGTGTGTGTGTGTGTGTGTGTATACCTCTAGGCTATGATCTGGTGGCACACACACACACTCAGTACCCTGCTGTAGAAAGGCTGGTGTGGTTGGAATCCATTGGAGACATCATAGAAGCACATAGTACCATCAGTCTCCAACCAATAGATGCCCATGGAGCATGGAACTGTTATGTAACACTCCGTATTTTCCCTTTAACCTACGAATTGAAGTGTGGCAGCTTGCAGGCCTTGTCAGGGAGTTGTAGTCTTTAGAGGGTTTTCTGGGTATTTCTTAACTGAAATGCAGGGCTGTGTTCTCTTGATGGCATCATTATGCTGTTAAATAGATTACAACTCCTGACCATTATTAGGCTCTTCATTGAGAAGTTGTATTGGCGTTTAGTGAAACTGAATGAATGGTTGTTTTACATAACATTACGTAACTTTAATGGGCAGCGCTCTTTGCTTTTGCTGTTGTCTAATGAAGATCCGACTGCTCCAGAGAGGTTTATTAAAGCACGAGTGGATGAATAAAAGTAGACACACTTTACTTGAGCTGTCAATAGCCGAGATAGACCGTTCTGAGGGTGCTTCACTCTGGGCCTCAGTGGGTCCCATAGGGCAGCTCCACTCTGGGCCTCAGTGGGTCCTATAGGGCAGCTCCACTCGGGGCCTCAGTGGGTCCTGTCATGCAGCTCCATTCTGGGCCTCAGTGAGTTCTGAGGGTGTTCCACTCTGGGCCTCAGTGGGTCCCATAGGGCAGCTCCATTCTGGGCCTCAGTGGGTCCTGTCATGCAGCTCCATTCTGGGCCTCAGTGGGTCCTGTCATGCAGCTCCGTTCTGGGCCTCAGTGGGTCCTGTCATGCAGCTTCATTCTGGGTCTCAGTGGGTCCTGTCATGTAGCTCCATTCTGGGCCTCAGTGGGTCCTGTAGGGCAGTTCCACTCTGGGCCTCAGTGGGTCCTGTCATGCAGCTCCATTCTGGGCCTCAGTGGGTCCTGTCATGCAGCTCCATTCTGGGCCTCAGTGGGTCCTGTCATGCAGCTCCATTCTGGGCCTCAGTTGGCCCTGGTAGGCAGCTCTGCCTTGCCAAACCATAGATTTGGTCCAGTTCCGCAGCCTCCCCCTGGTGGGTCCTGGTGCGCAGCTCCGTTGTAGGCCGCATCTGTCTGTTTCCTCTGCAGGTCCCAACCAGCGCCTTGCTATGTTTATCTTAACTATTCAACCTCACCATAGACTGTTACTGTTATTATAAAGCACATAGCCCTGCTCGTACCTTGCAGTGGAAACGAGACATAATAGGAATAACTTAATTTAACCAGATAAGTCAGCGAGGGGA
>CM030172.1:5720990-5738490 GCA_017639675.1 Aplochiton taeniatus
TAGTTGTTGTGCGGCCACAGGCATGGGCCCAGACGCCGGCGAGGAGACGCTCCTGTCGGCCATCGCCAGCGCGCTGCACATGAGCTCCGCCCCCATCACGGGCCAGACGTCAGCGGCAGCAGAGAAGAACCCGGCCATCTGGCTCAACACCAGCCAGCCACTCTGCAAGGCCTTCACCATCACCGACGAACACATCCGGTAAGAGAGCCTGCCTCTCTTTCTCTCTCTGTCTCTCTCTCTGTCTCTCTGTCTCTCTGTCTCTCTCTCTCTCTCTCGCTCTCTCTCTCTCTCTCTCTGTCTCTCTCGCTCGCTCTCTCGCTCTCTCTCACTCACGCTCTCTCTCTCTCTGTCTCTCTCTCTCTCTCTCGTGGTGTGTGTCCGGGTTGTCAATGTGTGTGGGTGTGATGTGTGCTGCGTGTGCGGTGAGTGTGTGTATCTTTACCACGGTGTGCACGGACGTACTTTCAACTAGAGTCACTTTAAACTTTAGAGTTGGCCGGCCTTGGAGAAACACTCAAGAGCATAAGAGAGATGGGGAGGCTTGAGACGGGACACATCACGTCTGTCAGTGTGTGTGTGTGTGTGTGTGTGTGTGTGTGTATGTGTGTGTGTGTGTGCGTGCGCGCGGGGTGGGGGCACGGTGTTTGAAGTGACGGACCAGCTGCAGAGGGAGGACACCAGTTGTGTCTGATGGAGGCTCTGACAAATAGCTCCTGTCCTACTCTCTCTCTCTCTCTCTCTCTCTCTCTCTCTCTCTCTCTCTCTCTCTCTCTCTCCAGTGTTCCAGTCACGCTTCCTCCCCCACTCGTCTTTCCTTCGCTTTCCATTTATTCTCCGTCCCTGAAAGGAGGAGGTAATTTACCTGAAGGAATCTGAAACAAAGAAGATGTCCGCCGCGTTCCCCGCATTATGCATTCTGAGCTTGGCCCTGCACTCTTTGGCCCTCTGCCTCGTTCACAGGAGGGAGGGAGAGAGGGAGGGAGGGAGGGAGGGAGAGGGAGGTAGGGAGGCAGGGAGAGGGAGAGGGAGGGAAACAGAAAGCAAATGACTGTCATTCTGAATCTTCTTGAAGGCCGCTCTGTGGGGATCAAGGCAGACTGAGGCCCGGCTCATCAAGGCTAACCCTAACCCTAACCGTAACCCTCAGCCCTAACCCTAACCCTCAGCCCTAACCCTAACCCTAACCCTCAGCCCAGTCTGAGTGCTCCGCACGGCAAACCACGGCTCCTTCAGACGGACAGACGGAAGGAGCTCCACTTACTCTGCCCTCCTTCATCCAGGCACAGCACGGATGACTGAAGTGGGACGCCCCTATCCCTCCGCTAGCAGAACGAGAGATGAGAGAGGAGGAGGAGGAGGAGGAGGAGGAGGAGGAGGAGGAGGAGGGAGTGGACAGCCAGTCAAAGGAAGCGGGGATGGGAGGCGGGGGTTGGAGCGGGCACTCGAAGAAGAGGAGGATGACAGGAGGAAGTGTAGTGGCCCTTCGAAGAAGGAGATGGAAGGATGAGAGGAGGGTATTAGCTCGGTGTTCAAAGGGAGGGGGGGGGGGGGGGGGTTGTGGAGGGGGGACATCAGATGTGAAGGAGAGTCGGATGTTGTGGACAAGAAGACAGCCATTCAGACAGTCTCCATTCACTGATTACAGCGGAGGAGTTCAACAGTCTTACCACTGGATGGCAGTATCTACACAGACATGATAGCGTGTGTGTGTGTGTGTGTGTGGTGTGTGTGTGTGTGTGTGTGTTGGAGAGAGAGAGAGGCATTTTCTCTCCTCCGTGACTGCTTCCAGCTCCTCCTCTTCCTCCTCTTGTCCCCCCTCTTCAGTCCCATAATAGTGTCCTCCCCCTTCCCCTGCCTCGGATCCTCATGTTTTCCTCAGTCCTCTAGATCTCCTCCTCCTCTTCCCCCTCTTGCTCCAGCTGGTCCTTCATTACATTGGAAGTCTCCAGCCCTAATATCCACCATCCATATCCCCTATGTTTTCTCTGTCTCTCTCTCTCTCTCGTCTCCTCTCTCTCTCATTCTCTTCTCGTCTCTCTCTCTCTCTCTCTCTGTGATACTTAAGCTGTGCGCGTAAAGCTGGGATGAAAAGGCAGTGGAACAGGATGAGACCGTGACCCCGGCGACCTTCGCTTGTCAGAACGCGCAGTTCTCCCGGGTGTCCCTGTGACCCTGCACGTGAAACGGGCAGCAACGTTGCGCTCCCTACACTCAAACTCTTCATCAGCACTTAACACCCTCGCCTCTAGTCAGGTCTCCTACGTTGGCACCTGATCTGTATGACCCGAATACCTTAGAACATATGGTTAAATATGTTTGTATGTCTCTAATGTGTTAGATCACATGGTTAAATATGTTCTGTGTGTCTCTTACGTTAGAGCTTATGGTTAAATATTTTCCTAGCGTTATGGTTAAATATTTTCCTAGCGTTATGGTTAAATATTTCCCTAGCGTTATGGTTAAATATGTTCTTTACGGCGGTGGTAGGTTGATGTACTGTATATGGTGCCAAACGTTGCGTCGTAAAAAATCTGGTCTGGTCACATGACTGCAAGGAGAAGTCATGCCGGGCCAATGAGCAGTCAGATAATGAGACGTTAAGTGTGAGCGTGCTCCGAATGAGCTGCGAGTCGAACCAGGAAGCCAGGGGCGCGTTCTCGGGGTCGGCGGGCCGTTGTCGGTGTTCCGTCGCTGCTCTCAACCTTCGTTAACCTCTAATTACTGTGCGGAGCAGGAGGGGTAGACACACACACACACACCACACACACACACACACACATCAACACACACACACACACCACACACACAACACAACACACACACACATACATACAGAGAATCCCTCACACACACACACACACCAGCTTTTTAAGTAGACTAGTAATTCGCTGTGTGGTGGACATGTAAAGGGGTCTGTGCTAGAGGGACCGAGACGAAGGAGGGATGAAGGAAAGGAGGATGAAGGAGAGATGGAGGGGTGGATGAAGGAGGGATGAAGGCGTGATGGAGGAGCAACATGTTCCAGACCCAGACTGCCTAGATCTTTTTGTCTTTCTGCTCTTTTAACTCTCTCTCTCTCTCTCTCTCGCTAGCTCTCTTCTCTCTCTCTCTCTCTCTCTCTCTCTCGCTCTAATCTTGGCACTGCTATGTTTTAAAGTGCCAACCAAATAATTATGTTCTCACTTTATTTTCTCCTCTCTCTCTCTCTCTCTCTCTCTCTCTCTCTCTCTCTCTCTCTCTCTCTCTCTCTCTCTCTCTCTCTCTCTCTCTCTCTCTCTCGCTCGCTCGCTCGCTCGCTCTAATCTTGGCACTGCTATGTTTTAAAGTGCAAACCACATAATTATGTTCTCACTTCATTTTCTCCTCTCTATCTCTCTCTCTCTCTCTCTCTCTCCCCCCCCCCCCCCCCCCCCCCCCCCCCCCCCCCCCCCCCCCCCCCCCCCTCCTCCCCACACACAGGGAACAGGAGCTGAAGGTGCACCAGGCCCGCCGGAGTCTGGAGGAGGCGTTAATGGTGGATGGTTTGGCGCGGGCCGCCGAGTCTCTCCGGGAGATGACAGAGGGCAAAGCAGCATAGGACACACGCATAGACACACACACACACACGTCATACACACCAAGGTGAGCTACAGAAACACACCTGCTGTGAACACTTTAATGCATAGGTGAACTAAATAACTGGGGCACAAAGACTGTGTATTTGATCAGCTTAATAACGTTGCCGTGACGCAAACATTTTATATTAAAACGCTATCTCATTTTCTCTGTGGCCTCTGTCTCACACTCTGGACAGGCTCAGGGTCAAAGTTCAAAATCCAACAGCAGCAGTCCCTAACCTCCCCTCTCTTCCTTCTCTCCATCTCCTATATCTCTCTCTTGTGTTCGGCCTCCCTCCGCTCTTTTCTTCTCCTCCTTTCTTTCCCTTCTCTCCTCCTCTCATGCTCATCTTTTTTCATTCCTCATTTGCTTTCTGCTCATCCTCTTTCCTCTCCTTTCCTCTCCTACCTTCTTTTCCCCTCTCCACCATATTGCCCGTTTTATCTCCCTATGATAAATCTTTAAAGGAAATTAATAGTTCATATTGCCTCCCCCTTTCTCTCTCTTTCCCCCCCCCCCCCCCCCCCCCCCCCCCCTCCCCCCCCCCCCCGCCCCCCCCCCCCTTCTCTCTCTCTCTCTCTCTCTCTCTCTCTCCCCCCCCCCTCCCCCTCTCTCTTCCTGAGAAGGGGAAGGGTCTAAAGGGGCTCGCTCTAGATGTAAACGGCGGCAGTCATATCTTTCACGGCTGGCTAGAGCAGCCTCCATTTTGGAAACATATTAGAGCTTCTATTAAAAGCCCAGTTGCCTGTAGAATGCTTATTGCAGTCTCCTTCGCCGCTGATTGAAACCCGCTCATGCAACTGTGTGTGTGTGTGTGTGTGTGTGGTGTGTGTGTGTGTGTGTGTTTGTGTGTGTGGGTGTGTGTGTATGTGTGTGTGTGTGTGTGTGAGAGAGAGAGATGGAGATAGAGTAAATGTTTGTAACCTTCCCCATACACACAACAACCTAGCACCGTTTAATCAATTTCATTGTATTTGCCAAACACCGTGTGCTTGTCTGTACGTTTTACGTGTGTGTGTGTGTGTGCTGTGTGTGGTGGTGTGGTGTGTGTGTGTGTCTCCCCAGCGACCCACCCCTGTAAACATGGCGATGAGGTGGGTGTCTTATCAGTGTCTTAATTGAGTAGTTTATAACATTTTTATTGAAATGTGGGCTTTGCCACGCTGCCGACAGAAACTTGCCAGACAGAGCAAGAGCAGAGTAGAGTTGGGCTTTGAATACCAACAACCCCCGCCGCGAGACACCGCACGCGCCTATTAGCATTCAGTCCACCTGACGGCTGGTCCCGGCTGGCGGCTGAGGAACAAATCGTATTGACCCCCCCCCCCCCTCCTCTCGCTGGCGGTGAGGTGCTCGTGTGTACTTGCTGCGCGAGTCTTTGTGCGATCGTGGATGCAGGTAAAGGACTGCGTCGCCGTCCCTAAGCGGTGGATCTTTTTTTACATTTTCTTTCCAATTCTTTTTTTCCGCTGAAATGTGCCGTCCATTGTGCTCACCTGGAGACAGCAGCACGCTCTGCAGAGGCTCTGTGGATGCTCAGCTCCTCCGCTCTGTGATCCTCGGCTATTCGTGTCTTCAATCCAGTGTCAGGCTAACGGAGGTGTAGACAGGAAGTCAGGGGAGGGGAGGGGAGGGGAGGGGGGGGGGGGGGTCGTAGGAACCGGAGCAGCCGATTGGCTGTCCCGATGATTGGCGGCTCAGACAGAGCGAGAGGCGGCTAGATGGGTTGGATGAGGAGGGGGAGGGGCCTAGCCCGGAGGGGCCGCTCATCTCCAGTTATCTCACCACGCCACATTTCAACAGCCGCGTACAAACACACACACACACACACACACACACACACGCCACAGACCCGCGCTCACAGACGCGCGCACACACACACACACACACACACACACACACACACGCACACCAATCACCTAAACCCCTGCTAATGTGGGACAGATGTGATTAGCCTTTCTGCACTAGACAATGGCCTTTTAACAAATTAGCTTCTAGTGCTGTTCACCGTGAATAGACTCAGACGGCGCGGCCCTCCCTCTTGCGCTCTCTAAAACTGTCTAGGGTTGGCTAGCGCTCGTAATATTCTGAGGCTTGGCCTCTTTTTAATCTACCCTAAAACTATAACTCTCTCTCACACACACACAACACACACACAAACACACACACACACACACACACACACACACACACACACACACACACACTGCAGCCCCAGAACTGACTGCCTCAGCAGTGTGAGAGGTCTGGGGGGGGGGGGGAACAGCCGCCGATTATTTTCCCCAATCAGGCTTTTATTAACGACTATCTGCTAATTGCCAGCGAAGCTTACTCAAAAGCTGTGTGTGGTGTTCAGACAGTGTTAATTAGCACATGTTTAGACATTGGGCATTAGATGGTTCAAAATCATTGAAAAAAAATCTCTGAGAAGTGTGTGTGTGCGTGTGAGAGGGGGTAAGGGGAGTGTAAGGAATTTAAATGGCCTCTATGGAACGTGCTGTGGCAAGCCTCATGAGGGGTGAGAGAGGGGAATACCATTACTTAAAAGATTATTAGGATCTCTAATGCATCCGTAATTATTACAGGCCAATTAACACCGTTCCTAGGTTACGGGAAGATAGAGGAGGAGGAGGGATGAAGGAGAGTGACATCCTGGAATACATTAGCTGGAAAGAGATGGCTTTACACCATCGTAGTGCTGGAAAGGACCTCTCTCTCTCTTTCTCTCTCTCGCTCTCTCTTCTTCTCTCTATGAATTTCGTACTCTACCTTTCATGCCCCATTTTACTTTGTGTGTGTGTGTGCAGGTGTGTAGATGCCCAGTGTAGCTGTGGGCAGCATGTGAAGCAGCCAATCTCCACCGCTACCGCACGGAGGGAGGGAGGGACCGAGAGAGTGAGCACGAGAGAGAGAGAGAGAGCACGAGAGAGAGAGAGCACGAGAGAGAGAGAGAGAGAGAGAGAGAGAGAGAGAGAGAGAGAGAGAGAGAGAGAGAGAGAGAGAGAGAGAGAGAGAGAGAGAGAGAGAGCACGAGAGAGAGAGCACGAGAGAGAGAGAGAGAGAGAGAGAGAGAGAGAGAGAGAGAGAGAGAGAGAGAGAGAGAGAGAGAGAGAGAGAGAGAGAGAGAGAGAGAGAGAGAGAGAGAGAGAGAGAGAGAGAGAGAGAGAGAGAGAGAGAGAGAGAAGTCGCTCTCCAGATGGGAGGTCACCAAACCCCCTCTCTGTTCGGCCACTCACATACCAATAGATCCTTCGGGCCGGCGCCGCCAATCAAGCCGGGAAAACGCTGCACAAACATCTGACGTGGCTCCTCCATAACAACAACGCCCCCTTGGCAACCGTCCGAGTGAGGCAGCGAAGGCGTCTCGCCAAAGACGCCATACCGGAAAAGCGGAATTCCCTCCCGAAGAGCGGCGCTGTCCGCCTCCACAGCTTCCCTGGCTCGTTCGCGGGCCAGGCCCGGTCACAAAAACAAAACCCCCCAAAAACTCAATACACCACCACACGGGCACGTGTTAATATTTGATTCTTTAAGTAATCATTCCGTGCGTGTTGCCTTTCCTTATGTATAATTAATATCGCTCCAGCAGGCGAAAGGCATCCTCAAAAAGCCAGGCAGTTGCTCTTAATGAAATGCTCCTCATCTCTGCAGGGTTGTAGAAAGAAACCCTTTCGCTAATGGCCAGGCCTTTCATAATGGCCCTGTTTGCCCCCGTCAGGCAAACGCTATTGTTTTCCTTTTTATTTTATTGAAGCTTTTCATTTTTTCTTGTTCGTGTCTGTTGCCTGACTGCAAATCAAAGCCAAAGCCTTGTTTTGACTTATGTTAAGTGATTATTTTAATTATTCCCCCCCCCCCTTCCGTTCGCACGTCTCAGATCAGTAATGGGTCCGTGTTTTGTCGGCCTTCAGAAAGTATAGGGATCAAGAGATGCATGCAGTGCATTACGTGATAAGCTCCATTCCTTTGCCATCCTGTTTAAATCTAATGGACGGCATTATGTACGTTTAATTGTAACCACCGAGTTGAGTAGTTTCACTCGCATACTGCCCATTCCACTCAGCTTTAACGTTTTGTGGTTCCAGTGAGCCAGGAAGAAAACTAGGCCAGCGAGGCAAATTGGCCATCTTAGTTTGAGCACTGATAACATATTCCATGTCTGACATGCTTTCTCTCTCTCTGTGTGTGTGTGTGTGTGTGTGTGTGTGTGTGTGTGTGTGTGTGTGTGTGTGTGTGTGTGTGTGTGTGTGTGTGTGTGTGTGTGTGTGTGTGGCGCTAGCTGTGCTATCCTAGACCCCCTGGGTTGGGAGGCTCTAATGGATAGACATGCTCAGGCTGCCTCTCTCTGTGTTTGAACCAGGGAATAGAGCGGGCTCGCTTTCTTTTTCTTTTTTTTTTTACCTTTGCTCTCTGACACACACACACACACACACACACACACACACACACACACACACAGAGAGCGTTCCATCAGACACCCTGGGGAGCTCCCCCCCCCCACTCCACTCCACCCAAACAGTACAGGATCACAGAGAGTTCATCCCCCCCTTCCTTTGACTCCGCCTGTCTCCGGCAGACTTTCTGGAAGACTGCTGATCCGTTCAAGCACTCTTCCTCCTCTTGTCTTCCTCAGAAAGAGAGAGGGGGGAGGTGTGGGGAGAGAAGGAGGGAGGGAGGGAAGGGGGGGGGGGGGTCGCCTTTCACCGCAGCCCAGCATCTAGAGCTTTTTGTGCAGGCGGGATCCCCTCTGAGCTCCCTGGATACATGTCCCCTTGAGCAGATGGGAGGGTGGGTGGGGTGGGGTGGGGGGAGGAGGAGGAGGTCTAGACTCTTTGCCCCAATGTGTTTACCTGGTCCGTGGCGCTCTTTGGTATGGCTTTATGTAGGTCACAGAAAGAGGAATACAGGACACAAGAGGATCTGTGTGTGTGTGTGTGTGGTGTGTGTGTGTGTTGTGTGTGGTGTGTGTGTGTGTGTGTGTGTGTGTGTGTGTGTGTGTGTGTGTGTGTGTGTGTGTACATCTGTCAGGGCCTTGGTGAACCATATGCACCACAATGCTATATGTATGAGGACTGTCATCCCTGCAAAGTCTCACCCTGGGGTTTTGGTTTCTGTGTCTTCCCCAGTGTGGTCCACACCCCATGGAGGGAGGTTCCAGAAGGTTCTGGGAGCGTCCCGTCAGGTTCTCCCTCAGACACCAGCCTGTCATCTCTCTGTCTGCTTCTAAAGCTCCCAACAGACTCACCGACCAGCGCAGAACCTTCCCAACCCACAGCTTCAACCAAGGCCTTTTTAACAGCTTATTATAATTTTTTTTTTTTTTTATGTACATATCTATATATAATTTCAGAACTGTGCTTATTTTGTGTCAGAACTATTTTTGAATTAAGAAGAACTCCTGTTTTTTTTTTTCCATGGGAAAAAAAATATTAAGCAATATCATTTGAACTTCTGGGAACTTCTCAAGTCAGGTTGCAATCTGCTGGACTGGTATTGCTTTCTAACCGGTTTCCTTTTTGTCATGTTGGTGTCGTCGTAGGTTGTAAGGGATCGATTCTTTTCAGGGTTTGTAACAAATGATTAATGCATTTACATGAACATAAATGGAACTTGCTTATTTAAGAAAAAAAAACATTTTGTACCTTGAGAGAGAATACTTGTACATTTCTTGCAGTAGAGTAAATAAATGAATATATTCGCTATAATTGTTATCCTCTCCAATTATTTCCCGTCTGAAATACCACAAATATGGATTTCTAGTTTTATCATCCAATTATAGAAAAAAATGTTTTCAATTATGAGGATACTGTGTGCTGCTAGGAAGTACCAAAAGTGCAGGTCGTATTTTCCAACCCAAGCGTTCGTTTGGATCTATTGTCTAGTAGATGGTTGAATTCTGAATGAAAAACCACTGAGATCAGCTTTCGCTTACTTTTCATCCTGATGGAAATAAGGTTATAGGATGGGCAGCGGGGGACCGTTGGAGGGAAAGGCTGACGGGCTGTGAAAGGTTGCGGGGACTCCGTGATGGAGGTAGTTGACCTGGCATGCCCTCGGAGAGATTGCACCGCGATTGGGCTCGGAGGCGCAGCGCAGGGGGTTATTTGTGAGGAAGGAACGAGAAGAACATTTTATATGTCACAGACTGTTGGTAGGAAATTAAGGACGACCCCCTGATGCTTTTTACTCGTTTTTTTCCCTTCCCGTTGTCTGTTTGGTGCATCGGTATTAGACGGTAACTAGTGTAAGTATCAAGCCCTAGTTTAACCACTCACAAACTAACGGACTGTGCCAACCATGTCCATCTTGTTGCTGGTTCTCGCGTGGTGCTCAGGCTGTCAGACTGCCTATCCCTAGGGCTCTGTCTCTGGGTGTCAGCCCTCCCTCTGGGTGAACTCTCTCTGCAGGAGACTGATCCCCCGTTTGGCCGCCATCTCTCTGACCCCTCGCTGTGATCCTGGGGGAAGTGAGTGTGTGTGTGCGCGTGCACGTATTGTATGTGTTGGCTCACTGCCGCGTGTGCTGGCATTTAGCTTTTCAAATATCCCCATGGCGCTTGTCTGGTCCGGGCCCGGATGGAGCGGAGCGTTGAAGTGTGTCCGGGAAAAAATGTCTCTTCATGAATTATTCACCTCTACAACCTCTCACCCTGCTTGCCTTATACCCCCCCCTCCCCTCCCCGGACCCTAACACCACGCACCCCCACTGCGTCCGTCAGTGTGGAGTGCACTCTTGATTATCACTAGTTTCAGTTACATCGCCTGTATCTGCAACCGTCACACACTCAGCACAGCACACACAAACACAAACAGGAGAGGGCCAAACTTGCACCTATGATTAACCCCTCTGTGTTTTTGTTCACATTGAGAGATTCCCTACTGTGACTACACAGAAGCCCCCTCCCTACTCAATGGGAAAACATCCAATTGACAGTATTTGTATTTCTCTGAGAACTGCAATCTCTTAAACTGGTAGAAACGCAAATTGCCCTACGTTTCCATTTGAAATCTATGCCTATACTATATTCATATTTTTTTTATACAGAACAATATTTAGGTTGGCTACGTGAATCGATGTAGCTTACAAGAAGAAAACTGATTTCTTCATAAATATTTCGATCTGAAATGGAAAAAGCTGATTAATTATAGTCTTTATACAGCCTGGCGTGTTGTGGCAATCATTAATCTGTCTTGCATTATTAGGTATGCTAGCTGCTAATGGCAAGCTGTTATCCTCGACATGCAGCGTACTACGAGTGGGCATTGTGCCTCATGTTTAATCTACGGTTGGTGTGTGAGACTTTTGGAAGAAGTTTCTATTAGGATCAGGAAATTGGTATTGTACAATTTACAGTTTTCAACAAAATAAGAGGTTAATTGGCACAATGCGCAATACCCCTTTATCAAAGAAAAACGGATGAAATATCAGATTGGGGAACACTCTTTCGATAGGTGGACAAATTAATCTTTCAAGTCAAGCAAGACACGGTATAGTCACCAAATGTTGGTTAACTGTGCGTGTGTGTGTGTGTGTGTGTGTGTGTGTGCGCGCGCGCGTGCGTGTGTGCGCACGCGAACTTATCCTCTGATAAGTTCATTATAACGCGGAAAGTCGGAACAGTGCCAGCCCAGAACTGGGGAAATTCATTTGCATACGCTAATGGTCCTGCTCAGCCAAGTTGTTATCAGTTCACGAGAAATAAAACAAAAAGTGCCTCTTGGCTGATGATGCTTTGGTATGAAATAAGCGGGGAACACCACACGCAGCATGTTTTGCACAGAACGTGTGAATTGAACGTAAGAAAGGTTACACAAGTTATTTTTCTTTTTTTTTACTTGGGATAAGGCATTTAAGAAAAATGCATACAATTCCCCACGGCGTGATATCCACAAGTCCAATTTCTAGGATGCTAAATCTGTTAATCAGTTGCCTGCGTTGTCCACCATTCTTTCTCCCTGGAGTGCTGAATTCGGATCCAGTGGTCTTGAAAAACGGCCAATCAGGTGTTTGTAATTAAACGACCCACGTCCCCATGTTAAATCCCCCATTAGCCTCATCAAGGGGCATTCTCAACGAGATATCCCACAGCGAAAAGAGGGGCTTGTTCGTTTTGAGCTGTGGCCGCAGTTCCTCCCTGTCATTTCCTGTTAATTAGAGAAAACACTTCTAAGTAGCGTAGCCATGAAATTGCATTGGAAATCATAATTATTCAGTGTTGTTTGTTTGTGTCATATCTGATTAGCACGCAGACTAACAATTTTTTTCCCCAGACCGACAGTTAGAGCTACATGCCAGGGGCAAGATGTATTGGAACAGAGAAAAAAAAACAAATGCATTTAAGCAACAAATTAGCAACATTTATTGGTTTAATTTGGTCCATTACCTTAGCAACATTTCATTGGTTTGCCCATCAAAAGTACAAATGGGATTCAGACGCTGTTTTATTTATTGTCTCTCGCTCTCACTTCTTTTGATGGTTAGACATCTTGACGAATCATTGGCCGTTATTTCATGGGTCAAAACATTATGTTGCTATGGAAGTAGAGCAAAAATACGTCTCGTCATTATGGAAATTGGTGTGCTGCCTTTACCAATAGTCCTTTTAATACGAGCCATTTTTAATGCTAGCTATGTCGTGCCTGCCATTGATTTGATCACATCTTAACTTTACCCTTAAAATGATCTCAGCTAGAAATCCACGACTTTCTGGTAGGTTAATACAGCATAGTAACACCCCAGAGACCCAGAGATTAGCATGTCACTTGTTAGGATAAAGATTAGTACTGTCAGCTGTCACCTGTGAGGAACAATCCAGTCAGCCTGTGGTGTAGCTCCTTCACAACAAGATGGTGCTTTACACATTTGCTACCAATGTGAAGCCACTGTGCTGCGTGTTGAAAGGGCTTGGAGACAGCCTTTAACGGCACCCAGTTCCTCGATTGGTTGGTGTGGTCCCCCACCCACCCACCCCCAACCCTGGGGTCTCTCCACCCAGTGTGAGTGGAGCAGCAGAGTGGGCTTGGAACACTGACTAGGCAGTGGGTACTTGAAGTTGTGTTGGGAGTATTTTTATATATTTTTTTTAACTCTGCGTGTTCAACTGTGTGCGCTTCACAACGCTGCATGCCACTGCCCACTGTCCTCCCACGCTAGAGCAGGCACATCACACGTCCTTCCGGCACGCAGGCTCTCTGCTGTCGTTCGTGGGGGCACAGGGTGTGTGTGCGCCGGACAGCCGGGGGGCAAATAGACAAACACCATCCAGGCGCATTGGGGAGGATCTGTGGGTTAGTGTGCGTGGGTCTTTTTGTGTTTAGATGTGTCAGTCTTTTTGTGCTTGTGTGTGTGTGTGTGTGTGTGTGTGTGTGTGTGTGTGTGTGTGTGTGTGTGTGTGTGTGTGTGTGTGCGCGCTTGTCTGTGCCTGTTTTTTGTGTTTATTTGTGTGTGTGTGTGTGTGTGTGTGTGTGTGTGTGTGTGTGTGTGTGTGTGTGTGTGTGGACACTGCCGTTCCCTGTGGCCTGTCATGTCTATTAGCTGGTCCCTGCCGAGCGATCCAATCAGGCTGTCATGTGAAGGCAGCATGCAAATCGACCCGGCATCACACATCAACTCGGATAAAGCAGGCATGGACACACACACACACACACACACACACACACACACACGCACACACACAGACCAGTACATGCCCCTCACTCACAGTGCCCCAGTGAATTCTAAGATGCACCGTAACTCATGGAATAACTTACAGGAGCTTCCCCTATGTTCCTGTACGAAGTCACGAGCATGCCGGTAAAGTGAGTCGCAAATCGAACGCCGTCCTGCATTCAACCTGGAAGGAGCCCGGCTGAGACAGAGGGCTAATTGCAGTGATGTGTCACGTGGCGGCGAGCATGTGCTTCCGCAAGACAACCGCTGGCAGATCACATGCAAGCTTCAGGCGCTGTCATGTCTTTCAGACTCAGGCTTTTTCGCACACTGCCATTCCTTTGGCTTCTATACTGACATCCCGTCTCTCTCTCTCTCTTTCTCTTTTCTCCATCCCCCTCTCTCTGTCTTTCTTTCTTTCTCTCTCTTCCTCGTGTCCCTCTTTCTGGTTTTAGGTTCACTCGTTGTTTCTTTCTCCTCTACCGTCTGTCTGTCTGTCTCTCTCTCTCTCTCTCTCTCTCTCTCTCTCTCTCTCTCTCTCTCTCTCTCTCTCTCTCTCTCTCTCTCTCTCTCTTTCTCTCTCTCCCTCTCTCTCTCTTCATCTCTGGTGCTCCCCGTTCATCCGCTGACGGACTGTTTTTCAGATTAACTGCTAGAGAATATTTCACGTTCAGGGATGCTTGGGGTTTTAATCTACTGCCATGTTCCAGAGGGTAGAGGCAGCCGAGCCTTGAAACAGTGGAACTTCTTAAATCTCCACGGAGATGCAGCCCATCACTGTCGCCATTAGCTTCTCCCTGGAGATGTCTTTCTCACTTTCTTTTTTCGCTCTTTTCCTTCTTTATTCCGTCATAATTCAATTCTCTTTTTCACTTCCTATTTTCCTCTGTATTTTCCGTTTCTTTTTTTTTTTACCCTCCATGGTGTCTCTAGCCCTTTTCACAATTTCTCTCTCTCTCTCTCTCTCTCTCTCTCACACACACACACACACACACACACACACACACACACACACATACACACACACAGACACTTTTTGGTCTCATTTAATTCTTTCTCTGTCCCATTCCCACTCTTTTCTGGTCCAGATGTTTTATGTTCTGTAGTGGCAGGCAGCCTGTTTTTCCCTGCAGCGGCTCAGGGACAGAGCGTGGAGTGGTTGTATAACACTTCGCTAGCTGAACCGCCTGGCCCCCGAACAGAATAAATCACAGCTGATGATTGGTTCACAGACAGGAAACGCTTTTTCCTGCCACCGTTCTCCCCAGCACAGCCACCACGGAGGGTCTTGTTGGGATTCCTGTCACACACACGCACGCACGTGCACACACACACACACACACACACACACACACACACACACACACACACACACACACACACACACACACACACACTCCAGGGCAGATTGGGGTCAGACCAAGGTCCTTTGTTGAAGAACGTCTTTATTTTTTATTTTTTACTCTGTTTTTTAAAAGGCCCCATGTGCCTGAGCTTTCAGATTGGAGGGAGAAGAGGTGAAAACAGAGGAGTGAGTGGAGCGGAGGAGAGTCGGACAATCACCATGCCTCAGAATGGTGCTAGGCTGTCGCGTTGTTCCAGAGTGAAGGTGACTTTCTGGGCTGCCAATGTTATGTTTACTGAAACCTAAGGGCATTGATATTCCGCAGCCAAAAGAACATCATTGTTGCCAGAACACTTTGAAAGGTATTTTTCTGAATGAATCCTGCACATAATCAAAGGCTGATTGATTCAATCCATAAAGAAAGGGCGTTTTGTTTTTTTCCATCCGCCTTTTGAACGAGTGTTGATGCATGGCTGTCTGGCAGAAAAACAGCAGATGCGATTTTCTTTCAAGACTTTAGTGACAAATGGGGATAATCTGAGTGGCTGAGGAGCCAGAGCTACTTAATCACTTCTGCTTTTCCACCTATAATATTCCTTTGATGAGAGGTAGCTTTCTTTTGAGAAACAACCGTAAGTAGCTGTCAGTCACAATTCATTCCAAATCGAAAAGCTACTTATGGAGCAATTCATTATCAGCAGGACAGTCAACAATGCCAGGCTCAGATGTAGTGTAGGTGTAGACAGCCTCACATCTCACCGAAACAGTTCAAAATATCTAATTGGTGGGGATTTCATTTATGCACAGCAATAAGAGGTATAAATAAAGATTAATGTGTTATAGGATTAGTGAGAAAGAATTATTCAATTTTTTGGGGTTATGGAATTAATCGTCAGCGAAAGTTTGAAAACTGGATGGAACTTTAGATTAAGGTTCGAACCGAGTGAACACAGACACACCTGCGCCCATTGCCATGCATCACATTAGATGTAATTAACCAGTTAATTAATCAGTTAACACAGCGGCACAGACTAATTAGAGTTCTGAATAAGTCCCGCAGTCTCGCGGTGGAGAACAGACAGTCAACTCGACAGTCGACGGGAAAGAAAAAGCAACACGTTGTCTTCCTCAGATTGCCAATGTGAAACACACCGCTTCTCTCCCCCCCCCCCCCCTCCATCAAACTGTGCCTGGCGATTCCTCCTCGCCACTGTTCATCACAGGTCACACCTCCTACTCTCGTCCAGTCCATCTCTACGCCACCTCTCAGCAGTGACGGCATCTCCTACCTCCCCACCGTCCTGATAGTGTTTAAAAGGCTCGTGATTGAATCGCCGCCTGAGTTTCATTTTTCTTTTGTGATCGTAAACAAATGTAAACAAGAAAAAGCTCAGCCTGAGTCGGAGGCGTGATGGAACAGAGATCGATCCTGGGGATTAAACCAGAGCGTTCTGTTTCCACTCCGTCTCACCCAATCAAATCCCTTTCATTCTCTGCCTCTCATTTTCTCCTCCATCTTGTTTGTGCAGCCTCTGCGACAGGGTGACCACAGTGCCAGGGTCTGGAGGGCCCTAAAGGAATGCAAATCAAATATTAGAGGCCAACTTAATAATAATACTATCGATCCGTGAAGGCTTCAGGCTTGTTTTGAGTGGATGGCTATGCTGTGTCTTGAGGGGAAGAAGGGAAGGTGCCGTGTGTGTGTGTGTGTGTGGGGGGGGGGGGGGGGGGGGGGGGGGGGTGGGGGGGGGTGTAAAGATATGAAGCAAATTATATGAAAGAGAGATGGAAACAGGGGATGCAGAGGGGAGTACAGCGAAAGAGATGGGCGGAGGAAGACGAGAGTTAGCTGGAGGGAGAACAGGGGGAGGAAGCAGGATGTCTGAGGAGGAGTGTTGTTGCAGGGGGAGAGGAGGGAATGGGGGAGGCAGAGAACAAGAGGACGATCGCAGAGCTGGATCTTCCAGGGCTCCAGAGCCAGCAGCCCAGCCTCCCTGGCTTTGATCCCCCAATTAGAGGGCCTCGGCCTGGGGACAGATACAGACCAGGGGTGGGTGTGTGTACGGATGGAGGGTTTTGGAAGAGGCATAAACACAGCGGATGGAATGGAGAGACAGAGATGAAGGAGGGAAGCCAAAGGAATGGAATGCATGGTGGGGAGGGATAATTGAAAGGGGGGGGGGCTCTTCTCTTGCTCTCTGCCCCAGCCCGGGAGGCTCTTTCCCTGGGCACAGAGCAGCGTTTGAGAGGGCAGTGTGCTGGAGCTTGAGATCTCAGTCACTGAACATCTGACACCAGAAAATAGGCAAAGGAGCTGCATCGGGTTTGATTGGAGTGGTGCCCCCAGCATGTGGTGTGTACACACATACACACACACACACACACACACACACACACACACACACAGCATTTCTGTAGAAACAAAGAGACACTCAAACACCGAGAACTACTCGGTAAAGTCAAGCAGTTCTGGTTCATCAAAGTTAACGTTTCATAGTTCCACTAATGGTTATGTAATAATAACTAATGTAATGTGTGCGACATGAGGCTAGGTGCTGACTCCCACCACAGGGGGCGCTGTTGTCCCTGATGCACACAGTCCAGGAAGGGCGAGGTCATTCTTTTGCTTGATTACCGTGGGCCCACTCCTCTCTTTTTCTCCTGCGTTATTCCTTCTCTTTGTCTCACCTCTTCCTGCCCCCTCACACAATTTCTCGCCTGATGACTCAGCGTCCCTTTTCTCTCTCTCTCTCTCTCTCTCTCTCTCTCTCTCTCTCTCTCTCTCTCTCTCTCCTTTTCCCCCTCTATCTCTCCAGCCCCCTCGCACACGCGCACACACACACACACACACACGCGCGCACACACACACACACACACACACACACACACACACACACACACACACACACA
>CM030172.1:5745990-5765990 GCA_017639675.1 Aplochiton taeniatus
CACACACACACACACACACACACACTAAAGGGCAGGCTGGCAGGTCCAAATAGGCTACTGAAAGTTTGGCAGAACTTCAATCTTTTGGGCCAACTCCTCTGACTGTGTGAGAAGTGAGTGTGTTAAGTAAAATGTTATTTTAAAAAGATGGATAGAGAAAGGATCTATTTAGTCTCATACTTTATTATTCAATGCTAACACTCAAGCCATTATCTTTGTCATTGACATACATTAATACAACTCTCTCTCTTTCTCTCTCTCTGTTACTATTTTCCTTTCTTTCTCTCTCTCTCTCTTTCTCTTCCTATCATTTTCATTTCGAAAAACGTTCCAGCAAGTGTCAAGGCTTGAGTGTCAACTCAGACCTAGTTTTTATGCATAGACACACACACACACACACACACACACACACACACACACACACACACACACACACACACACACACGCGGCACATACACACATACTAACACTCTCTCTTTCTCTCCCTCTGCTTGACCTGCTGACGGTCTCTTATTAGGTCTAGAATCCCTCTCAGACAGTGTGTGTGTGTGTGTGTATGTGTGAGAGAGAGAGAGAGAGAGAGAGAGAGAGAGAGAGAGAGAGAGAGAGAGTGTGTTTACGTGTGTGTGTCTACATGTGTGTGTGTGTGTGTGTGTGTGTGTGTGTGTGTGTGTGTGTGTGTGTGTGTGTATTTACGTGAGTGTGAACAATTAGGAGATAGAACTCTCCGACAGTGTGTGTGTGTGTGTGTGTGTATGTGTATTTACGTGAGTGTGAACAATTAGGAGATAGAACTCTCCGACAGTGTGTGTGTGTGTGTGTGTGTGTGTGTGTGTGTGTGTGTGTGTGTGTGTGTGTGTGTCTCTCCCGTGCTCCCCTCATCACTCAATTCCACTTCTCTACTCTTTCCCTCTTTCCCTGTTTTCTTCTTTTCCCTGTTTATCTTTTTTCCCGTCACTCCACAGTTCTTCCACACTGCCCAAGGGCCTCGGTTTGCAGATATGGACAGCTGGGACACGTCCCGACCAATATTTTTGGGAGGACAGAATTGTCACGACAGATATTTTAGCTAACTCGTTCGAGTGACCTTGTTGTGTTTCTACCAAACGTCGAGACCAAAACTTACGCCCTTGACATTGCCTCTTCATCTCTCTAAAGCCGTGTCACATAATTGAGTACCATCAGAGTCACATTACAGTCACAGCAGGGAGCTATCACAAGGTGGGGAATCTGTCTCCTCCCTCGCCCTGCTTTATTCCCCTCTCGTAAACATCATGCCCTTGGTTTCCTCAACACGGGAGCAACGCTTATTTTGGAGAAATACACAGTGTTCTATTGTTTTATCCTCGCTAATGCGACCCACAGGGAACCCTAGCATGCATATTGTACATCAGCATCTCTCTCGCTAGATCGTAAAATTCCCATGACTGTACACTTGTATCCATATATACTGCTCAGGAACATGGGTATTATTCAACGTGTACTTTTGTACTTCATGAATATTCCTCTTCGTTATGAGTGTGTTTACGTGAAGTACCTTCCCTTATAAAGATCCTGGAACGGGGAAATCATGAGCCTACACTGGAACCACGACGACGACTTGAAATGGCGGCGTGCTCATACAAGGGGAGAAAAGGAGCGAGGCCTCACTGCGTCCCCTGGACGGACGGGCGTGGCTTTTAATCCGGTGAGCGGGCGTGGAAGTTCCGCGGCACGCAATTACGAAGTGGCCCTGGCTCGGCCCGCGGAGGTCAGGCAACCTCCGAGCTCCATTTTTTACGGCTGTCTCTTTAATTTAGTGCGGGGTCTTTATCCGGGGGACGGGGCACGGGGGGAGTGGGATGGGGGGGGGGGGTAATTAGCCCGGGGACGGGAGGACGAGTGATTGCAGCGGTTCTGCTGTCTCTCTTTCTTTTGTCCGTCTCTGACTCTCTGTCGTTCTTTGACTCAATCTTTATTAATCTGCATGTTTTTGTCTCTCCAATTTTCGATTGTCTTGTCCCTCTTTGTCCTCTTTGCTCTCGCGCTTCGCCTTTTCGGTCTACCATTCTTCCACTGTTTCTCTCTCTCTCTCCCTCTCTCTCTTTCTGTCTCTCTTGCTCTCACTTTCTCTCACTCTCACTCTCTCCCTCTCTCTCTTTCTCTCCCTCTCTCTCTCTCCCTCTTTCTCTCTGTCTCTCTTGCTCTCACTCTCTCTCTCTCCCTTTCTCTCTTTCTCTCTTCCTTTCTCACTCTCTCTCCTTCCCTCTCTCCTGTGGCTCTTCTCTCATCTCACTCTCCCTTTTATTTCTATTTCCACTCCTCTGCATTTAAAACTCTTTTTGCTAAACTATCTCGCCTCAGCCATTCCTGACCTTCAGTAGGCAAAGATATCCATCACAAACCCCTCTCTGAGCTCTGAGCAAAAGCTTGTCTCAAGGAGACAATTTGATGAACTTTCCAAGCGCTTGACCTCATGTTGGGAATTAGAGCAAGGCAATATGACAGGTAAAACTATATGGCAGTATTAAGGAAGAAAAACAGAACAGAACAACGCAAATTAGTGGTAGATCAGACACATAAGCAGGAGGAAGCTGGGGGGGGGGCAGCTAATCTCCGACACATTATGTCTAGGTGCAAGACAGCCTTAAGGGGGATATACATGGCACCACAATCAGGTACTAAAGTGTTTTGCAGGCGGCAGCAATAGAGCATAAAGTCGGTCAATAGCTAATGCCCTGTCCGTTGGAGCAGAGTGTGACACGCACTACATCCACTTTGTCAGGGAGGGAAAATACATAGGCCAACACAAACCTCGGGGAAGCTGAGCGAGCCTGTGAGTGGAAAATGCTGTCAGGTGCAGGCCAACAACCAGGAGTCCCATCAGAGATTGCAACAACCAACTTCAGACCAGACGTATTACTCTGGTCCAACACTCAGCAAACTGTGTACTTTGTAGAGCTAACAGTCCCGCGGGGATGAAGCGATTGACGAGGCATACAAAGGAAAGAAACTCCGCTGTTGTGAATAAGCAGCCGAGGGATTAAATAGGGATCTGCAGCAAAGAATTGCACCAGACCATACAAGCTGAGCCGGATATAGCAGAAAGCAGTAGTCAGTGGCTGTGGTCTAAAAAAGAAGGATCCAATATGGGCGCTAAAGAAAATAATCTCATGTGGAAAAAACAAAGAAACGGGTTTCATCTCAGGACAAAGGTATAAAGGTAAGCGTTCCTGCTGTGTGTTTTTACCAAGCCAGCATGAATAGAGTGGGGAAAGATTCTTTTCTTTTCAGGTGACGGTAAGAATCTCTGCAGAGCTGTCGAAAAAGAGCCTGCAGGAATAGAGTAGGAATATCTAATAGCTTCAAAAATAGTCTTTTTTCGTTTTAATTATCTTGCCGTGCTGAGGGCCGATATAGAGGGGGCTGGCTCTGAGACGTGGTTGCTCACCGTTAAGCCTTCTGGAGGTGTCATGGGCTCAATTTAACGAAACAGTTGAGACTGAAGGTACCCACTTGAAAACCCCAATGACATGTCTGCCCTTAACCCAAATCCTTTCCAAAATATAGTTTTTTGAAGTTCCCTGTGTATTTAGAAATGGACATGGATAGATGTTTGGCTAATATGCGACTTACTATTGCAACAGATTTGCGCACGCTAACAATTGGAGATATTTTTCTGTCCAACGTGCAGCAACATTAAATAGAATATGATGTTACAACTTACAAGTCATCGTAACTGTCAAAGCATTCATACCAGCTGTGTCTGTTCACTTGTCGTAGTTCTATGGATTAGGGAAAGTCGATCCCTGTAAAGTTGTACCCTGCGCAGAGCATAACCGTGACTGAGTGAGCTAATTGGCGTGCTAAACAATGGAACTTTTTCGCAGCAGAATTTGCTGTCGAGTTCCATTTAGAACTAATTGTGTCACATCCCAATGACGTGACCATTTCACCATCCAGCTCACTATTAAAAAACAACAAATAAATCCTGGAGACCTCCCCCAATTAAAGAGGGTTTTATACGAGGTGTCGGATTCATAAACCTTCTCCACAGTCGGTTGCTTTCTTTCCAGGCATTAGCGCTCTCATTACCATTGTGTACAAACCGTTGCGCCACAGTAAATCATCTACGAGCGCACCTTCGTGTTTGTGTGTGTGCGTGTGTGTGTGTGTGTGTGTGTGTGTGTGTGTGTGTGTGTGTGTGTGTGTGTGTGTGTGTGTGCGTGCGTGCGTGCATAAAGTGCATTGCAAAGCCCATTAAGGCCGTGGATGAGAATTCAAGCAGCAGGTGATCGAGGCTCCAAGGGAACCTCTTGGACAAACCAGCTTTCGTTTCTCTCCCTCAGAGCTTGATGGATGTGTTGCGAGACCGTGATCGCAACCCGCTGTTGTGGACGATGGGCTTGCATTCTACATTCAGTGCTTTCTCGGTTTCTGCCATTCCATCGCATTTTCTATCCTGAGCCCTATCACCCATTTCGCCTGGCTTCTGGTGTCTGTGTGTGTGTGTGTGCTAGTGCATGTGTCTATGTATGCTGTGTCGGAGTTTGTGTGTGTGTGTGTGTGTGTGTGTGTGTGTGTGTGTGTGTGTGTGTGTGTGTGTGTGTGTGTGTGTGCGTGTGCCAGACATCATTTCCAAACTAATGTTGAGAGATGAGGGCCCTCCCGCTTTGTCTTGCCCGGCCCACTGTAGAAACCAGGCCAGGCTATATTAGAGTGGCGGGTGTGTGGCATTGTTTCTGTGTCTTTTCAAAAACGGACGTGTGGCTGTTGGGGTTCCTTTCTGTGTTTTTATGAATTTATATTAACTTTATTGTTTATCAGGGATGACAAAGAATTCAAACAAAAGCAGCTCTGCACTGCGTTCTGCATCAGTCTGATCCAGTCTGGACTCAGAACGAGTCTTTCTCCTTCCCCATTGAATCTCTGAACAGAATCGAATGTTTCAGACTAGCCGAAAGGGGAGCTTAATCGACGCCCGGGAAGCTGTCCAGGGGTATTATCGTGCGGCACCAAACCGGCAGAACCTGTCGCTGCTTTGGATGGAGCAGCCCTGTTGGCATATCAAGCGCTCCCTCACAGCCGGCCATTCACATCCAATCAATCTGTGTGTCTAGCTGCGGAGTGCCGCTCTTGATGAGGGGCGTTGCTAATTGGATGTTGCGGTTCGCACCGTTGTTGACGTTGAATTAAGAATGAGGCGTCTGGGCGACAGAGAGCTATAATTTAGGCGACTTATCCCGCTAACCACCTATCATCTTATTTATAGTGGTGGAGCCCTTGAACGGTGAGATTGATTTACATGCAGCCTCGGGGATTGCGTTATGCAGACATCAGCTGTACGCAAACCTAACGCGCACACGCGCAGACACACACACACACACACGCCCACATACACGCACGCATGTACACACACACACACATCACTCTGACAGTGTCCTGGGTTAAGATGTAATTCTTATTATAATGTACAGTGTATTTGATGAGCAAAATGATTGGTTAATTCTCGCCCGGGGCCAAAATCTGTTTCTTTTGAATAATTTGTGGAATTTGCTGGCCATGCTAGATGGCGCTGTAACCAAACCCTTTGATAAATGGCTGCATTTGGAACCCTATCGATTCCTTCTCTTTCTCTGTCTCTCAATTCCTTCTGTCATTGTTTCCCCTCTCTCCCTTACTCACTCTTTCAATTCATTCTCTCTTCTCTCTTTCTCCCTCTCTCCCTCTTCTCTCTCTTTCTCTCTCACCTCTTCCTTTCTCTCACATGCATCCAGAAACACACACACACACACACACACACACACACACACACACACACACACACACACACGCACACAGACACACACACACACGCGGCACATATGGACGCAGTCACCTGCTTCAAACGGTTTTACAGGCACACCCCTGCCGCTCTCGCAGTTTCTAATGAATAATCGTGGAGATTTATTAGTGTGCTACGCAGACTAACTTCACACCAGTTCCATCCTCCTGGTTTCTCACCTTGTGTGTTTGTGTGTGTGTGTGTATGTTTTCGAGTGCCTGCGTATTTACATGTGCATAATGTGTATTTGCATGTGTGTAAATGATGTGCGCTATTAATAGGTCCGATCAGCGCCAGTGACCCGGCCACACACAGTTACCGTATTTAACAGACTGACTGCGTATCACCGTGGGAACAGCACAGATGACTACATACCACTGACTAAACCGTTTCCATTTGATCACCAGCACCAACTAAAATTGCTTTTTTTTTTCATGGTTATTTTGATTCAAATCTATCTATCTATCTATATCTATCTATCTATCTATCTATCTATCTATCTATCTATCTATCTATCTATCTATCTATCTATCTATCTATCTATCTATCTATCTATCTATCTATCTATCTATCTATCTATCTATCTATCTATCTATCTATCTATCTAACTATCTATCTATCTATGTCATCATTGTCGTCCTCCTCCTCAACTACTTTTTTTGTTTTATATCTGAACAGCATTACATCCACAGCACCAGCACTTCCCTCAAACCTCCTGATTCACCCGGATTATAAGAAGGGGCTTGAATTAGAAAAAATCTTAAAAATGTGCTGTGCTGTGCTGTGCTATACTATGCTGTGCTGTGCTATCTATGGTATGGCGTAATGTGCTGTGGTGTGCTATCTATGTATTGTGTGCTGGGGCTGTGCTATGCTATGCTGTGTTGTGCTATGCTGTGCTCTGTTGTACTATCTATGGTGTGGTGTAATGTGCTATGCCATGCTATGCTATGTTATGCTATGCTATGCTATGCTATGCTATACTATACTATGCTATGCTATGCTATGGTGCTCTGGGGCTGTGCTGCGCTGTGCTATCTAAGGTATGGTGTGCTGGGGCTGTGCTATGCTGTGCTGGGCTTTGTTCTGCTATGCTATGCTGTCTATGGTATGGTGTGCTGTGTTGTGTTGTAATATGCTGTGCTGTGCTATCTATGGTATGGTGTGCTGTGTTGTGTTGTAATATCCTGTGCTGTGCTGTGCTATCTATGGTGTGCTGTGCTGTGCTGTGCTGTGCTGTGCTGTGCTGTGTTGTGCTGTGTTTTGCTGTGCTGTGCTGTGCTGTGCTGTGCTGTGCTGTGCTGTGTTGTGCTGTGCTGTGTTTTTCTGTGCTGTGCTCTGCTGTGCTCCCCTCCCCTGAGTGTCATGCCTCTCACGTCTCAGTCCCATCGCTGGCCGCCGGGCCAATTTGTTAGCCGTGGCATGTGAGGACGTGCGGAGGGCGGCGCTTTGCTTTTAACATACGCCTTCCACCCTCCTTCTCACTCCACTCTCCTTCTTCATCCCTCCACCCATCCCCCCCTTTTCCATTTAGGCCCCTTCCGTCCCTCTACCTCCTTGTTCTTTTTTTTCCCCCCCTTCCTCCCAAGTTTACCTCTCCTCCCATCCTTTCTAACCATCAACCTGCTCGGCCTTATCTTCATCCAATCCTCTTTTTCCTCCATGATTTCCCAAGAACCCCCCAGCACCCTCGACCCCCAAAAATCTAAATGAATATGATAGCAAAGCTGACATCTGCACTGTAAATAAATAAACACAAAACGAATCCCAAACACACACACCATACATAATTCACATTCCGTGGCCCCTCTGGTAATTGTCTTTCGTAAAGAGTGCGTCTGCTGCATTTCTGCATGACTTACTCCATTCCCCAGTCCCAGCCACACTGGATGCCTGGCTGCCCTTGGGAACAGGGCCAGCGCCGGAGATTGGATCCCCAGCCGGGTGTGAGCGTCCCTGGGGAAGAGGGAGAGGCTGGTGCCTGGGGGGTGGCGGTAGTGGTGGGTGGTGTTAGCCACCCCCCCACCCACCCCTTGCAATGTGGCTGCTACTGCTGCTCCTGTTCTGCGGGGGAATCAACCACCCCCATCCCCGAAAAAACAACACGTCCACAACCTGTGAAGGATCTCCCCTTGCTGCACACCATTTCTCCTCCCTCCCCATCCATCGCTCCTTTCCTTCCTCTGACTACCCTTTCTCTACTCTTCTTTTCTACATCCCTCCATCTCCTCCCACCCCCTTCTCACTAACTAGCTCAATCCCAAAACACACGTAGGAGGGTCCCCCTGTCTTCCTTGGAAGGACATATCTCCCTACTTCCCCCATCTGCTCCGATCTGTCCATCCATCCCTCTGTCCGCTCCGCTGATGTGACCATCTTTCTATTCCACTCCTCCACCCACCTCTCTCTCTCTTTCTCTATGTATCTCCCGCTCCCTCTCTCTCTCATACTCTGCCGCTTCCTCTCCCTCTCGTTACTCCCTGTCTCTCTCTTATTTCTCTCCCCCCCCCCCCCCCCCCCCCCCCCCCCCCCCCCCCCCCCCCCCCCCCCCCCTCCTCCTCTATTCAACTCAGTCCTCTATTTCCCTCTCTCTCTCTCTCTCTCTCCTCCTCTGCGTGACAGTGAGCCTGTAGTATAGTGGCAGAACACGGATGCTGCTCTGGACCCGTTTAAGCAGAGAGTTAGGGGGATACAAACCCGAACCCGCCATCTGTCTCTCTCCTTTTTCCATCCCCTCCTCCCTCCTCTTCTATCGGTCAATCCGCAGAGTAATAGACATTATCGTAAGAACCTGTGTGTAATCTGCACCGTCTGTTTTGATACAGGAAATCTCCGCACGGTTTTTTTTGGTTGTCATGGCATAGCCACGCATATATTATGCATTATCCAAAACACAATGTTTGTGGAAACGGAAATAATTGGTTTTGATAAGCGGTTTGAACCATGGACCCAGACCCCACCGCAATTACTGTGCGATTTGCAGGCGATTTATTTATTGTGTATGCTTAGTGTGAATCTGTACAAACCCACATTAACTTTCTATCTAGCGATAGTGTTTGTGTGTGTATGTCTGTATGTGCGTTAATGTTTGTGAGTGTTTATATGTATGCGTAGAGCTGATGTCTATCTGACAATATCCCTGCGTCTTGAAGTAAACTGTAGGAGCCTCATTCCCCAATGGAGGTTCAAGTCTCATGTTTGTTTTTCCAATGTGAGGGAAGGGTCAGAGGGAAGTTACCAAATACTAACATGTGGTTCTCTGAAACACTGAGGGCTAGAGTTTTGTCTTCTTAGCAATAATGGGATGTGTCTTTTCGTTTCAACCTTGTCAACAAATCAGAACTTGCTATGTCGTTCGCCGGAACTGAGTATACTAATTTCTCTGTCGACAGACCAGTTCTCTGTATTCATTAATGAAATTGTGCTTGATCATTGCCCGTTGTCTCCCTCTTGTTTATTGGTTATTTCTTTTGGTTAAGTGAAAATATCCATTAAGAAAAATCAATCTCACCACATAATTCTCTTTGCTGTGTGAATTAGTATACACAGTATGCGCACACAAACTTTTAATCCACTGAAGGATACTGTGTGTGTGTGTGTGTGTGTGTTTGTGTGCATGTGTGCGTGTGTGTGTGTGTGTGTGTGTGTGCGTGTGTGTGTGTGTGTCTCTCTTTGTGTCCTCCTGCTTTCCTTCGTACTATGCTAAACAGCTAGCCTGAGGTAGCGCGCTAGCTACCCACAGTGTCTCTCCTGATGGGGGCGGAGAGAGCTGATTTATCACACCTGTCACGCCCGGCGATCGGTGCAGGAGTAGAAGAAGAGAGAGTGCTAATTGATTGTCCTCCTCTACCGTCCCCCAGTCCCCATTTTCATTTAAATGTGAGCCAGGAAATACAGTCTGTCAGTGCCAGGTTGAGACAGGGATGGGCTGGGGATGTCTGTCTGGATTACGTAAAAGGCAGGGTACCTCCACACTGTCATGGCGGACAGTGTTTGGGGTGAGAAGAACCAGCTGGACTGGAAAGGGAAAGGGATCATTGGACTTGACCACAATTTAAAAACAAAACAGTGGGGGCAACAGGTACACTAGGTCCCTAGCCAAAGTATATGACAAAATATATCTGTATATATATATATATAGTTACATATATATATATATATTATATATATATAAAACATTATATATATAATATATATATGCATATATATATATATATCACCTCTGGCTGACTAATATCTCTCTCTCTCTTTCTATCTCTCTCTCCCTCCCTCTCTTCCTCTCTCTCCCTCATTATGTTAATGAGGGTGCTGAATCCTTGTCTTTGCATCTTGCCAGCCAGATTGTTGTCAATATGTCTCCATGCCATGTTCAATATTTGATGAGCTGATGAAATTGATATGTGCTGATGATGCAAGGGCATCTTACCGACGTCTTCTCCGCCCTGCCATTGGCCCTGAGAAGCCATTGCAACAGGCTTTCCAAAGGGCAAAGCGACAAGCACAACCTTAAATAAAACACTGATGCATTATTCAATATGTTTTAAATATCAAATACAAAATAGGGATTTTTAGACATACCACTGCAACAGGGTCAACCAGATACATTTTTGAAAGTCAACGTTTCCAACGATCTGGCTTCATTTTACAAGAATAAAATGTAATTCTACATGTTGCTCTCCCAAATTTAGCAAACGGGTTTAAATATATATATTTTTTTATTTATGAAATGAATGTGGAGATTACAGTATCATGTCATATCTTATGTTGTTTAACTCAAATAATTCCTCCTGGGTTACTTATAAGAAAGCCTCTCATAATGAAACATGAAAAGGAAGATTGAAAAAAATGAGTCCACTGATCAAAACAAAACCTCAGTCAAAGACACTGTTCGTTGCACACTTGCTGTCAACTGTCAAGGCTATGGCAAACACTCAACCCGGCTATTTCCACGCACCACTGATCAGGCATACTGTAACATAAAATGGCTGCTTAAAAACGTCATGGTGAAACATGATGCGTCCGTGTATTGATGTAAGCCGTAATGAGGTTAAGGATTTCCTTCAGGTTTCCCTATTGACGCACCAATGGATGGGGCCTTTTACTGTCGAGCAAGCACCCATTTTAGTTGATGGAGAGACACACGAAGGAGATTTGTTGGAGGCTGTAATCTATTGGTCTTCTCAGTAAACAAAATTACATTCATTCCTCGTATATTCTACAGCCTGACTTGACCAATTAAAAAAATGTGGGATGTCGTTGTCTTTAACCATGTGGGAATGAATTGGAACGGTCAGCTCGGTGGAATGTGGGCTCTGGATTGTAGGATAGGAATAAATGCGTGAATAGATTTGCCATCTTATTCCATAGAAATCACAACCGTGCAAATAACGGCAGATATGGTGTTTGACGCTTTTCTTTTTGACATTTGGTTTTTACATTTGACGGTATGGGCAGAAAGGGGTTTTCAAAAAGTCTCAGTTGAGGGTGGACTTTTAGGTTATTTCTATAGTTTGTCTATCCTTAACCAAATTTGTATTTTTTTTATTGATATCGCTTTTTTAACCTACCTGTCCAATTATACACACTCAGCAACACCTCCCCTTGCTGCAGCTTATTACAATACTAAGTTACAAAGTATTTTAAAACTGTTTCCCCAAAATCTAAGTATACCTTAGGGACAAAATTGTCCCCTCACATTCTAGTTAGTAACTCTAAAGCAATTAGGAGGTAAGAGAAAAACTAAATGGGAGTTTCTGTTAGATTGCCTTATGAATGAATAACTGGCAGAGGTTTAGTTCTCACCTTGAACTAAAATAGGGCCCACCTTACCTCATTAGAGTATATCATTCCTCCATGGGTTCCTGTAGCTCTATGGCAGAATTAAGTGTCTTTAAAATTGAATCAGTTAGTTGAATGGGAGATTTGTTAATTGTATGCTCACAGCCCCCAACCTCCAAACATGGGTTGCATGAAAATAAAAAGAAAATAAAACACTTCAGGTCCATTGAAGTACATGCCAGTTATTGCAAATAAATAAGTAAAAGGTAATGTAAAATGTATGGATGAGAATATGGATTATTTAAGCTTTAGCTTCTTCACATTAGCAATTCTATAGACTATTTAAAATTGCATGCATACCTTGCTCTATAGGAAAGTGACATCTGCATTTTAAATGTATTTGTAAGGTTGTTAACAGAAGTTAACATCGACACACGATGCCATCGATACACATCCCAAGGAAATTGATATGCACACGCTATCAATCTGAGCTCCATCAAGGGTCCTCCAGCACAAATCAGATCTGTTTTCATGGGCTCTAGAGAAGAGCCTGCGTTTAGTCGCGCTAGCACTGAGCGCCATTTTGAGGCCTGCACTGAAACCCTGAAGAAGAGCTTCAATAGCGGCTCGTGGATTAATAACAATGGCGATACTAACTGTCTATTAGAATTCCTGTAGCCAGCGAAACGATACTGTAGCCTAAGTACAGATCCAAAGGGCGGTCAATACCAGGTCCTTGGAGTCATCAACCAATCAAATGAAGGAGCCCTTCCCCTGGGGTTGCGTGGCAACCGTTCCCTTAGGCGCAACCAAAGCAGTTATTATGGGATGCTGGGCAGTTGCCAAAGGAATTGTGGGTTTTAAGGTTGTCTGTGTTTCTGGGACCTCTGGGTCAAAGGTCATGTTACAGGTCGCAGGAAGTGGTCATGTGTAGACACAGGAACCCAAAGGTTGGTTGGCAACAGAACGGAGGTGAAGACAGAGAGGAATATCACGTGTTTTTGTATAAAACATTTGAGGGGCGCACTCGATATATTTTAAGTGAGGGGCGACCGCCCAATCGAAGGAAGCCGACAAAGTCTTTTTTTTTTTCAAATGAATCCGGAGCTTTAAATTGGTTTTTAAATTAGCTGGAAACGACAGACGCAGGGATTAACGGACGGAGACAATAAGAGAAAGTGAGATAAAGGCAAAGGGTCAAACAGCATGTTCGAGGGAAAGAAAGATCTAATAAGATCCAGACTCTTCTGAGGCCCTTGTAAATCAATGCTGTAAACCTCTGAGAGAATATTGACCACATTTCAGCACATTATGCATGTCTGAAATATGAAGGGCCAACGGCTGACGGCAGTCCGCTGTGTCCATTCAAACACACACACACACACACACACACACACACACACACACATACACACACACACCCAAACATGCTCACACCCACGCAAAAACACCCACAATCATACACACCCACACACACACCACAATCATAGGCACCCACACACACATCCACAACTACATGTGCACGCACACAAACACACCCGACACACCTAACCTGTACACACACCAACACACACGGACGTCTTTGAGAGAAAGGTGTTGATTGACTCTGGGTTGGGTGGCGAAGCCACGTCCACTTCAGCGTTGTGATCGATAAGTGCTACTTCTCGTTTTCATGGCGACGTACCATGCGTGGAGCATAGATCGGTTTCAAATGATGTGCCACATTATTGTTGACAAAAAACACCTGGTGTGTGCAGCTAATCAATAATCGGCAAATGTAGTCCTGAAGAGATCACGGTGAAAGCAAATTGTCTTTGAGGACTCAGAAACGTATTTGTTCATGTACTACTGTAGTACATGTGTTGTGATTACCAATATCGTGCAGGAAGAACATTCCGGTAGCGTTGTGAACACAGCATCGGCTGTACGTTTTGTAAAAAAAAACAGAAAACATTGTGTCGTTACCAAAAGACTTTACTGTTTTGCGAAAACAGTCCGTCGGCTTTTGTGGAAAGCCTGTGATTGACAGGAGGGCGTCAATACTCCCCAGCCTGGTCTTACCGTTAACGAGCCCTCTCATTAGCTCGGGGATTGACTCTACTGTCATTCTGACCGGAGAGTACGGGTCAGGATATGGAAAGAGGAAAACACCCACAGAGGAGAGGTCCAACAACGTTATCGGTGATTAGCGGATAAAGAAGATGGATCTGCACAGATCTGGTTTGTGTCAATAGTATACACACACAAACAACATGATGTTCATCGCCAAAAAAAAATTCAATGTGATCTCATGACAGAAATGCATTTAGCACGGAACATGGATCAGTGATTTACCGACACATGTAGATTAGAAAATACATATCCTCGTTATGATATTGAGTTGCGTGTGACTGAATATACGGACCTAACTTAGGGGCTAACGAACAGAAGAGATTGAAGCTCCTTAACGGGTTGGAGTAATGTAACTCCCCCCCACAGACGAGCCTCATTAATATCCAAACAGCCTCTGTGGCATCGCTCCCTATCCGAGCTAAGTGTGTGTAGTATTGTCATGTTTCAATGCCTATGAGGGGGTTGGTTTAGATGCAGGGCTCCCCACTACCACGCCCTCTGAGACGGGTAGTAGAGGCTGGCCTAGAACTAGAATAAGTAGAATGTGGTTTTGTAAAATAGAGATACGCTCCTAAATCGGTAGATGAGTGAACAGCTAACATCTGGTATGAAGTCAGGACTTGGAAAGTACAGTATGTGAACAGGAAACAATTCTAAACCAGCCCTGATAGCTTCATGCACAAAATTGCCTGCCTTGCTCTAAGAGGCTGAGGGCGCCAGCGAACGTGTCCACTTGTGATTCCCTATTTCCGGCCACAGTTGCACCAGTGGGTTGGTCCTCGGAAGGCGGCGCAACACCAGCTCACAGGGCAGAGATTTTGATCGCTAGCCTAAAAACGAGGTCCTGTCCCCACTGCTCCGTGCTGCTGATTTAAACGAGCGCTGTCTCATCTACGTCGTTTGGATCTATGCTCCTATTGGCTGTATTCCGTCGGAGCACGAAACAGCTACCTCTGTCTGTCAGGTCTGCTGTACGTCTGGCACCAGAGCCCTCTTCAATATCTGATGAGAGGACAAGGGGAGGGAGCGGCCACGGGGACAAAGTGCACTTGAATGTTTCATGATGTGAAATGGAGGTGATGAGGAGAGGGGACCAGGAAGGGGAGGGGTGGGCGTTTGGATAAAAAATAAATAAATACAAATAAAAAACACAGGCCGTTGGAATTGCGGCAGTGGAGTGCGGGAAGAGGAGGTTGAGGGTTGTTTAGCACTACTTTGGCACAGGCATGTTTGGGTTGGACTCGTTGCAGCGAGGTACTGCGTGGCTAAAATATTAACGGTACAAGGGCACACTTAGCATGTGGGTATAGGCTTCCCCATTTGTAGTAGATGCATAGAAACCATCTCTCTCTCACTCACCGACACACACACACACACACACACACACACACACACGTAAAGTCAAAGCCACTCTAAACACATCATTGTCCCTATATGGCCGTTAAGCAGGTGCAATCAGGCTGATGAAAGAGTGGTTGCAGGATTGTGGTGAGGCCAGTGATTATGGTAATAGTGATGTGAAGATGCGGTGCCAATGGGGCTTCAAGACTCGGCCCTGTTTATTAAAATAGATGTGCATATTTATTTGGTTTACTATACCACAAAAATGACGAGACCAACTCGCCTCACGTTTTGTCAGGGTGAGATCGAGTGCATCAAACCAGACAAAACAAGACATACAAGATAATGAGGTTTTTCTTTTGAAATGCCCAATAGCCGTTTGGCTATGATTATCTATTAATCTCCCTGCATTTCCAATGTAATTGTGCTTTGAGATAGTGTGGGCTTTGAGGCAGCAGTTCAGCAAAGACCTCACACTCTTTCCTCTTCACTTAGCTCCCGATATCCACCCCAAAGCTCCCTGTTACATAATAATATCCGCAAATCGTTATATTCCCAGCCCCGACAATTCGCGGTGCGCGCGTACGTCTTCATTGCTATTCGGCTAAGCAGGTCCTCTCCCCGAACCCATTCCTCACCTTATCTCGCTTAGTTTATTGCCTTCTAAGGACGCGCTCTCCCCGCGCAGCCTCAGGGTCAGATTAAAGTTATGCTATTTAAGGAGCCTGATTTCAACTGACAGACACAACCTAATCCGCATTGATCAGAGCGCCTGGGTATCGCATCAGCGTCCTGTATGGGTGATCAAACTAAAAGGAGATGACAGGGTTAGCTCGGCTACCTAGGGAAGCCGGTGCGCACACGGGAAGGTTTCGACTAAGTGGAAATGAATGGCTTCAATATTTTAGTGTACGCAGACGTTTACCCGATACTCTGACTCTCGGTTTGTTGTCAAGTCTACGCGCAAAATCAAAGTGTGGGTTTTGAAACAGTCGTTAAATCGTCCAGAGATAAAACAACATTGGTTCCCCTCCCGACAGGTAAAATGTCGTAATTAATTTAATCCCTGTCACTTCCGTTGGTTGAATCAAAAGATGAACGTCATGTTAAGGCAGACCCGTTAGTCGCAGGAACAAACGGAGAGATGGCTTGATCAAAACAAAAATTCAATAAGGAGCAAAGGAAATTGTTTCAAAACCGACAGGGCGCGCTGTGGCCCATCCCGTCAATGAACATCTAATGGAAAACCCATAGCAATGCCCCTGCCTACAGGATTCTAAACATTTGTTCAGCTCAACATTTGGGAGCGTGGTCTGGTATCTTCATTTGTTGGTTTCCACGTGGCCTTCAAGCGCTCTCTACAAAGTGGCACGTCGCTGTCCGTCTAGAATGGGCCGGGTTTCCCCTCCGGTGTAGCTGGTGTCTATGAGGCCCACCACCAATGGGCCGGGTTTCCCCTCCGGTGTAGCTGGTGTCTATGAGGCCCACCACCAATGGGCCGGGTTTCCCCTCCGGTGTAGCTGGTGTCTATGAGGCCCACCACCAATGGGCGGCTCACAACCCCGTCCTTGCAGTAACCGTTGCTGTTTTCCCACCCGCCTAGCGTTCTCATCCTCTCCAACTCCATGACGTGAGAATGAGTGTCTCAGCGAGCGTCGCTTCTCCGTCTCCTGAGAACGTATTCTTGGTGAATCCATCTCCACCCCTTCCACGTGGAGAACACACACACCACCGCGTTGTCCCCACGTATTCCAGTGGTGGACACAGCCGCGGTAATTTTTTTTCAAGTGAGCCGTTCCATTTTGGGCCTGGGCCGTGGAGGATAGAGGCAAGCTCCAGCCCCCATAGACCTGGGAGGAGGCTGGAGGTAACGGGCCCACAGAGAGAACACTGAAGGCAGGCAGCGAGCATCAGTATTCAGCCTGGCCAGCAGCCAGCCCCCCACTTCCCATCGATCAGGTATTTTACCTGTGCTGGGATCGAAACGCTCCTCTGTCGATGAAGCCCCCCTGCGTGGCCAGGCTGGAAAACGGCTCCTCACGGCTTGGCAACGTGCCACACACACACACACACACACACACATACACACACGCACAAACAAACACGTACAGAACACATCGCACACTCACACACACACGCATAGGGGTAGGCATGGATGCACTTTCAAATGTTAACACGCGTGTGCAAACATGTGTGAGTACGCGCACAAACACGCACATTCAAAATCTGTCTTTCTTCATAGCTCTAACTAAACATAAATATCTCAACAGCCATGCCATCCCCGTAAGAGTAGTCTCAACGGGTCTGCTCACCCGCAAGGCTTCTTTGAAGTCCATGGTTCCTCCAGGCCTTTAATTGCTGTAGTGAGTGAGTGCTTGTGTGCTCGTGCCAGTATTAGCTCAGCGGTGAGTAGACCCGCCTCCGTTGCCTTTGTGGTAATGGTAGGGTTGGACGTGTGGACAGCCACTAATGCCGTAGAATTGGATTTGACGTTGCAACCGCCCGTGAACAAAGACGGCATCGCTAGGCCCATGTGGACGCCATTGTGTGCCAGATAAATATAGAAGAGACGTATCAGGAAAATACGGATTCTGATCCAGTAAGGACCACACAAAGATGGGGGGGGGGGGTTCCACACTACAGATAAGAAAACATTACACACTCACAATTCAATGTCACCATTAAAGCGCTAGTTAGCCCAACAAAATACCCATTACAGCATGTAGGAGATGAGTGTGTGCTGAATGCTATAGGCAAATACTACCAGTAGGACTGCCCACAGCTCAATAGCTGCAGACCCATACAGGTATGGCCTTGTCTGGAGTGGATCATCTCGTTTCATGCTCCAATACGCCGGATGTTCAGGTCGAGGGTGTGTATGAACGCGTGCCTGTGTGTCTGCTCATCCGGTGCCCGTGCTCATGGGAACTTAAAATGGCACCTGCCTCATGTGTCACCTTCACAGTGTGTGTGTGTGTGTGTGTGTGTGTGAGGTACACACGTTGCCGTGTTTGGTAGACCGATGCAAAAAACATACATTTTAGGAAGAGTATCACTAAATATCTTCAAAGGAAGGCATACAAAGCTTATATATGACCTTCTTAGCTAAAGGACTTGACTCAAGTTTATACAATACCAAATGAAAACCTCTCTAATTCTTTTCAAAGGGAATGTCCTTTTCCTGCAGTGGAGGACACACCCTTCCCAGGGAGAAGCTCTGAATGTGATGCCAAACCTCCATACATACATTTCAAAAACAACGTCCAAAGAAGTAGGGTAGCGCTCAGCACCTTTGAGGGGACAACAAAAGGACAGGAACGGTGCCTCGGTTTCACCAAAACATGCTAACGTCTCGGCCCGGCAGCAGAGCAAGGTCGCTCCTGCGAAGGCCGACATGCTGGTACGTCCTTTTAGGAAGAACTCACCACACGCACACACGGACACACACACACGGACATACAAACTCACACACAGACGCAAAATCACACACACAAACACACAGACACTCTCAAAACACCCGGAGGGCGTACAGCGTGAGTGAGTGAGCGAGCCCCTCTCTCCCAGAGCTCATGCTCTGGTCCATCCTGACCACACCAGCGTCCAGCCCCGCGTAGGGGAGATAAATCAGGGCCTGACAGCCCAGGCCTGGCCGGACGGGGGAGCCGCACGGACGTGAAGCTGGCGAGCGCTCGTGATGGAGAGGTGGCTAATGGCCAGTTGTCTTGCCGTGGCTACAACCTGAACCCTGGGGGTCAAAGCAATAATGAAAAGCTGCTCGCCTTTATCTCAGCATGCTGCCCTAAAGACCCTCAACCCTACCTATCTCTCTCTCTCTACTTCTTTCTCTCTCTCTCTCTCTCTCTCTCTCTCTCTCTACTTCTCTCTCTCTCTCTATCTCTCTCTACCTCTCTCTACCTCTCTCTCTCTCTACCTCTACTTCTCTCTTTCTCTTCACCCCCTCTCTCTTCCCCCCCCCCCCTCTCTCGCTCTCTACATCTCTGTACCTCTTTCTTTCTCTTTACTTCTGTCTCTTTCTCTCTTTCTCTTCACCTCCTCTCTTTATCCCCTCTCTTTCTCTTTCAATCTCTCTCTCTGTCTCTTAACCTCTCTTTCTCTTTACCCTATCTCTCTCTTTATCTCTCTCTCTCTCTCTCTCTCTCTCTCTCTCTCTCTCTCTCTCTCTCTCTCTCTCTCTCTCTCTCTCTACTCTCTTATCTCTCTTATCTTCTCTCTCTCTCTCTCTCTCTCTCTGTCTCTATCTATCTCTCTCTCTCTCTCTCTCTCTCTCTCTCTCTCTCTCTACGTGGCTGTAGGTTGTTCTCTCCCTATCTTGACACTCCAGAGCAGGTCAAATTGTCCTCCTTTTATTTGCAGAGCAGGTGCTGACCCGTACTGCAACCTTACTGTGGCTCCAGGTCCGGGTGTCGCTTGCCGCAGTTAAAGAGAATGAGCAGCAAGTTTGTTCTGAGGTTCCGTTTGGTCTGGCTTTGATACTGCAGAGAGAAAACACCCATAGACACTTTTGAGGTCCTCAGGTTGTCATTTTCCAGCATAAAGAAAATGGCCGTCTCTAAGGTCTATTTATGTTATGTTCTTATGTGAAGGGCCTGTTTGGCCTTACTTACTTCCTATGGAGCGTAACGCGAGGAGTGATGAATCCTTTACAATGCACATAAAGGACACACATAAAGAGAATGTGTAAAGCAATAAAGTGTAATTCATGAGGACACAATTTCAATACAGAAGACACTGAAACGTTATATCATTCCCTGTCCACATAAAAAGCCTTCAGATTAGCTTTAAGGACATTGAGAAGTGAAAATTGTTTGGCCAAAAAAAATAATCAAATGCATGCTTTTTGATTTTGGTGAAATGGTTCTCCTACCTCGGCCCCTGCTATAATAAGAGACCTGCTGAGAGTAATTTCCCCCCCTCCCCCCTTGTTAGCTTTGACCAAATTGGCTC
>CM030172.1:5770990-5780990 GCA_017639675.1 Aplochiton taeniatus
TGACTCGTTTTCTTAGTTAGCAGCCCCCCCCCCCCCCCCCCCCCCCACACACACACACACACTCCTCAGATATCCACGGCACCGATGTACCACGTAGTGAATGAATGCCACATGCTTTAGAGTAATAGTAGGTCCTTGGATTGGGCTTTTACGCTGCATTTACGTGCACCGGCGGGCCACTTCAAGTGTACTCTCTCGCCATAGTGAGTTCGACTGGCAAACACAAAAGAACTCTGCGGATAAACGTGTTTTCATTTCTCTCTGTCTTTCCACGGGCTTCTGCAGACGGGTGTTTCACAACTGCACGTCCTGTTCTCTCTCTCTCTCTAACTCTCTCTCTCTGGGCACCCTGGGGTTTGTAATTGCCATCACAAGGACAGCTGATGGTCATGAACAAGCTGTATATTTTCGATAGCGCTACCTTTTGCCTCACCCACAAGGCTTCGCATTCCTACACCCCCATGCGTTAGAACATGGGTTATAAAAGTAGTTGAATTACTTTTTAGCTCCCCCATTGACATGCTTCTGTCTTCATCCTTTCTCTCTCTCCGTCTCTCTCACACACAAAGTAGATTGCCATTCTTCTCCTCAGATTCCACCGTGCCCTCACCATGCTTCAGTCAGCTCGTAATTACACAAGGGGAGACCACAAAAAGGAGGGAGGGGGGGGGGGGGGTCATCCAAGGAAATTCATTCATATTTTATTTGCATGCTCATCGTTACCATAAAGAATAACTTGTTTATAGCTGGCTGCCCGTCTCCCGACGTTGGTGCCGATATATCCGCGAGAAAAAACACTTTTGGTGTTAACAGGAGGCTAAGTATAGAAGTGCAAGCATTGAGTGTTGACCATAAAGTAACTGCTAGTATTTTTCATTACACTTTTGACCATACAGTGACTAAGTATTTAATAAGGCGCTGTAACTATGAAGGTTGTGTACATAGACTAAGAAGGAGTCCTGTACCAGCAGACCATCAGGACTTGCTGGTTTCATCCCAATATGGTGCGAGCTCCTTCTCTATTTCATGTACAACAGATGTGATGTGTGATATGTATCCATGTTGAAGAGACCACGATGTTGGATAAATAACTAGGCTCGAGAGAAAAAGTGCGTGAGTTGCACAATAGTCTCCAATCAGAGGATTAAGTGTCTCTCGATGGCCTTGTTAGTAACTGATACAACATGAGTGGATTTTACTACAAGAGCGGCAGTTCAACTTATTATCAACCCAGTCCTGTTCTACTTCCAAACGGGCACGCCCTCGTCGGATCAAAAAAAGCATGGCGATCCATGCCAAGTGGCAAGATGCCAGCGCTTCAAAGCAGAGATCACGACTTGAAGCCTATCAAGGTCCTATCTTTCTTGCAGTCCACCGCGTGCCCTCGTCAGAACCCCATCGTCACCGCGACCCCGCCGTCTTTCCATTCGGTCCGATTACGATGATTACCAGTCTGCAATCAGCGCGACAGACTGAGAGAATGGCCCGCAGACTGCAGCTTGATTAGAGACTTTCACTTCAGGCCGTGTCCTGGAGGTGTCGCCATGACTACCTGAGCGGCTTTCCCTTTCTCGTATCCCCCCTCCCGTCTGGGTGATCTCTATAGCACCAGCTGTCCAACGAGAGACCAGGAGGCGTGGCTAATCAGCCGGCATTATGAGAGTAAAAAGCCATTCTTCAAGTAATTATTCGTGGCCACGAGACACAGGTGCTCACAATGAAAGCCGGCCCAGGCTGCAGCGCAGATCTTTAAATCAGGCTGACACCGAACAATCAAAGTGTGTCTGTTCAGCATTGTGAACCCCGGCTCATTTCAATAGAGAACACCCCCTTTTTTGTGCGTGCGTGTGTCTGTGAGTGTTTGTGTGCGTGTGTCTGTGCATGCGTGCGTGTCGCGCCAAACCCCTCGGATTTCATTTCCTTCTCCCATTCATCCTGAGCTTGCGTTAATATCCGTTTCCAGATTAACGAAGTGTGCCACTCTTTTTATTTCTCTCGCCCGAGCAAAACCTGCCCTTTCCATGTCATTAGCATTCTCTAGCATTGTTAATATTGTTAAGCAACTTCCTCAGAGAGTATTATCCTTGATTAAAACCACGCCAGGGGGAGGGGGGATTCACCGTGGGTTTTCTGTAAAACGGGGTGTACTGTACAGCGATACAGAGCCCAAAGCCGTGGATTGCTTAACAAAGCGCTGTGAGTTGATAAACTGCGGTAAGCTCCTGAAGTCTGGCATTGCCTTCTGTTGAAATGAAAAACAGAGATGTGACAAGGGGAACAAAAGGCCTCCGACCACCCCCCACCAGCACTCCATTCACCGCCAACCTCCCTCCCTTTGTCCCTGGGAATCGGCCGTTGAATGGCTTGGAAATCCCGTATCAAGACAGCTCAGGTAAGGATTATCACTCGTGAGTGCCACAGCCTCTGTTGGCCTTTCGAGGTAAAATACAGAAAAGAACCAGCGATATGAAAGGACTTCCCCCCCCTTCCCTCGTGTACATGCATAGTTGGCTAGGCCAGTTCAGACCAAAGATAAGAAAACAAAGTGGACATACAGAGATTCTGGAACACGGTTTTGTCACCATGGATGATTTCATTTCTTTACGGGAGAGTGGCTTTAATTGACCTTCTCCCTTCACAGAGCTCTATAAAGGATTATTAACCAATAGAGAGAGTGGTTACAAACCCCCTACCGCAGGTTCTAGTGTTTTTGGACACAGCTTCAAATAGTTCCTTTTCCAAATGACAGACTGGCTGTACATCCAGAAGACTGTTTCTAAACACGTTTTTTAATAGTAGTCTATTACAGTATTACAATATATTTGGTTGTTTTCGTCATCATATCCAATTAATATTGGATAAAAAATGCCTTTTCTTAATAAACACGTTGGCCTAGAATAAGGTAAATGTGGTCTAACTCCATAAAATACAAAAGTAAATATGTATTTCTTGGATATGAATGAATAATAAGTTACTTATGAAGTACATCCCTTTACCGGATGATAATCAGTGCTTGACGATAAATTTACACCATCGTCAAATTTGACCCGCTAACCCTAAAGGTGTAAACCATTTTCAAACACAGTAACAGAGTGTCCCTGCCTGGACATTTGAGCCCCTAATCAGTCTATTGTTTGCAGCTGTTTCCTTTAGTTTCTATGGTTTTCATTGGTTATTGGCTGCTTCTCCTTTCCCATTTAACTCCTGTTTCCGGTGTTGTCCCTTTAGCCGTGTCTCAATTCAGGGGCCGCATCCTTCGAAGGTTGCATTTGAAGACCGAATACGTCACAGTGGCGCGCCAGGGCTGTCCCATTTCGAAGGCTCCTTCAAATGTGGCCGACAAATGCGGCCTCCTCTCCCCAAATCTGGAGGATACAACGGCTGGATCCTTCGCGGCCCAACCTATCCCAGAATTCCTTGCGCGCTGGTGACGATTGGATACAAGTGTCGTGACGCCAGGGTGAGGGTGGGAACAGCTGGCGCCGCAAATAGGAAATCGTCAGGAGACAAGGCCGTCTGATTTAATGTAACTTAAGAACGCTCGGTTCGGCCTTCGCGGTCCACAAAGGCGTGCCTTCGTAGACCACGTCCTTCGAAGGATGCAGCCCCCTGAAGTGAGACACAGCTTTTGTCTCTGCATTACCTTATGTTGCAGGCTCTCCTGTATTTCCTGGGGTTCCTTGAATAAACGACCTTTTAGTAAAATTCCTCTGTTTGGGTCCAACTACTATGCCAGCTTGGGACATAGAGTGGATAGAAACCCCCTTCTGCATGTTCTGGTGTGTTTGGACACAGCTTTGAATAAGAATAGTTCCTTTTCCAAATGATGGGCCGACTGTACATCCAGAAGACTGTGTCTTTGTATTATTTGTCATGGATATATCATTTAATATCAAGTTGACCGTCCGGAGAGGAAAGCGCGCAGTCAGGGAACCAGTTGTGCTGAGCACAGCAAACTGTTTGACATCCCAATCCTGTATGGCACGTGCAGTAACAGCTGCATGGCATCTCAACAATCACCTTTCTCCATATAACACACACACACACACACACACACACACACACACACACACACACACCAAAGCCAAGTGTTCGCTCTAACGGTATGCCCCCCCCCCCCAAACACACACACATAATTCAATAGCTGCACTATACGCCAAATATGCTTGCACTAGTCAAACGTTACCGGCTCCTCACAATGGCGGTTGAATCCGCATGACAACACGATCCCTTCATTTGTCCAGCAGACAAAACCACACAGGGTGAAATGTATGTTATCATCGTTTCCATAATTACAGCATTATTGGACTTTTCTATAGTGTATAAAAGAGGCTTTGAGAGGGGGTATGTGTGCGATGCTGACAATATACCCGAACCTAATTCCATGTTTAGTTCCCTGTTAATTCAGACTGATAATTAGCAATTAGTTAATTCCCTCTTTCACACGCTGTTATTATCATCTTTGCTCATCTAACTCCTACTGAGACAGATAAAGAGAGGGAGGATGGACTCTGTCTTTGTGTCAGCCAGTCTTTTTTTTATCAGTGTGTGCATGTTGTGTAGGTGTGTGTATTTTTGTGTGCCTTTGTGAAGGTTGTGTGTGTGTGTGTGTGTGTGTGTGTGTGTGCCAGTGTCTGAATGTGTGCATGTGTGTGTGCCTCTGAAAAGATCGTTATTATTCTATTGACTGAATGATTCTACTGGTTCCTTTAACACATGCATTTACTTGACTTGTGTCTCAATCTGATATCTCTCTTTCCTTTTTTCCACGTTTGTGTATGTGCGTGTTTCAACACAGTCTGTGTGTGTGTGTGTGTGTGTGTGTGTGTGTGTGTGTGTGTGTGTGTGTGTGTGTTTGCCTGTTTTATGACACAAGAGGCCAGCTTTAATATGGCTGCCAGTGTTGGGTAAACACGACGGTAAACGGTGAGTTTCTTTCCTGTTGTCACAGTGACTACGTGCTAATCCAGCGTTCAGATCACTTTCGGAAATCAAATTCCATTTTAGTGGTAATCCTCTTAGCATCACGGACAGCAGTTTCCATGTCCAGCAGCATCAACAAAAGGCTAGATCGTCGAGATTGGATTAGGAGCTAAGATTTGACGATAATAATTAAAAAAAAACTAATGAAGGTATGAACGAAGCTGTGTGCATCTGGAGGTACTGCTGGCGCTGTCGTTGGCGCTCATGCAACGTCTGCCTGCTGAAAATTAAGGGTTGCTTTTTTATACTTCACAAGTCGACCAGAGGAGGCAGCCAAACTCAGTCAATGTAACCAGCGGCTTTCTAAATTCCTACTCACACAGTCCGGAGCCAGATGAGGCATGCAATCAATTATCCAGTCCAGTTCCAGTGGAGTTTATAGCCACTTTTTTGTTCCCACGTCTTTAGATCAATGGATCGGCGTAGCCTGCCGTTGCATCTCTCTTGCCGCTCACATTGAGTGTGTGGACAGCTCCTGGCGCGAGAGATCCCAAACGACCGTTCCTTTCCCAAGTGTTCTTGGGCTCTTCTGCTGCACTACGCACGGATCCCGGAGGAAGATGGAGAACTAACGGTTCTATTTGTTGCTTCATAACTTGGAAAGAAGGCTAAAGGGCTACTTCTTGCATTTTTATTCAATTTTCATTCAGATATTTTCTACAGCCTAAGGCTTGCATTTGCTTGGCGCACATGAAGTGATTTACCTTGAGTTGGAAAAGGATTTTGTTTTTTTGGTGATTGCGGTTCGGTCGCTCAACAGTGAGACGACATCATGGAAGGAACAATTGGATGTATTTGCGTGAAAATACTTTCCGTATTGGTCTGGTTATGTTATGTAGCTGGCGACATAAATGCGTACGGTAAGTCTAGCATTATTGCCATTGTCTTTGATAATATATGTACATATATACACTTTAATGTTTTTTATCCATCTTTGACAACTGGGAGTTAGAACAAACCTACATTCAGGGCTACTAGTGGCAATGACGCGCTTTTGGTGATGTTCGTAGTTGGATATTGTAATCTGACTGACTTTTATTGGGTTTGTGTCCAATACATGCAACGCCTTTTAGTGGCAGATGCCTTTAATGGTTGAACAGTTTTTATACGTGCGCTCCAAAACCCTGTCTTATTTTTATATGACATTTTGCGAAAATCTTTTCTCTGTTCTTATCTTTCTCTCTCCTTCTATCTACCTAGTTCTCTCCCTCTTGTCTCTCTCTTTTGATATGTCTATTCTTTGCACTGTGTAGATAGTGTGCACAAAAAGATGTCTCATCTGGTTTGTCTAGCCCCACTAACATAAACGGTATACGTGTTATGTGAGCTGCATTGTGACCATGGCGGTGTGTATTTAAGCAACTAACAGTTTAATTAAGGTAATTGGTGCACCCATATCCAAGTCTGTGAATGCCCACACCCAAGAGCAGGCAATAAAATGCCTGCACTAACGCGCATACAGGCTCGCACTATAGTTATAACACACACACGCGCACACGCACACACTTAATCGCATAAATATAAATTAATGTTCAGAAGCATGCATTTATAATTCAATTAAATTGTTATTATCACAATGGTAGTGTTCACTTTTCGCGAGAGAGAGAGAGAGAGAGAGAGAGAATAATGTAAAAGCGGAATAGATTGAGTGGCAGAGGTCAGGATAGCACTCAGTGCAATTTACTTTAGTCTCATACAAAGTTGTTGATCTCTTACACAGGTACCATAGTTGGTTGGGACGCGCTGTTATGCGGGCAAAAAAGAAATGCTTAGTTTTAACATCGTCAGCCTATTCGTTGCTGAGGAGAGTGACTACTGTATCTGGGCTGCACTTCCACAAGTATACCACCGGGGGCGTAGTTAAATGCGTTGGTTGCAGCGTATCAAGCCAGAAGCGAATTGGACTGCAACTGTTGCGAGTCCTTTGGTATTGAAGATGATAATAAAGACGATTATGTTGGATCTAATTGACAAGGATGAGCTTATCCAATTGAATTGATAGCTCTTAGATCAAGGCACGACCTAAACGCATCATCCATCCCTAGTGCTGAAAACCATTTAGACTATGATATTGACTCAACCTGTGCATCTGTCCACCAGCATTACTCTACACAACAAGGCCAGTGTTGTCTACGGCTTCATATAGACAATTGGTTATTATTTGATAAAGCCATTTCATGTGTCATGGGTGCATGGTGTCTATGCAACACGCAAAGTATTTTCTAAATCCCCTCTCTCTATTTCTCACTCGTTCTCTGTCTCTTTATCGTTCTCTCTCTCTCTCTCTCTCTCTCTCTCTCTCTCTCTCTCTCTCTCTCTCTCTCTCTCGTCCCATATCTCACTCTGAAAGCCCTCATGTTCACATCAGCTGCAGAGCCATGCTGTTGGTCTGTAGGTTAATAGCTTCTAGGCTTGATTGCACCACACCAGAGGTCCCCTGCACTAGCCAGTGTTTCCTCCATCACATACTGTACACACTGAAGTTCAAAATGACGAGCAGATGTGCAGCCGGGGTAATCTGTCGGTCCACACTGTAATGCAGGCCGCTAACATTGTTTGCGTGCGTTTGTACAAATCTGCTTGCCTGCTAAATCTCTGCGAAAGCTTTAGCCAGGGTTGTGGTTTGTTGTATGGTGTGATGTCTGCACATATGCACAAAGTGTATTCCATCCAATGGCAGCTGAATATAACAGCAGTACCTTTATGATCAAGCTGGACCTGGAAAAGTTGTCCGCATTCGGAATCGCCTTAACATACTCCATCGGACACAAATATTAATAGACAGAATGCTAATGGTACACAGTATGTGACAATGGAACATGGAAAAAGTTCCCGGACGACATACTATATTTGGGAACATTTTGAGCCCCAGAATGCAATGCGCCAACTTCCTTCTGGCTTTGACAGTGTGGGGGTTTTAGTCACTTTGCCAGTTGAGTTGGCCTGTACTAGCAAATCTTTGTAAAAAGTAGTATACTAGATTTCGGGCTCAGCAAACAGTATGCAGTATGTACTCATTGAGTATATAGTAGATGGTATTCAAGTATGTGGTTGTGAACGTAGGCGTTGTCTTTGGCCACTATTCCTGTCGCCACAGACAGCGATGAACACATGCCAAACGAACGTGGTCCTGTGGCCTAGTATTTGTTGTGACTCGTGACGGTTAAAACACATGGACCATGTCCACCCTCTGTCAGAAGTCCTGGTAATATTTCCCCTCTTTAATCAGAGCGGCATCGACGTGCCTTTGCCACTGCAGGTCCGTGGCTGTTAGTGCCACCCTGTTGTCTTAGCGGTCCGGTGGAGAGCGACATGAGGACATCATTTCCACAGCTCCGTCGAACACGGAAGTCTGTCCCATCGACTTCCCAATCTCCGCTCCCATCTCTTGCATTTCAATCAGGTACCCCCCCCCCCCCACACCCGAACTTTAATCAGCAGCTCCCACTCTAAGCGGCCCAGTTTTTTTCTTTTGTTTCTTCTTTTTCCTGTGTTTTTGTGGTCCTTTGGTTGGTTGAGGACTGCCAAACCCGCAGCCGTTGGAATGAATGAAAGCCGGGCCCTCTCGAGAATTGGTCTGGCAAAACGGCCTTTCTTGGTTTGCTCACCTGGCCCTGGGTAGCTCAGTGGCGATGTGAATGGCCCTCACCAGGGTCAGCGTTTGAAGACCATCCATTACAAAAAACAAATTAATTCACCGACGGTCGTAAAGGGGATTCAGGCGGCCATCACATGCCATGCGTTCTGGCTCCTCATTGAGTTAAACCCAGCAGGTCGTCCTTGTCTATTCGGACTGTATAGTATACTGCAAAATCACAACCACAATCCGTGTACACAACAATATGTGGTTGTGCCATGGGCATGAGTGTCAAATGTATTGGAATCGCTACATTTTAATACTCCTCTGACGGCTATGGAGAAACCCATACCGCCACATGTTGCTTGGCGACCCAACTGACCTCCTTTCAACCTGCGCGTACAGCATGTTCCTAACACTGTGTGACAAAGTGCTGGAGCAGCATATGCCTATGCTTAATGGCCTAGCTAGAGTAATGCCTTTCCCGCTATGGTTATGCTAATTCAGACGCAATTATTTCCTGCTAAGCAACTTCTGAGGCTGTTGTTTAATGGTTTCTAATTGGAGAAGCTCTTGTCCGGAGTGTTTGCTGCAGGTACAAAGAACCAAAAACGTTTTTAATGGGAAACCAGCCACTCACTGCTGCGTGGCGTGGCCTGTCCTCCTAACATCTAAATGAACATGTGATAGGTTTAACCGGGGAAGTCAATATACCAGGCTGCCGTTCTTGTAAGTACACTCTCTCTAATTGCATTGCTGCTTTAGGTATGAGTGCTGGATTAGTAAAACAGCGAAGGCACGGCGACCTTTCTTCCTATTGGATGTTTAACAAGCGCCTCTGTTTAATTTGGGACGCGGCGGCGGCGGGGGTGGCTAGCGTTGCTCAGTGTTTGCGCTAACCGTGGCCCCCATAGGAGCTCTTATGTATGGTGGGGGGCGGGGGGCGGGGGGCGGGGGACGATGCCCGGGCAGCAGTCAGTACTGCATGTGTGTGCACGCGTGTGTGTGTTGCACATAGAGGAGTGTGCTGGCCTGTCATCTGCTCGGCGTGGCGCAGTGCATCTCCAATCTTTCTAAGTGGCCATAAATTCTACGATTGACGATTGCGCAGCGGGTTGGAACTTTCCCCACACGTCCCCAGCCAGCTCAGGACGTGACAAAGGCTCTCCCGCTGGGATCGGCTTCCGTCGGCCTTGCCTCAGAGTTTGCCGAGGATGGCAGGTGGAGACCAGCTGTCACTGGTTCACTTGTTGACCAGTGTGTGTGTGAGCAAGTTCCGTCTTGCTGTGTGGTTGAAGTTGATAAGGAGCCCGACTAGTAACTGTCGTCTTTGCGCGCACACACACACACACACCCGCGGGCGGCGGGCCGTTCCAGTTAGCAGGCCCTCCGAGCCGGGAGGGGTGCTGGAGCCCGCACGCTAACTAGGTCTGACAAGGG
>CM030172.1:5788490-5798490 GCA_017639675.1 Aplochiton taeniatus
TCTCTGCAGAACAGGGGTTCTTTTCAGTGGGTCAGCAGTTGTACATGGTTACGAAGCCGAAAAGTGCTGTGTCATCGTACGCCAAGCCACAGCTGACACCGTTCAAAAATAGTAACTGCTCCCCCAATGAAATGTTTTGGGCGGGGGGGAGAGAGACGGTAGAGTTGTTGTGTTTTTTCTCAGTTTTTTCTCTGTCTGAACTCTGTCCTGTCCCCCACTGAAGCTCTCCATTTGATGAGTCAATCAGCGGGAGGGGGCCATTGTAGGGCTAATAAAGGTCCCTAGGCCTGCTCACTGCAGATACTGTCAACCTAATGGAGTTATTAAGCTGCTCCGCCAATCAGTCCATTAAACAAGACAGTGGTGCAGGCCTCTCCCCACCCAGCCTGAAGGCAGGGGATGGAGAGAAAGGAGAGACAGACAGAGAGAGAGAGAGAGAGAGAGAGAGAGAGGGGGGGGGGGGGGGCATGGGGGGGGGAGTGGGAAAGAAAGAGGGAAAGGAGGGACAGATAAAGAGAAGGTGTAGGAGGGAGGATAGGAAAGAGAAGATAAGACTGTTTAAAGAGAAAGAGACATTTGAGACTGAGATAAAGGCATATGGATTGTAACACATGCACGCGTGCATGCGCACACACACACACACACACTCACACACTGCACCAGGAGGGGCATGGTCCCCAGCTGACAGAGAGAATAGATGTGTTGGGAGCAGCAAGAGGCCCCTGTGGGAGTCCTTTGCTGGCATCTCCAGGGGCCAACACACACACACACACACACACACACACACACACACACACACACAGATCAAAGCTTGTGTTTCCACAGGGCACAGAGACGGGACAGCTGGAGAATAAACGTCTGTTCTAGGGACTCACACCCTCTCCTCCTCTTGAGGCGTCACGCGTCGCCAAGTGTCTGTTCTGCATATTACACAGAAGTCTATGTAGTGTGTGTGTGTGTGTGTGTGCGCGTTTGTCTCTGTGTGTATATGTGTATGTGTGTGTGTGTTTGTTTGAAGCAAGATTTGTTTGTTTGGAGTGATGCACGGTGGAGCCAGCGTAGGAAAATATAGGATGTGTGTGCCATGTGTGTGTGTGTGCGTGTGTGTGCGTATGTGTGTTTGACTGCTTGCATCCGTGACCTTGCAACCAAATGAAGTCCGGGTGTCAGGTGCCAGCCACCAAGCATGCCACGCTGGGTCGACGCGCCCGCACAGAGATCAGAGAGCGTATCATGGCGCCCGGTGCCCCTGCGGCCCCCGAGACGGAGGGGGGTCCCTGGGCACACAAAGGCCTGCCCTCCCCCTCCCTCCCTCCTCCTTATGGAGCTCAGCCCCCCCCCCCCCCCCCCCAGCCTGGAGCACCATCTGTAACTCTCCATGGATCCGCCACTTGAGCTCTCCTGCTGGCCACTCTTTTCACTTTTTGGGGGGGCCAGGATGGGGGTAACGGTGGCATGGGGGGGTGTTCTTTTGTTGTGGCGTTTGACGGGGGGTTGAGAGGGAGGAGGAGGAGGAGGAGGAGGTGGAGGAAGGGGAGGACAAAGACACATTTTTTTAATGAGGAGCATAAGGAACTCTCTCTGGAGCTGATTATTCACAGCTCTTCCTCTTGCTGTTCCTCTTTTCCTTTCCCTTACCCCTCCTCTTTTCCTTTCCCTTACCCCTCCTCTTTTCCTCTTTTCCTTTCCCTTATCCTTTCCTCTCCCTGTTTTCCCTGCGCTCCATCCCTCATTCGCCTTTCATTTGGCTTTTCAACATCCTCCCGCTCATCCTTTCTTTCTTTCTTTCCTTCTGCCCTTCTTTCTTTCTCTTTCTTTCCGACATTCTTCCTTCATTCCTTCCTTCCTTCCTTCCTTCCTTCCTTCCTTCCTTCCTTCCTTCCTGTCTGTCTGTCTGTCTGTCTGTCTGTCTGTCTGTCTGTCTGTCTGTCTGTCTGTCTGTCTTTCTTTCTTTCTTTCTTTCTTTCTTTCTTTCTTTCTTTCTTTCTTTCTTTCTTTCTTTCTTTCTTTCTTTCTTTCTCCACCAGGCTCCTCTCATCCTGCCTCACTGTTTGTTTGGGACTGTCGTCATGCATTATGTCTGGCTTAGTCCTCCTTTTATGAACTCTGATTCTGATTACGTAAAACAAAATGTATTAACAGATTCAAATGGCATGATTCACAAACAGATGTACACTTTATGAGCACTGGATAAGCTGTTTGAATATTTGTTCTATTGTTTTGGATTTGTTTGACCATAAACATCCTTTTAGGATTATGATAAGCTACTGGTAACAGGGATATGGTTGAAATTGATTCGACTGAAGTAGATTGTTAGTAGTCAAATGCATTCCGTGGTGTTTTTTTTTGTTGTTGGTTTGTTTTAATTTTGATTTACCAGATTAGAACTTTGAAAATGTATTAAGTAATGTAATCCATTAAAGGAGATTATCAAACGAAACTATTAAAAGTAGTCATAGATATGTTCAAAAGTGGGTTTCTTTTTCATTTTAACGGGAGTAGTTTTCTTCAGGCCTTACTGTCAACCCAGCGTCACCATGCATATCAAGGCAAATTGGCTTTCAGCGCTGCCTAGACTCCCACGCCCGCTGGTCCCAGTACAGCAAATCAAATCTAGTGAGCTGGCTAATGAAACGGACAAGGGGGGTAAAAAAGAAAGTCTGTCTGCCAGGCTCTGGGCTCTGGGCTGGGGGAACATTAGTCCCAACTTCTCCTATTGTTGGCGCACTATGGGCTCCAGAATCAATCTCACCGATTGTGAATGAAAGAGCGGACCGGCTTTGACTGGGAGCCACGAGGGAAGGGGATGGCTTTGTGTGTGTGTGTGTGTGTGTGTGTGTGTGTGTGTGTGTGTGTGTGTGCGTGCGTGCGTGCATATAACCATTCCATACCAAAGAGCAGGTAATTCAGTTGGTCTCTTACCAGCAATAATCTCTTCACTTTCCTCCTGTCCCCCAATCCATTTTTTGGGACAAATTAAAGAACGAGAGATGGAGATTGGGAGAGAGAGAGAGAGAGAGAGAGAATGAGAGAGAGAAGGAGAAGGAGCCTTTCTGACACACAGGCACATCCAGCACCCTCACCTCAATTTCGCCGGTGTGCGGGCTGGGTCTTATTGACCCATCCCCCCCACCCCCCACCCCACCACCACCAACATGTCACCTCACCCAGCCTCAATCAGCACCTTCGGCCACTGCGGCCCAACCTCTGCTCGGGAGAATCCAATCCCCTCCCCCCTCGCCCCCCCCCCCCCCCCCCGCACCCCCCCCCACCCCACCACCCCTTTATCCAAACACCACCTCTCGCCCTGGTGCCCACAGAACTCATCTCCGGAGCCTGAGCCAGCACAATGGGCCTTAATGAATAGGATCCAGGCCTCTGAGTCTCCGTGGCTTTAGTGGCTCAAATCCCCCTCTTGATGGCCGGGTCGGGGGACAGCTTGACACACAGCTTGACCTCCGGAGAGACGGACGGTGCTCTCTGACGCACGGTATAATATACACTCGCGGCATCCTTTTTTCTCCCCCGCGGACACACACACACACACACACACACACACACACGCACGCACACACGCACGCGCGCGCACGCACACACACACAGCACACACACACGGATCCAATCATTTCGTTGGTGGAGGGATAAGCCGCTGGACCTAACAGTGTGCTGGTGCTTCCTTATAGGAGGCAGGCTATCCCTCCCCTATGATGGTGGTCTTAGGCTCTTTTGATCCATGGTTTAAGCATAAGGATCCTGACTGACGTTGACTCCGGGCCCTCCTCTTCGGATAAGTCCTCGTTCAAAGACCAAACGCCGGGCGGCCGACCGGGGTGGCGGGGGGAAAGAAAGAAGGAAAGAAAGAAAAAAAAAGAGATCGTCTTGAAGGAAAAAGAGCAATGTGTGCCTTCAGACTATCTTTAGTGGGCTGGCTGAGTGCTATGGAGGCGTCTGCTCAAAATCCTTCTGGATGGTCTGGCTAGTCCACTGCTTCCCCTCTCTCTCTCTTTCTGCCCCCCCCCCTCTCTCTCTCCTCTTTCATATTTTTCCTTCCTTCTCTTTCTCTCACTCCATTTTTCTCTCTCTTTCTCTCTCCTCTCTTTCATATTTTTCCTTCCTTCCTTCTCTTTCTCTCACTCCCTGTCTCTCTCTTTCTTTCATCATTTTCTTCTCTTTCTCTCTATTTTTTACCCCTCTCCTGTTCCTCTAGTTCTCCCTTCCTGTCTCTCTGTCTTTCTGTTACTTTTGCCTCGAGTCCTTCCTAACTTGCTTTCTACATTAACTCACACATAACACACTAACCCTGACTCAAACACACAAACACACCCTGGGAGTTGTGTTTGAGCGCTGTGTGTGTGTGTGTGTGTGTGTGTGTGTGTGTGTGTGTGTGTGTGTGTGTGTGTGTGTGTGTGTGAGGCCTGACGGCTGTGGTGGGTGGTAGCTCGTCTCACTGCCAGTCAGACCTCAAGCTGCTGCTGTCAGGTCCCCTGGGCCTGGGGGATGGGGAGGGAGGGAGAGATAAACGGAGCAATAGAGGGAGGTAGGGATAGAGGGAAGAAGGGAGGGAGAGATGGAGGGAGGGAAGGAGGGCGGGATAGAGGGAATAAGTGAGGGAGAGATGGAGGGAGGGGGGGGGGGGTAGAAGGAGGGAGGAACGGAGTGAGGGAGAGATAGAGCAGACAGGAGGAGTGTGACTCCCCCTGACCTTTCCACGCTCGGGCACAGACAGCTCGGCCTGGCTCCGTCTTCAGAGGACCGCGCTGACGGTTTCGTTTTTTTCGGTTTGGTCTGTGAGATGAAACTGAACAGATCAAGCTGATACTATGCAGCACGTGTCGGCCATCTTAGATGCTGCTGGCTTTACAGGGCCGCAGTGCGAGATGAGCCTGTTCTATTGGTTCTATCTATTCCTACGCTTCCACCTGACTGTTTCCAAGCTCTCTCTTTAGAAAAGCTGGAAGAGACGTGGGGCGGAAATGGCCATTTACACACACACACACACACACACACACACACACACACACACACACACACACACACACGGTTGGACTGTAACCTGTCTGCTACTGAAGAGAAGGGCCGCTGATGCTTAGCAGTAGCTGCCCTGACAGCAGATGAGTGAGAGTTGCCACTAAAGTGCCAAAAGTGTCGCTCTCCAACAACTATTTCTCTTGCCGTCTGAACGTAATGGGGGTCTTAAAACTGTCACGCTACGGGTTCAAAGGGCACATAAAGCTACTGCTCACTGAACTGTGGAGTGCTGCATACTGCTTTGGACCGAATGGGGTGCAGAATGTATTGTCTCTTTAATCCTGCCGTTGGATGTATAGCACCCACCTGGGTGGTGAATATACTATGTATGCATGTATGTACAGTATCTATCAATGATTTATAAACTGTGAATGGATTATTATAATATATGCATAGTTCATATATATTTAACATAGCATATGGCCTGCCATGGGTTCATCAGACCGCTATTTTTTTAACGAGCGCGAGCATAGCAAAACAAACGCTATTCTTCACACTGTGTGTTCAAAACAGCTGGCGATTCCCGGTCACTGTAAAAAAAAATATATATATATTTTTTTTTTTTAAAGTTTCCCGCCGACTAAGTGAGATGCATATTGGTGTCCTCGCCAATGCATCATTGACGTGTCTGTGCAAGCCCGGCTCTAATTTGGCTAGACTCTCCGCCATTTGTTTCAGTTAAGGCGGAAATGACGACAAGGTTGCGGCGCTGATGAATAGACTCCGGGATGAGATATGTCCCCCAACAGCGGTTCATAAAGCGGGGTTAGTGGAGATTTGTCAGGACGATCATTTAGAGCCACAGCGAATTAAATTACGCGCCACACAGATGCGAGGCCTTGACCGCTTCAGTCTCGCTCCCTTCTCTTCCGCTCACTCTCTCTCTCTCACTCTTTCTCTCTCTCTGTCTCTCGCTCATGCGAGACAAAAATCAATATTTTAAATGTACAGTTATCATTACAAGCTAAATTAATGTCGTCCTCTAGAAAACCCCCAGGTGAAGGCGGTCTACTAAACGTACGCGCCAAGTAGAGAGATCGTGTAACTCGTTCGGTGTACCTGCCTTTTGAAGTCGGTGTAGTGCACGTAGACCTAGCCGTTTGAATCAGCGAATACGCCCGCGGCTGTCTGGTTACACCGAGCGCCACCAGAAACGGCTGCTATACAAACAGAAGTTCAAACACTATGCCAACCTGCCCGATGTATTTTTGCAGCTACCCTCTGTAATCCCATCTCTGTACGAGAATCACGTCGGTTCGTGAAGACAGAGATTATTCACTGTCTGGGCTGTGGACACACGACCGTAGCATAAAAGTTCCACCTTAAGAAAACGTTCAACGGGGAGTGAGATCAGTACAACATTGTATCTTGGGCCTTGCTACAACAATCCCTCTATTAGATTGAATGAAATGGTTGACTAAGCAATGTTCTCCTGGGTATTATTATAATTTTTAAATCCGTTGCTAAAATACCAACTGGTCTTACTCACATACTCGTCACAGTTCCTTCCTTCAGGCCTCCGGCTTGCAAGCTGAGTCGTGTGCGTGCGTGCGTGCCTGCGTGCCTGTGTGTGTGTGTAGAATGTAAGCGTCCCTTAATGGTATGCTCTTGAGTGTGATTTGTGGGTGACAATTGAAAGACATAGTATTGGATTTTTATACTATAAAATAAGAATGGATGATTGTTGCTCTCTGTCCCAAAGTAAAAGCCACAGAGATTGTTGTTGTAGTTATTGTGGTGGTTGTAGGTTTGTGTTTGTTAGTTGGTCCAATCAGAGGAATGCTCTGCTCAGCAATCCATCCTCTCAGCTTCTTGATTCCAATAGGCAGCACCTGCAATTTTCTCATTCCTGGATCGTTACAGGGTCATTGTGTGTGTGTGTGTGTGTGTGTGTGTGTGTGTTTGAGTGGGCGGCCATTTGTAGATTGGTGTGTGAGCCCTCAACTTTGCTCAGCTGTGTGTTGGTAAATCTTTTTATATATGTGTGTTTGTTTGAGTGTGTGTGTTTGTGTTACTGTGTGTGTGCGCGTGTGTGTGCATGTTTGTGTGTGTGTGTATTTGTTTGAGTGTGTGTGTGTGTGTTTGAGTGTGTGTGTGTGTGTGTCTGTGTGTGTGTGTGTGTGTGTACGTGTGTGTGTGCGTAGGTAAGATCTGAACAAACATCTCTCATCTTGTGTGTAAACAGGCAAGCGGGGTTCCTGTTTAATTCCCAAGCCGTGCCACTTCAACAGAGATCAGGATAAATGACAATTAGCGGGGAAAAAAACGAGCCCTAATTCACGCTAGGCTGGCTGGATTGTAGATGACGGCATGCCGCCATTGATTGGATTGAGTTCCCCTGCTGGACCCTAGAAAGAGTGGGGGAACACAGTAGAGAGGGACAGCCAGTCAGGGCCGAGTCTGGCAGTTGGAGGAGATAACAGTTCGCGTATTTCAACGGTCACAGCTGGAGGGCCTTTCAGCTTGTCAGTGTTTTTTCTTCTTCTTTGTTTCGGGGAAGAAGGCAGTCCGCTGCATGGCTGGCCGAAAAAGGAGAAATGAATTTGTTCATTCAAATATCAGCATCAGACAAAGTTCTTGTGTGATTCTCATGTGATTCTATAAGCGTGCCAACTCAGATCTTGAAAAAGAAAAAAAGAAAAAAAAGAACTGGACATTCACGGATATTTGAATGACGTCACATCCCTGGCTTTTAAAAAGGTTTTCGTTCAGCCAGCGTCCATAAATAACAGAAAATCACTGCACGCGGGTGACATTTCCCTTGTATAGAATGATGATGCCTTTCCTAGAGAAGGGTTGACACAGTCCCCGAGTGTAAATGAAGCTTTTTTTTTCCTTTCTTTTTTACGTTGACTTCCTGATTAAAAGAATCCCCAGCCAGCGCTGTGCCACATCCTATTACGGCCCACTCTCAGCCTCTACAAGGTTGTTTGCTAATGGTAACCCTGACATTCAGCCAACCACTGTAAAGGGAGCTGCATTAATGCACACTCCTCCAAACCAGCCCGCCCCACATGCACTGCGGCGTTGCAGCAAAAGCCATACGTTATTTCCATAAATCAATAGCACATTATCTTTTTCCCCCATCGTTAAATCATAAGCTGTAATCGAGCTGTAAGTCAACATCTTATAATTATTCTTTTTTCCACCGTTCAATCCGAGGTAAGACAAAATAAACAAGTATATATCCTCAGTTGCGATGATTATGGATCCATTAAAGCAAATTTGTTCATTTGTTGTTGTGTATGTATTTTTTTTCAACAACAGCTCTGGCTGGCCACACTAGGAGAGGAGAGAAAAGGCCTAGCCTAGATAGTGTGGGTAAAACGCCTGTAACCTAGTGCTAGACAAAGACGTAGGGGAGGAGAGATGGAGGAGCTGACAGGAGGCCCTAATTGACAGACTCTTATCTGATGGTCAAAGGAAAGGGGGGAGTGGAGCGGACATGGATGGAGGGATGGAGAATGAACAAAGGAGAAAGAGGGGGAGGTTAGCAAGGATGGCTCTCCATCTCCTCTCTCTCCATCTCCTCTCTCTCTCTCTGTCCGTCTCTCTGTCTCGCTCTCCTTAGCATATCCAGGCCGATCTTTATCAAACAGCCCTCGGCCACTCCAATCCAGCGCTCACAAAGACTGACCTTACAAATAAAGACATCGAGGAGAAGGCTTGTGTGTGTGTGCGTGCGTGTGTGTGTGTGTGTGTGTGTGTGTGTGTGGGTGTGTGATTATCTCTGTGCATGTCCGTTTGCGTCCTCCTGTATGCCTGCCAGTAGACTGACTGTGCCCTCTAGATCCCGTAGAACAGAAATCTCTCTTGAAAATAACATTTGCATACAAATTTCGTCTATTAACTCTGGAGCAACCGAATAAGCCTGCAAATGGCCGTGGCCGCCTGGCCGATCCTCTGTGCTGTGCAGACCGCCGGAGTGATAAGGTCAACATGGCGTTAACGGGTTACGGTCGGCCACTTCGGGAGGGGCTCACATCCCTCGCCCCCGCTCCACCACGCCCCGTCAGCCCCCCATGGCCCTCACCGTCAACCTCCCTCCACCTCCGTCGCCCAGACCCCGGCTCTACCTCTCTCTACCTCCTCTCTCCTCCGCCCTGTTTTCCTCCACACCACCACCACCACCACCTCCTCCACCGCCTGCCCCTCCTCCCCCCCCCTCCTGCTGTGACAGTTCCATCCGTGGCATGTCCATCTCACGCTCTCACACGTCCCCTGGGAATAGGCCCGCAGCACATTCCTGTGGACGCTGTGTTTGTTCCTACTCTGAGGCTGGAGAGAGAGAGAGAGAGAGAGAGAGAGAGAGAGAGAGAGAGAGAGAGAGAGAGAGAGAGAGAGAGAGAGAGAGAGAGAGAGAGAGAGAGAGAGAGAGAGAGAGAGAGAGAGAGAGAGAGAGAGAGAGAGAGAGAGAGAGAGAGAGAGAGAGAGAGAGAGAGAGAGAGAGAGAGAGAGAGAGAGAGAGAGAGAGAGAGAGAGGGGGGGAGGAGGGATGGACAGAGCGGCAGAGAGGAATACATGGAGAGAGAGTGTGAGAGTGTGAGAGTGTAAGAGTTTGTGTGAGAGAGAGAGAGAGAGAGAGAGAGAGAGAGAGAGTGTGAGAGAGGGAGAGTGTAAGAGTGTGTGTGTGAGTGAGAGACAGAGAGTGTGAGAGAGAGCTGTAGCTAATCCAATCCCATCCAATGTAGCAGCCTTAATGTGTGGGCTGGTGATGTTTCCAGATGTGAGTGCTAGCCTGTGGCTGTGTCCTTGACTGGTGATTGGTATGCAGTGTATAGGCAGGGACTGGTGGCATCCTCTCTGCTGGGTAGTAAGCGTGCACACACACACACACACACGCACTAGCACTTACCCACGCATATGCAGATGCAGATGCCAAACAACAAACAAACACGCACACACACACACACGCACACACACACACACACACACACACACACACACACACACACACACACACACACACACA
>CM030172.1:5805990-5825990 GCA_017639675.1 Aplochiton taeniatus
AGAGAGAGAGAGAGAGAGAGAGAGAGAGAGAGAGAGAGAGAGAGAGAGAGAGAGAGAGAGAGAGAGAGAGACTAACTAACAGATGCAGTGTAGTGAATGACAGACATGATAGACATCTAATGAAAGGGTTTAGTTGTAAAAGGCTGCAATAGTCTTCATGATAATTTCTCCCACGAGTCCTATTTGACAGACGCTTTTGCTCACAACCATTTACAGTGTACATTTAGTATTTCACCTCGGGAGATCAAACCCGGCTTAGGTATCAGCTAAATGCAATAAAATAGATCGATGGAGGATAGAATTCCCACAACGTTGGTTAAGCGTATTTGAGGTTTTGATGACCTTGTAGTGGTTACAGTTCCTGGCAATATTGAAGGAGTGCATATAATTCCTGAAGTGTATCAGACCAGAGAGGGAGATTTATCGCTAATTCATCCGCTGTCAAAACGGACGGTAACGTGGTTTTGCAGTTATCACACGGCCCCGACGTCGTGATGCCCTTGTGATTAAAGCACAGCCAATCAGGTCCTCTCGTCTGCACGTTGCGCCATGCGAGAGGTCAGGGAATCGGGGTTTTGTAACGGCACTGTGGGCCCGGCAGATTGAGATGCAACGCCACGCGTTTGCTGCGGAGCGCACGTTGTTACCGGCTAGCTGCTAATGGAATTTGAAACGCGGCGGGTTTCACCGCTCTCACACAGCGGCAGTGGTCAAGAAGCCTATTTATATTTTTTGCATTTTACTTCAGCCATGTTCTTTGCTCAGACACGATCCTGCCCGTCCTCCTCTGCACACAGCCCAGGCAGGCGATAGATTTAATCAAACAGTGAGCCATGCCTGAGCAACGGCTCTGATACAATCCTCTCCATCCCTCCTCCTCATCTCCGCTGAATAGGTCACTTGGAAGACAGTGACATTCCAGGAAAATCCAAATCCTCCTCTTTTTTGAAGATGGCAAGTTCCCTTAAATGATCATATTACCTTAGAATCCGATTTTTATTTCACCTGTAATTATCCTACGTACAGTTAATTAAAAGAATAGAACAAGACTGTTTTGAATGTTTTTAAAAAAAATGTTTTTACCACGCCACACTGAGCTTTTGGCCACACTCCCTTTCATTCAAAGCCCTTCTCTCTTTGCTCTGAGAGAGCAGTATGTCCTTCCATGTCTCTCTTACTGTGCGTCCTGTAGCCAAGCCATGTAGAGCATAGGAGACATGCCTATCAGAGTGACAGAGGTCTTACAGCACATATACACACTGGACAGAGAGAGAGAGAGAGAGAGAGAGAGAGATGACTGATTACGATCAATAATCAATCACCGGCAGTCTGGCAGGCCTCATCGATCATGTCCTGCCTGAGAGAGAGCAGAGGTATTTTCGCTGCTGGTCCGTGTAAGGCGATGGGGTTGAGGCAGGGGTGAGTTGAGGCAGTGGAGGGGTTTCTTATTCTGTTGATGCAGGGGGAAAGGCATGTTGGGCTGTGGTTAGCATAACTTTGACCCGAATACTCTACATGAACTTGAAAAGGATTGAGTTAGAAATAACTACCCTCCTGACATGCTAGATTATACATGTGCTATGTTATATGTTGAAGCGTCTTTGGGTCTTAGAAAAGCGCTGAATAAAATGAATTATTATTATTATATGACATACAACTTTATTGGAAAGTTTGATACATATCTTTTTAATCTGAGGGCGTAGGGCTGGGCCTGTTTGCTGCATGGGGTTGTGTCTTGGCTGAAATATCCTGCTAGAGCAAAAACTGGGACCTTGGGGCCAATAAATACACAAACATAGCCTATAGGCCTGGCCAGACTGTCTGGCTCTATAGCAGTTCACTATTTAGCACGTAAATAAACAAATCAAATGAAAAACAGGCGATAGCTATGGGCTATTAGATTATACCGTCTCGGGGGGGTCTCAATAGAAAGGGGAGAGTTCGACACAGAATTCAAAACTATTACCTGGCTCTGACCTGATGTCTCGAACCGCCTCAGATGTTTTCAGAACATTTCCGGCAATGCGCTCGACGTCACGGGGGGTCAAAGGTTACGGTGTGGTCCGGAGAGCGTGGGGAAACATCCGAGAGTCCTTTTGGATCTGTAAGCCTGTGCGTCTGGGGGCGCCGTGGTGCCGTGCAGTCAGGGTGAGATGAACAATAAAGGACAGGACAGCAAAGCCAGGAGGCTGAATGAATGGTTCTCCTCCTATGTAGTCTGTGGCTTGTCCTTCAGGGAAACAAACCAAAAACAACAAAAAGAAAAAAACTCCACAGTGAGAAGGTTTGGGTTTGATTCGCAATGACATCAACCTGAACTTGAACTCTGCCTGGCGGAAAGGAAAGGAGAGGAAAGCATACAGAAATCCCCTGGAGATATACAAAACCAAGAAATAAAATATCATCAATTTGTCTAAGTTGTTGTCATTTTTCTGTGCCATGTTTTATTATGGTCTGTATATCAATTTTCTTTCTTGTATGGCAACACAACACATTATGATATATCATCGTCCCCTTTACATCAATGCCAACCACTCTTATGACGAGATTCGTTGCCTTTCAGAACCCCTTGAACAGAAATGTTCTGAACATAGGGTGGCCATGTTTTACGTTCCTTCGAAGCATCTCGGCGTGGGCTTGTAGAGCGACCATCTAACTAGGCAGAGCCTCCCTGGCCCTCTTTGCCCGCCTTCCAGAGCCTCCCTGGCCCTCTTTGCCCGCCTTCCAGAGCCTCCCTGGCCCTCTTTGCCCGCCATCCAGAGCCTCCCTGGCCCTCTTTGCCCGCCTTCCAGAGCCTCCCTGGCCCTCCTTTGCCCGCCTTCCAGAGCCTCCCTGGCCCTCTTTGCCCGCCATCCAGAGCTTCGGGTCCCATTAGCACACAACAGCAGCTGGGCTTCCCCCCAGACATCGAACAACGCTCTGGTGGAGTGCTCGCGGTCGCACCCCTTTCCACGTACTAAGCAGCTCTACCGCGGGGAAACTTGTGGCTGAATCCGGCTGTCGCTTACTACTTTGCCAGGCGCGGAAACTTAACAGACACAACTCTGCGTGGAGGCGGACATGTCCCTCTTTTTGTGTGTGGGGGGGCTTTCCCAGCCGCATTTGAAGTCCCGCGTTCTCCGTTAAGACCGATCGGTTTCCGCCGCGCTGTCGATCAAAGCGCGCGTGCCAGCCCGGGTAATCAGGGGGGGGGGGGGGGGGGGTTGTTATCAAGAACAGGTCGTTTTGCTTGGTCTCAGCCTGGAAGGTGTCCTCTTAGCTCATTACACCCGCTGGGGGATTACCTTAACGCCCAGACAGCAGGCGCCGGGACAGCGGATGCTCTCCGTGGATAGCTGGGGACTCCTCGGGAGAATGGAACGGGAAACGGGTTGGATCCGTGCGGCATAGTTGTGTGTATTGTGTGTGTGTGTGTGGGGGGGGGGGGGGGGGGGGGGGACACAGTACCCTTTCAAATGTGTCCCTTGTAAACATGTTTCGGCGAGACAGCAGAGAGACTCCATTGAGAGAGAGAGAGAGAGAGAGAGAGAGAGAGAGACACGTTAGACAAAGAACGCGAGAACCAGACAGACAGACAGACAGACAGACAGACAGACAGACAGACAGAGAGAGAGAGAGAGAGAGAGAGAGAGAGAGAGAGAGAGAGAGAGAGAGAGAGAGAGAGAGAGAGAGAGAGAGAGAGAGAGATAATAGAGAGAGAGTAGGGGGGGAGAGACAGGGGGAGGGAGAGAGAGAGACAGACAGACAGACAGACAGACAGACAGACAGACAGACAGAGAGAGAGAGAGAGAGTCCTTGTGGAATGTGTGGTCCCAAGGTCGCGCCGTTGATCCGGCCCGGGGGTGGGGGTGGGTGGTGGTGGGGGGGGGGGGCATCTTAGTTCCAGGCCCGTGGTGTTTGGCAGACACAGAGGCCACCTGCTCACTGGGGGAGAGGGCCTCCGATGCCGGCGCTCAGCCTTGCCAAGAGGACGGAGTAACGGGGGGGGGGGGGGGGGGGGGGCGACTGACCGCGCTCCAACCGCCTTCATGCGCGGCCAAATCCCGCAGGCCGTCCAACGGCAGCCCTCGTCCGCCACACGCCCCGGCGGCCTTGGAAAATGAAGGCACGCCGTCGACGGTGTTCAATCAGGCCCGCCTTTGTCTCTCCCCCCTGCCCCCCCCCCCCCCCCCCGCCCGTGCCAACAGGCCCGTTGGGCTGCGCTCCGAGTTGATTCATTGCTCCATTTGGCGTGAGATGACATACGTATGTTTACTATAATCTGCCTCTTAATGTGATGCGAGGAGTGCTACCCTGGATTGTTTGGAATGGGGGAAATTGCATGGTGAAAGAGGGCGAGGCTGCGTGAAAGGGAGTGAGAACAGATAAAATGATAATAAAGTGATTTGCCACCGTCTCTTGATATACGGTAATTTTCATACTTTATCACTGGGAGCAATGTCTATTTTTGCTCATCGTAGTAACAATGTATTTTCTTCTTTTCCCGGATGGCAAGCTACTGTCTTCCTGCCCCCCCCCCCCCCCCCCACCCTTCTACACAGAAGCATTTTCTATCTGGCCTTGCAGCAGCCAAACAACAGATTACACCGCGACACACCATTATTTTCCATGATGGTACTCATACATCAAGTCCGCACTTACTGGTGCTGGACCAGGGGAGACCGTGTGAGGGGAGTGGGTGTGGGTGTGGGTGTCTGTGTGTGGGGGGGGGGAGGGGGGGGGGGGGCTTCGCCTCACATTTGAACCACTCTCTGTGAAATTAACAATGGCTATGCTGGCTATGGCATCGGCTCCAGGGGCGGGAAACAACCAGCGGGTTTGGACCAGAGATTAGACATGTTTTCAGGAACGCTCGTTTCGGTAAAGGTGGATTGAAAGTGCATTTATGTATTTAGAATTAGGCTGTCTTCCATTATATTCTGTTCTACTCAAGGCTCCAGGCTAATACAAAGACACAATGGCTGTGCTTTGACCATAATAGAATGCCCACACACGTTTCCACTTGCTTTCATAAGAGACATTATTCTACATATTATACATATTACTCATAATTTATATCCGTCCTCTGGCTGCGAGCTATGGAATAGGCTTAAGTGAGGAGCAGAAGACAAAATAAAAAGAAAACATAAATAAATAAATGACGTGAATCATAAATAGTGTAAAATAACATCAAATTAACGTGGCAGTCTAGTCGCTCTCTTTCACAGAGGCAACCGGAGACAAACCTGTCACGATACTGTTGGTCCTGCATGGCGTTGTTTGGAGTCAGGGATGTATGGAACTATTTCAAAGTCTTTAGTCCAATGGAGAGGAGAGGAAAGAGATTGACACTGACGGAGTGGGGAAGTGACAGAGAAAGAGAGGGGGGAGAGAGGAGGGGGGGGGGGCGTGGGAGAGAGTGAGAGAGTGAGAGAGGGAGACAAAGAGAGAGAGAGATAGAGAGAAAGGGGGGGAGAGACAGGGGGGAAGGAGAGAGAGTGGGCACGTGGCGTGAGAGATACACAGAGAGAGAGGGAGGGAGGGTGAGAGAGATAGAAAGAGAGAGAGAGTGAGATAGACACAGAGAAAGGGAGGGAGAGAGAGAGAGAGAAAGAGAGATAGACACAGAGAGAGAGAGTGAGAGAGGGTGAGAGAGTTGGATTGCCTGCAAGCGGGGGTCGGGGGGGGGGGGGTCTCTTCCTTCCATAGTAGCCATTGAATATTTGCTGCCTCATCCGTCAGGGCTCAAACTAAGTCGAGTCGTCTCTTTCCATCGGAGCCTCCTCTCTGCCCGTGTGTCTGGAGTGGAGCCCGCGGCGGCTGTAATTACACCCGGCCCCCGTTGACGGCCTCGATGCGTGACGGCTCTCTCCGCCCCCCCCCCGGGGCCATGCTCCTTCACGGTGGCTTCGGCCACGCCGGGCCTTTGGACCTCTGAAGCGTTCCGATGCAACGCGACGCTGTTTTGGCTGATGGCGGGTTAGAGGCGGTTTGGGCAACACTGGGCCTTTGGCGATCCCTTTTTGCTTCGTTGCGAAACACAATCCTCACTGGCCCTTGATCCTCCGAACCGAAGTCGCCTATTTTCCAGGCTTCTACCTCAAACATTACACCCTACCGAGCTCCCAATAGTTCAAGCAGGCTGCATATCCCGCCAACACACACGGCTCGGCTACTTGGCGGGGTCTATCAGAGTGCTTAGGATATGCTTGTCTGTTGCTAGCTCTGGGAACCAGGGATGTCGGCCTCAGGCCGTGGCTTCAGACGGGGCTGGCGTCTACGGCTCTTGTTGCCTTGCAGCTTGCGATGCTCCGGCAGCACATCTTGTAGTGGTATTGATCCAAGGAAGATTTCACCAAAAAGGTCTCTGAGCGAATTCATCTTTAATGAAACGATACATCCAAAGTGGAGGTGTATTGAGGATTGGGTCTTAGGAACAACTAGTTACTGCTCATTTTTTGCCTGTTTCTGTTCGTATCCGCTCTGCTCAAGGACTATTCTGGTGTCTTCTGGTCTGGTCTGGTCTGGTCTACTCTTCTGTTCTGTTCTGTTCTGGTCTGGTCTACTTATCTGTTCTGGTCTGGTCTGGTCTTGTTCTGGTCTGTTTGGTTCCATTCTATTCTATCCCATCCCATCCCATCCCATCCCATCCCATTCCACTCTATTCTATTCTATTCTATTCTATTCTATTCTATTCTGTTCTACACCTATACCCATAAGCAACAAATGTCCTGGCATTACGTCGAATTATACGGCCCTTTTCCCCCCACCAACTTTTAAACTCAAGTTGACTTAACGCAACCAGGCGACCGAGTCTTGCCCTTTGTTTTTGGCTCTCTCCCCCCTGGGCGCAGAACATTTCTCTGCTTCCAAAAAATAATAAAATAAAAAATAACATTCCCTGCAGCGCAGTGACTCGGTGGCCTGCCCTACAAGAGCTGTTATCCCCCTCTCTCCCTGCTGTGGATCAGTGACATGGCGTGTGGCGTTAACGGCCGCGGGGATTTCGGGGGGGAGGGGGCTGTTCTCCTCCTCTGTTTCCGGCTGAGCTCAGGTCGACTCTGCTCGCGGGTTGCCCGGGCGACACGTCCCCGAGATGAGTTGGCGTCTCTGGAGATGTATTCTTTTTTTTTCTAACCCCCCCCCCCCCACACACACACACACACACACACATACACACACACACACACACTTTCTCTCTTCCTTGGACGCTCCCGGAAAACCCTTGAGCAGCCGCTTCAATCTTCAATCTCGTCCTGGTTCCGCGTGAAATGTCAAAACACCCTTAACCTGTCGCGGCGTCTCAGTGCAGGATGTCAACTGGCCCGGTCTGTAATGGCATGGGGCCTGTCGTGTAATGACTCTGCCCTGGAGCGCCGCGCGCACACGTCCTGTTGATGAGGGTCAACGAACAAGACCTCCCGAGTCCGGTGAAGCCACAGCTCGTCCCTGAGAAACGGACGCCGTCCGACAGAGCCCACCGCCAGCCAGGGCCCACCGCCGTCAGGTGACACATGCCCCCCAGGGGACTCGCCGTCGCCAGGGGCGACGTGCGGTGGTTTCCCGTTGGGGAGGGGGCGACACACGGTCCTGGTGGCGTTCCCAGGGCGACGCAGTCGGAGGATCGGGCGGAATGCAGGCAGCCGCGAACGTTTAAGGGGAAACACGGTGGTTTCGGTTGACTTCCCAGTCTGCAATGAATGTTGTTTCGTAAAGTGACTGTCGTTTCGGCTGCTCTCCAATGTACACTGGGGGTTCCGCTAATATTCCGGCCGCGCGCTGTGAAGCCGTGCTTTCATTTTAAACCATGGTTTTGTAGCCGGGACATCCCAACGTTTCGTCCCATGAATGCACAGCCCAAGGATTGAACGGAGCAACAAAAAGAACGAGTTTGCCCCACGCATGACAAGTAGACTGCATACAAGCGCACTGATTACATTGTAATACCCAAACTTTTCAATTTGATTTGAACTTCTACAAACAATATGCCGCGAAGGTCTGTGGATTAACGGTGCCTTAATCCCGGATTTGCTCTTTCTCTTTCGGTTTCCAATAACATGAGAAACATAGAACACATATAATCAGTTTACCTGGGGTTGTCTGCCCCGCGGCTCAACTCATCAACGTGTGCCATATACATACCGCGGGGACACAGTCCAGCCCAGGTAGAAAATGATAGTAGCTGGGACTTATGATGACAGCGGCCGTTTGAGCTAGCCTACAGAGGAAGAAGTGTGTGTGTGTGGGGGGGGGGGCAAAAGTTAGAGAGACCCCGTTCTCCCAGCCAACCTGGTGGGCTCGCACTGAGTGTTGTTTATATGGTGTCAACCCATACTGTGGATACTTCATCTTGTTCACCCCTGCCGTTGTAATCCCCTGCGCACTGCTCTTTCCACGACCATGTCATCGTTTCAAGTCTGCCGAGGTTTTCCTGATGAAAAACGAGTGTGTTTTAGCGCGCATTAACAGGCGTGCAAGCATGGGTGAAACAGTGTTGACCTTTTGGGGAACAAAAAAAAAAATCCCTTTTAAAGCGACTTCAATGGTTTTTACGACTGTGCGACTGTGAAAACCGATGTCAAAAGAAATCAAGTGGAAGTGGTTTGACGGTAAACCCTTGACAATGGACTCCCGTACACGCCAGAGCCAAAGGCCAGATGAGTAACCGGCCTCTCAGTTTTACTGGAGATACTCCACCAAACTAGACATTTAAAGATTTGCTGAGATTCCTAAGAGGTTGGCTTTCACCCCCCCCCCCAAAAAAAAACATAACCACACCCCTCAAATGAGCACACAAGGACATGTCGGACTTGATGTATGGCGCAATGTCACCGATGCCAAGCCACGCAGACCAGGCGTTCTGAAAGACACCTCTCGCCTGCAGGCCATTAATTCAGTTTAGTCACATGTCAACAGGCAGCACGCATAATTGCATATCCAAGCAAACCGCTACCAGTCACCAATGTCATTTGTGTTGACTCTCATTAGTGAGAATACGCCCCCCCCCCCCCCCCCCGCGGAGCGCTGGAGGAGAACACTGGCGTGCTGTATATATACACATACGCCGTCAACACAGTGACACACCCAAACCTTCACTCAGTATGCAATCGTGAGTCGATTCAATCGGCGCAAAGTGTCAACACGCCACTTTCCCATGCCGGAGGAGTGGGAGGGCTGGTGGGAGTGAGAGCCGCTCTGATTGTCTAACACAAAAGCGTGGCCATTTTTCGCGGCCCGAGCTGATTGGATATCGCAGTACTGTTGGGGGGCTGTGATATCAATCAAAATGCCCGCCGGCGTCGACGATGGCGGTAGCAAGAGCAGGTGAAGGACAAAGCGAGGCTGAGGGTTTCTCTCCCGACGTCTCCCGGTGGTGTGACACGCGCCTGTCTGGGTGTTTGCCGTGTATTCCTCTTGGGGTGTGTTTGATATTTCATGCTCAGGGCGGAGGCAGAGCTAAGCTCCTCGTGTAGCACAGGGGGAGCCGGTGTCCAAAACGAACGGGGTGGGACGACTTGACAGGCGGCCTTCTCCTCGGGCGGCCGTTTCTACGTCCCTCCTCAAACCTCCCACGTGGCAGAGCTGGAGCTGGGAGACGGTGTACGGTGTCGTCATGGTCGGAACCAGAGGAGGAGGGACGGGCTGGGAGGTAAACGGAGCCTCGCCATTGACGAGGTGCTCGGGATTTGTTAACTATTCGTTGGCGAGGCGTCTTTTCATCAGGCCCCCAGTCCCTCTGGCCCCCCGTGATGACACCAAATCGCTTACCCGCGGTTGCCCCGTGCGGTTTCTCCGGACAGTTTCCATCAGGTTTTGTTTTTGTGTGTTGTCACCTAGATTTAGACATGCGATGACTGGTCATTTTCTTTGGACAGGCGGGACGAAAAATCAACAATTTGCACTTTGCGATCAGCCGCCGTCCCAGAGGATTATGTGCTTATGAGAGAAAGGGCCCCTGAAAAGACATTTCATGTTCCAGTGTTCCGCCGCTTGATCTTTGCTCCAAGTGCAGAAGAGGATTACGGAGGCTTGACTAATGACGATGTCCAGTACAAAGCACACACACACACACACACACACACACACACACACACACACACACACACACACACAATGTCCGGCAACAAGTACTGTGTGTGGAGATCCCCCAAAAATATTTTGTTCAAATTGCCTACCTGGCTAATGTAGTGTAGAACAGCAGAAGAGAGTAGAAACAGGGAGAAGAAAGAAGAAAAGGAATAGAGAGAGAGTTTAGAGGAGAGGAGAAAAGAACAGAGAGGAGGGAAGTGGAGGAGACGGAAAGAGTGCGATAGAAGAGCATGCTTTTAAAAAACGGACATGAAAGGCATGATGGTACAGTGGGGCCAAAAAGTATTTAGTCAGCCACTGATTGTGCAAGTTCTCCTACTTAGAAAGATGAGAGAGGTCTGTAATTTCCATCATAGGCACACTTCAACTATGAGAGACAAAAATGAGAAAAAACATCCAGGAAATCACATTGTAGGATTTTTAAAGAATTTATTTGTAAATGATGGTGGAAAATAAGTATTTGGTCAATAACAAAAGTTCAACTCAATACTTTGTAACATAACCTTTGTTGGCAATGACAGAGGTCAAACGTTTCCTGTAAGTCTTCACCAGGTTTGCACACACTGTAGCTGGTATTTTGGCCCATTCCTCCATGCAGATCTCCTCTAGAGCAGTGATGTTTTGGGGCTGTCGCTGGGCAACACGGACTTTCAACTCCCTCCACAAATTTTCTATGGGGTTGAGGTCTGGAGACTGGCTAGGCCACTCCAGGACCTTGAAATGCTTTTTACGGGGCCACTCCTTCGTTGCCCGAGCGGTGTGTTTGGGATCATTGTCATACTGGAAGACCCAGCCACGTTCCATCTTCAATCCTCTCACTGATGGAAGGAGGTTTTGGCTTAAAATCTCACGATACATGGCCCCGTTCATTCTTCCCTTAACACGGATCGGTCGTCCTGTCCCCTTTGCAGTAAAACAGCCCCAAAGCATGATGTTTCCACCCCCATGCTTCACAGTAGGTATGGTGTTCTTGGGATGCAACTCAGCATTCTTCTTCCTCCAAACACGACGAGTTGAGTTTTGACCAAAATGTTCTATTTTGGTTTCATCTGACCACATGATATTCTCCCAATCCTCTTCTGGATCATCCATATGCTCTCTGGCAAACTTCGGACGGGCCTGGACATGTACTGGCTTAAGCAGGGGGACACGCCTGGCACTGCAGGATTTGAGTCCCTCTCGGCGTAGTGTGTTACTGATGGTAGCCTTTGTTACTTTGAGCCCAGCTCTCTGCAGGTCATTCATCAGGTCCCTCTGTGTAGTTCTGGGATTTTTGCTCACCGTTCTCATGATCATTTTGACCCCACGGGATGAGATCTTGCGTGGGGCCCCAGATCGAGGGAGATTATCAGTGGTCTTGTATGTCTTCCATTTTCTTACAATTGCTCCCACAGTTGATCTATTCACACCAACCTGCTTGCCTATTGCAGATTCACTCTTCCCAGCCTGGTGCAGGTCTACAATTTTCTTCCTGGTGTCCTTCGACAGCTCTTTGGTCTTGGCCATGGTTGAGTTTGGAGTCTGACTGTTTGAGGCTGTGGACAGGTGTCTTTTATACAGATGACGAGGTCAAACAGGTTCCATTAATACAGGTAACGAGTGGAGGACAGAAGAGCTTCTTAAAGAAGAAGTTACAGGTCTGTGAGAGCCAGAAATCTTGCTTGTTTGTGGGTGACCAAATACTTATTTTCCACCATCATTTACAAATAAATTCTTAAAAAATCCTACAATGTGATTTCCTGGATTTTTTTTCTCATTATTGTCTCTCATAGTTGAAGTGTACCTATGATGAAAATGACAGACCTCTCTCATCTTTCTAAGTAGGAGAACTGGCACAATCAGTGGCTGACTAAATACTTTTTGGCCCCACTGTATATGTAGTATATCAGGGAAGAAATCTTATAATATCACCAAAGTGCTGAAGGTCCTCCAGGCTGACACACACACACACACACACACACACACACACACACACACACACACACACACACACACACGCGCACGCACACACACACACATCAACTATCTTCCAGGAATAGATGCAGATATTGTGCACTCGCACTAATAGCAGTCATTAACAAATTGCTTTTCCAAAAACAACATTTCATGGCAGTGTGGTGGGGGAGAGAGGTTAGTTCCCCCCCTAAACTTAAACCGTTTTTCAAATCTGTTGGAATCTGATTCCAAAAATATAGATTTAAATCCCACAAAAGAAAGACCAAACCCGTTCTTCAAAAAAGATTGATTTCTTAGGCTGTTCCTTAAAGAAAAAGGGCACCTATGTGGAAGATGAAAGACAACGTTGTCTGCAGTTATATCTCCTTGTATTGTTGTTTTGTGCATCGCGCAGGTAAAATAAAAAAAGATACAAATATAGTCAAACAAAAGAGATGCTTTCAGTGGGAAACCCTTTTTAACAATCGCTCTTATTCAAGAAACACAAGGGGGTCTATGACTGATGGGCGCGTGCAGCGTTTGTCTTAAGCTGCAGCAACAGCGTACAAAACCAACCACCCTCTGGCCACATCGCTGTTGACACAAGTGTTTTCTCCGTCTGTGATCTACCACTGCAGAGGGAAACAGAGAATAGCAGGCTTCTCATTCTGGGCCCCGGCCCTGCTGGAACGCCGTGCTTTATTGTGTTTTCATGACCAGGGCAGGACCAGGGCAGGCATTTGCACCTCTGCTGCTGCCACCACTGCTGTTTCGGCTGTGGCCTGTCGTCTGCCTTAGAACCCCCCTCCTTCGCTCCCGGGGATCTTGTGCGGAATCAAAGTGAACATGTGTTTGTGTGTGTCTGTGTGTGTTTGTGTGCGTTTGTGTGCGTTTGTGTGTGTGTGTGTGTGTATTTGCGTTTGTGTGAGATAGACTTGTTGTGGCTCTGCTTTGCATGGGAGAGAGATAGAAGCAGCAACAAACAGAGTATTTAGTTACCGAGGGGATTTGTAATGTTTTTTAGTTTTTGTTGTTCAAGCAAGCATTTGTTTACCCTCGCCCGACCTGTCTCCGGGCGGTTGCTAAGTGTGAGGGTTTGCCGTCTCTATTGAGATAGCCTGCCGCCTGCCAGACTGTTTACCTCTCCAGTCCGACTGTCACTGTATTTCTTCTCCCCGCCATTGATTTTTGCCCCCCCCGCCCCCCCACCCCCCACCCCTCCCCATCTTGGGGAGACGTCTGGTCTACCTGCTATGCGAGTGCTGCCAGAAGAGGGACGCTCACAGCCTAGAGATGAAATAACTAGAAGGGACACACTGTGCCTGTTCCTCAATCCAGTGCTCCCCGGGGACGTGGCTAGCAAACTGTAGCTAAGCCAGGCACCGCCAGGAGCCTGCAGATCTAACCCTAACCCTAACCCTAACCCTAGCAAACTGTAGCTAAGCCAGGCACCGCCAGGAGCCTGCAGATCTAACCCTAACCCTAACCCTAACCCTAACCCTAGCAAACTGTAGCTAAGCCAGGCACCGCCAGGAGCCTGCAGATCTAACCCTAACCCTAACCCTAACCCTAACCCTAGCAAACTGTAGCTAAGCCAGGCACCGCCAGGAGCCTGCAGATCTAACCCTAACCCTAACCCTAACCCTAACCCTAGCAAACTGTAGCTAAGCCAGGCACCGCCAGGAGCCTGCAGATCTAACCCTAACCCTAACCCTAACCCTAACCCTAGCAAACTGTAGCTAAGCCAGGCACCGCCAGGAGCCCGCGGATCTTCCGTCTCCATATCGTCTCGGCCACGTCCCCGATTGGTTTGGACAGGGCCCGCCTCCTCCTTCTAGGCTGCGCCTGCTCTTGGGTTTTGATTGACAGTCTCCAGGTCTGTGTTTGGGCGTGCAGCCTTTGGTCTTTTCCTGATTCCGTTCACTGGAAACAATGCTTTCAGGATGTAGGTCGCCTCTGCCATGGGCTGCGTAATTGGTCGGATTTTCAGATCTCTGTCCCGTTTCCAAAGGTTTGTTTACCCATCAAGGACATCATATTACTCATATGATCATCATCATCGTACTCATATTATCATCATCATCGTACTCATATTATACGCTAGATATGTGGAGAAATGGCTGCGTAGTGCTTGCTACTGCCAATAGTTTGCAAGGCTCGGGCTTTGAACAATTAAAGGCTAGATATGTGGAGAAATGGCTGCGTAGTGCTTGCTACTGCCAATAGTTTGCAAGGCTCGGGCTTTGAACAATTAAAGGCAAATTCATTTTGTTGGCGAATGGAAAGCTGATAACTGTGTTATGCTTCGATAAAGAGGCTTGGCTGACTGACCCCAAGTGTGTCCTTGATTTGAGTGTTGCGTCGAGTCACTGCCTGTTGTCTCAATAAAAGCCTCTGCTTTGTGCTACAGGGCAGGCTACTGTGGTTACATTGTAGCGGCCCCCAGGGCAATGTGGTAATGCTTAAATGTGTACGTGTTTGGGTGTGTGTATGTGTGTGTGTGCGTGGGTGTGCGTGTGTGTGGGTGAGTGATTGAACTGTTCGCCGATGGTCTGATGTTGATGTTTATGGTGATCCCGACACTTTGCTGACGGCTACTAGAAAAAAGAAAACACCCACAATCCCTTGGGGGCGGGAGCCAGGGTCAGCTGGGTTCACTCATAAACGCCTGCCATGCTGGAGGGGCCCAAACCCCTCATTAAAATTCACGTTGACACCCAAGCCACTCGCTGACAGGAGGACAGGGGAGGGAAAAAAGCGACCTGGCTTGGGCTGCGGCGTTACCAACGGCAACACCCTCCTCCAACATCACACTCCACTGAGTCGGGAGCGAGCCATGGCTAGCGAACTGGTTGCCACCCCCCCCCTCCAAGGCAGCGCTCTAGGGCCTTAACACACCCACACATGAATGTGTGAGTGCATGCACTTACCGAGCTCAACAGGAAAAACACACAAATAAACACACACACACACACACACACACACACACACACACACACACACACACACACACACACACACACACACACACACAAACACATGCACTGAACTTAACGCAGGTTGTGCCATTTGTAAAAACAAGCATTAATTATAACCTCTGGCTTTGGTTTCTCGTTTACTTCAAATTGTTGATGTTCTGTTCAGCAGAACTTCTGTCCACTGCGTGTGTGTGTGTGTGTGTGTGTGTGTGTGTGCGTGAGATTGACGCATTGCTAGTAACAGTGGCGCTTCATAACCAATGTGCACATATGGATCCTCTTGATATAAATAGCTGCCTCCTTGTAAATGGGATTGACAGGCATGGAAAAGAGCAGAGGAATTTTTGGATTCAGAGAATGAGGGATTTTTGTACGGCTTCGTACGGAGTCATTGTTGTTTTTTTTTAGGCGTGTCTTCACGGTAACGGAGACGAAGCAGCACAATGAACCATAAGCCATTTCTCCGCTCTCCTCTTTGATGCCACGGTACCTCATTCATATTCTCGCCCTCCCTCTCGCTTTTTATTTATTAATTTTTTTTTCTCGTTCCCTCCATCTCTGAGTTCCCTTCTTACGCTTTCCTTTCAAACTCATTGCTATTCTCTCTCTCTCTCTCTCTCTCTCTCTGTCTGTCTTTTCCTATGCCTATGGGGGTAGCCTTTCCCCAGTGTTCAATCACACGTTCAGTCCCTCCTCCTTTGGTCCCGTGTGTTGATTTGAAAGTCTAAGTAATGCTGCGTCTTTGACAGGGGCTGGGCGCCCGGGGGGGGGGCCGGGCACCGGGGGGGGGGGGGGGGGGGGGGGGGGGGGGGGGGGGTCCTGGGGGGGATAGGAATAATCCCTATTTCCCTCACACCTATCCATTCGGCTTCAGATCTCTACAAGAGACTAAGGGTGGGTGGGGTCAGGGGTCACCTGGAGTCGTAGACGGTGCGACACGCGAGGAGAACGGATTGACAGAGAGGTCGACGGGCAAAGAGGGGTCACACACCGAGAGAACGTCAGAGCGCACGGCTCGTTCGTCAACCTCCAACTGCCAACGCGCGGGGGGAGGAATCCATTTCTCCGGGTCTGGCGCGACAACCTCCAACTCGAGCAGGAGAGTCCGTCAACCCGGTCGGTGAAAATGGCCGCATCTATTATTCATCGTCGGGGACCATCTTTTATTTATGAGGCTGTGTTGCTGGAGATGTGGAGAAGATGGCGTATTGATTTGTCTCGCCCCTGAACATGTTTACCCTGCTAATAGGTCTTAAACATGAGCGCTCGGGTATTTGTTTGCTCTTGTCTTGGAGACACCCGGACTGCGACGCGCTGCCGAGGAGAGGGGGACCCCTAATGAACCCGCCGTCGGCACAATGTCTATGTAGGCTGTGTCGGCACAATGTCTATGTAGGCTGTGTCGCACAATGTCTATGTAGGCTGTGTCGGCACAATGTCTATGCAGGCTGTGTCGCACAATGTCTATGTAGGCTGTGTCGGCACAATGTCTATGTAGGCTGTGTCGGCACAATGTCTATGTAGGCTGTGTCGCACAATGTCTATGCAGGCTGTGTCGCACAATGTCTATGTAGGCTGTCGCACAATGTCTATGTAGGCTGTGTCGCACAATGTCTATGTAGGCTGTGTCGCACAATGTCTATGTAGGCTGTGTCGCACAATGTCTATGTAGGCTGTGTCGCACAATGTGTATGTAGGCTGTCGCACAATGTCTATGTAGGCTGTGTCGCACAATGTCTATGTAGGCTGTGTCGCACAATGTCTATGTAGGCTGTGTCGCACTCAGATTATGCATAGCCAATGCTTTCTGGCCACTGCATTACCACTTAGTTATTAGACCAAAAAAATATATATACTTTTAATGTATTTTATATATAATTAATACTTTATAGTATTACATTTTTTTATTTAAATCGGTCATAGTTTTGAACCTGTTATGAGCGGTGACATAAACATTTGAACGGCTTTCCGTGTCCTCTTGGCAATTTATACAGATTCAAATTTTTGTCGTTGAGTAGATAGATGTGAAGTCAAGACTCTGCTGCCTGAGGGCTGGTGGGGTGGGTGACCCGTGACCGATAGGCTCATCAGCTACACGCCAGGCTGGCCAACTGCTGCCCGCGCCAGGAGACTGGACAATATCCCTGACAGATTGGCCCTTTATGGGCCCAAACAGGCAGGCGGTGCTTGGAGAACACAGCAGCTCTGGGGGTGTTTAGTCGGAGTCTCCAGGGGCGATGGGAAAGGAGGGGGTGGGTGGAGGGTCCAGACAATCACTTGGAAAAAAAAGAAGCCCCCTTTTTGTTGGTCATCCGTCATTGGTGATGGGGACGTTGGGGGGGGGGGGGGGGGGGGGGGGGGGGGGGGGGGATTGGCTTCTTCTGCCCGACGACTAAAGCTTGGCCATTGCAAACAGAGGAAATTATAAGGGGCCACAAGAAAAGGAGGTCAACAAGCTCCTTGACCCCGGTAGACGGGTTAGCACCCTGGTAGAGGACTGACACCTCTTGATGGGACTTAACTCTGGGAGTTAGTTAGCTGTCACACTTAAACAGTCACTCCAAAGGGGGAGAGTAGTCCTGGGGAACAGAACTGACTGTCTGTCACACGGGAATCTATTTGACGTATTTCTATTTTACCCACCAGTCTGATCTGATAATAGTAGATCAAAAAAAGATACAGGTACACGACAAACTGTAAAAAAAAAAAAAAAGTGCCATGTTAAATCCTTGTTTGTGTGAATAGGTTCAGATTTGGGGAAGATTCTGTCTCGTAAACCTAAAAAAAGGAAAACAGTTTGGATGGCATGTTCAACGCAGCGGGAAGATTCTACGCAGGATCCGCGGTCCAGTTTCAACCCACTTCACAACAGCTTGGATTTCAAACGGCCTAAATACCGTTTGTTGTTGTTGTTGTTGTTGTTGCCGTTGACGTTGACCTTCCACTCCGACCTGTCGGTTTCGTGTTCACCCTTACAGTCCAGCCTCGTAGCCGGGCCCCGGGTCATCCGCTCAGCGCTGCGCCATCCGGCCGTGGAGAAGCAGAAGGAGAATATGGGAGAGAAGAGAGAGGAAAAAAAAAATGAAAACAAAAATGAAAAATCAATGTGGCATGCTAGGCTCAGCCCAGAGGTTGTGGCTGGTGAAAATGGCATCATTTCCTCTCTGCCCAAGGCAGAATGCCCCCCCCCCCCAACACCCATCTCGCCCGCTCTGTGGCAGCCTGAAACTGTCCTCGTCCTTTCAGCATCGAGGGCAGAGTCTGCCAGAGGGAGGCGGGAAAGAGAGAGAGAGAGAGAGAGAAAGAAAGTGAAAAAGTGAAAAAGAACTACAGCAGAGCGATTCATATGAATAGGATTTGTTTGGTGGTAGCAGCGTAGACGTATGCCAGCATGTGCTCACGGTCAACATTAATTAGAGTATTGTTACACCCGGCTGGATCAAAGTTAAGATTTCAGCAATGCTGTTGACCCGCTGCCGATCACAGCAGACTTAGGAGTCTACGTGTGAGCCATTATAAAACTATCCAGACCAAATAACCTTGGTGTTTAGGTTTCAGTTCTTAGATATTCTAACTCTCTCAGTGCGTCAGACTAACCCCATCCCCAAAAAGTTGATTTAGTGTTTCAAAAGCAAGTTTTTCCTGCCTGGATAGTTTGCAAGAGACAAGGACAAAGCAATTAGCCACAGTCAGAGAACTCTGGGAAAAATCATTAAACGAAATCTATTCACAGTTCTCCGCTCCAGTCGACGTTATGAGCAGCACATAATATCAGGTAATGATGAAACAGGTTGTTATTTCTTTTTCTCCCAAAAGTTTATTGCCGTATGCTTTTTAACACGGTTGTTTACCCCGGATACTAGCCGAAGCCCGTAGCCACGAGCCCATCCCAGATGCAGCTTAATGAAACATTCTGTGAGGTAAACCCAACGATTCCCTGATTGTGGTATAAGATGCTTCGCAGAAGCCTGGCTAGATTATATAAATAAAAACAGTAAAGCCGTTAGACCTAAGAAGAGAAAAAAGAGATGGAATTAAAAAGTTCAGCGAGTGTGTTTCAGTGAATCAACAAAGATGTTCATAGAAATGTAGATTAAAACAGCATGGCTCTTAGAGGCACATTTTAACCTTTTTTAAAGTAGATTACTATATTTAAAAAAAAAAGCTATGGAGCCATACCACATATTTTTACTAGCAAATATGCAGTGTTGTACAACCTTCAAATGCAAATAAACACAGACTTAGCATTGATCGCACTATGTTAAATACGAGCTGTTAAAACAATATCATCCCCTCACCAGACAGCTATGAGTAATGGCGATGTTACAGTCAATACATCGAACCACATCAGCCTGGGGTGTGTTTTCGATCTTTGAGGGCTGTGTAGGATATATATATATATATATATATACATATATATATATATATATATATATATATATACACACACACATGCATTGCATATATCCCCTACACAGCCCTCAGAGATCGAAAACACACATGTAACATTTGAAGTTTAAGATGGCGGACGCTTGCCGTTAGGTTCAGGGCTGTTGTCCAGCTGCAGGCTGGCTGTCCGTCGTTGTTGGAACACACGTTCTCACACGCAACCTTTGACCTCAGTCAATGCTTTCCAGGTGAATGGCATGAAGTCCCGTCTTGCCTCCAGTCTGGTGTCCTCGTGGAACTCGCTCCAATCTCTTCTTTCATCCCCCCTTTCTTCCCTTTCCCTATTTCTAGTTTCCTTTGGGGTCGAATTCTTTTTCGTCTGTCTCTCTCTCCGCCACGTTCTCTCCCCATGGACCCAAACTCCGCTCCTTCAAACACTCCCTCGTGAGACAGTGTCTGTCCCTGCCGCGAAAGAGCTGTTCTTCTTTTCCATGTTGTGCTCACAGAGCTCTTAGCTCAACCAATGGTTGCTCTGCGTCTCCATGGGAGACCACGTCTGGTGCATGAATGTCCTCAGAGGGAAGCGAGATACCAGGCATGTTTAAATACGGGGCAAGTCCTTCGCCTGAC
>CM030172.1:5833490-5843490 GCA_017639675.1 Aplochiton taeniatus
GACTCCAATCTCTTTTTCTATGAAGGTGTTGACATTGCTAAGCTATATTGATGTCGCGAAACTGCAGAAATTGCGAGTGCAGCTATGGACTCCAGTGGATAAAAGTCTTTTTACATTTTGAAACGCGCTGCAATTCCCTTCGTTTACTTCTTGGCTGTAAAGTGCTGCAGAAAGTTGGATAAAGAGAAAGATCGAGGGAGAGGGAGAGAGAGAAAGAGAGAGAGAGAAAAAGAAAAAGAAACAAGAGTGTTAGAGAAAGAGGAGGATGACACAGAGAGAGAGAGAGAGAGAGAGAGAGAGAGAGAGAGAGAGAGAGAGAGAGAGAGAGAAGAGAGAGAGAGAGAGAGAGAGAGAGAGAGAGAGGAGGTAAAGAAGTGACAGAGATGGGTAACGGTAGGGTCGGGGGGGCGAGCGAGAGCGCTAAAGAGAGTGAAGAGGGAGTGGCCAGTGGCCGCAGCATTCTCACAGCCAGCCACATTGTAATTGATCCGATTGCCACGGCGATAGGCTCTCAGGACGCCAGCCAAGTCTTTTTTTCTCTTTTTTTTATTATGGCTTGTCGCTAGATGCCACCAAGGGTGTTAAAAGAAAACAGGAGCACATTAGACAGGCTGGCTAGCCTCCAGGCTGCAGGAAAGGCATAGAGGGAGACCGGCAGGCAGGCAGGGAGACCGGCAGGCAGGGAGACAGACAGAGGCAGGCAGAGAGACAGACAGGGAGGCAGGCAGGGAGACAGACAGGGAGGCAGGCAGGGAGACAGACAGGGAGTGAGGCAGAGAGGGAGAGAGACAGGGAGGGAGGCAGAGAGGGAGAGAGACAGGGAGGGAGACAGAGGGAGAGAGACAGACAGACAGAGGGCAAAGAGAACTGAACTCAACTCTCCCTCTTTCTCTCTTGCTCTCTCTCTCTCTCTTTTGTTCTCTCTCTTTCTCCCCGACACACCGGCAAAGGAAGATCTCAATTCCCTACTGCAACCAACTCTGATCGGCAATGTTTTTTTGACTAGCTTCTTCCACGTTTGTCTTTGTTTTTCAGCGGAGTTATAAGTTCACCCCCTCAAAGGGAATGTTTTCTTAATGTGGCCCTGATGCCTACTTTAATACTTGAAAGTCGTCAGCGCTTCAATATTTAAAAGGCGTTGATGAATTTTTCAATAGTGCTTTTAAACATGCCAGTTTTACCATAACAAGTGCAAAGTCAACTGAGCTTTGGTTGTTTGAGGCGAATATCTTTTGTAAAAAAAAAAAAGGTATTTTTTGAACTGGCTGAGTCAAAGAATGGAAGAAAATGGTGCAGATTCGGTTTACAACTATACTTTTTTTCACTCACTCCCAGAAAGGAAAAACAAACACAAATTCAGGGGACATAAGCCGCCCAGGCATAATTTCATTATAATTTTTCAGAAATTAACCAATGTTTTTCTCAGAGTGCCCTATCCTCAGAACAGAGTGCGATGCCAAAAAGCCCCCCCCCCCCCCCCCCGCCCCCCCAAAAAAACTGCCACCATTGAGCAAACTGTGTCCTCCTAAAGCTGTCCTCTCTGTTTGAAGTAAAGCCTTTTCCAATTAATTACTGCTCCAATACATCAGCCAAATGTTCTCAACTGTCCTCTGTGACTCACGTGAGGAATAAAAATAAAATTTGCTGATCAAATGAATGATTCATTTTGTTTCTTGCCTCTTTCTGCCTGAAGGAAGTAACATGATGTTTACTCGTGTCATAATTTCGACAGATTGCCTTTAGCTCAAAGGGACAAGATAAGATTTTCTTTTTTTTTTAAAACCCGGGCCGCATATATTCGACGTGCCTCAGCTCCAGTTGTTGGAGACCTTGTCCCTCAAACTAGCTTTAAGCAAAGACAACGACAGGAAACAAAGTCAGCATTGGAGCTGTTGGTTTCAGACACTTCTCCACAATGTAGGGCCTTGATAAACAGCTGCAGCCAGAATGGGTGATTGAAAAAGGGCTGTCATGTTGAAGAGGAGCAGAGTGTGTGAGTGTGTGAGTGTGTGAGTGTGTGTGTGTGAGTGTGTGTGTGTGTGTGTATTACCAGCGTGTTTGAAGGAGTTGTCAGGCCATCAGTGCTACTGTCTGTCAGTGTGCAGTACCCCCCCCCCCCCCCTCCCCGAACTCAGTTCCCACCATCCCTCTTCCCCCCTCCTTTCTCTCTTCCTCTCCTTCTCCACTGATTTTCTTCATTCCCTCCTTCCCTTCCTGTTGCCCCAGGAGAAGGAAGTGAAGGAATTCATCTGTTTTCACTTCTTCTCTTATTTACTCTCTCTCTCTCTCTCTCTCTCTCTCTCTCTCTCTCTCTCTCTCTCTCTCTCTCTCTCTCTCTCTCTCCATCTCTCTCTCTCTCTCTATCTCCATCTCTCTCTCTCTCTCTCTCTCTCTCTCTCTCCATCTCTCCCTCTCTCTCTCTCCATCTCTCCTCTCCCCCCGTTTCCTCATCGTGCCTTATCTCCGTCTGCCACTCTAGCTGTTGTCCCAGCCTGGCCTCTTTGTTCTACATTCATATCTCCCAGATGTCTCCACCCAGCAGCCTCCTCCTCCTCCTCCTCCTCCTCCTCCTCCTCCTCCTCCTCCTCCTTCTCCTCCTCCTCCTCCTCCTCCTCCTCCTCCTCCTCCCCCTCCTCCTCCTCCTCCTCCTCCTCCTCCTCCTCCTCCGTCGTAGCCACCTCCACCTTCCATAAGGACTGACTTTGGGAGTGGCCACCGAGCCTTTGTTCAGCTTTCTCCCGGAATAAATTGAAAAACGGAAAAAAAACGGAAAAAGAGTGCCATGTGGGGTGCAGTATTTTTTAAATGATATTGGACAAGAAAGGGGGGAGAGAAATTAATTTAACAACTTTGCGCCACGCTGCGTAAAACTCAAAAACTTGTTTCTGTAATGGCGACGGCTTTTGTCATGCTAAGTGATGAAGTGCGTGCGACCCGCCGTGAGACAAGAAAGGGCTCCTCGTCCCAGCATGCACTTACCTTGGCTTTCTGCACGGCGACAGATTAGCATTTGAATCATTCATCGCGTTTGTAGACGTTTCTACTAGACGCATGTTTTTACCTACTATAAGACACAGAGGACAGTGGACCTTGTACCTTTAAGACGCCCACAACAACACACACACACAAAAACACACAGAAACAGAAAAGGCGGCTTCTAGAGTTAATGCTTTTGATTACAAATATATCCCAGGCTGCTGTTTTTGCTGACTGGAGGGATTTAGAGATGGTATGAGAAGCACAGAGAATTTGCTTTTGCTTTTGCCACTTAAATTCCTCTTTTTCAACGAGGATGGTAAATTAGGCGTGTTTGATTTCTACTTCCCCCAGCAGGAGGGGCTTTTGTAATCTTGCTCTTTAAAACACTAGTGCTACTTAGCACATCTGTGACTCGGCGCCTTTTCTTAAGTTGCTGTTGTTAAAGTTGCCATTTCCCTGTTGAATGTACATTTGAGTTATGAGAATTTCTTGATGTTTTATGCATACAATATATATATATATATACGTTTCTAACGTCTTCTCAGTGGCTGTGTGGAGATGAAGGATTGTATGGTGGGGACCATGACAACAGGTCACCCATACTAATGTTGTAATCTAATTCATGCGGCACGGGGTGAGGGTTCTGAACTCATCAATTTGGCCTCATCAATGACAAACAACATCTAAAACCGTCTCAAACTGACTCCCCTTCTGAGCTAACTGAGCTCGAGTTGATTAAAATGTTGTTGTTGTTTTTCTCTGAGAAAGGCAGAGAATGTCAAATTGTCAGGTGCTGTCCACTATAGGTCTGCCTTTTTAATCAGCGTCGATGCTGACTAAACACTTTGCTTCACGCTTAACGTAATAGAAACATAGATAATGGCATCACCTTTCATTTTTCTTCCTCCTTCCGTCGTTCCCTTCTCTCCTTTATTTTAACCGTCCCCCTCCTCTCTCCATGTCTCTCTCTCTCCTCCAGGTGCCGAGTCGCCCTCCTCCTCCTCCACCACCTCCTCCTCCTCCTCCCAGGGCTTCGTGGAGCTCAGCTTCCTCCAGGAGCCCCAGGACACGGTGACGGTCCGAGGCGGGGTCCTCCAGCTGGACTGCCAGGCCCGGTCGGACCAGGGCGACCCCGTCATCTCCTGGAAGAAGGACGGGGTTCTGCTGAGCGCCGTGGTGGACGAGCGGAGGCAGCAGCTGGCCAACGGCACGCTGGTGGTCCAGAACGTGGTGCACTCCCGGCACCACCGGCCTGATGAGGGGAGCTACCAGTGCCTGGCCGTGCTGGAGGGGGCGGGCGCGCTGGTCAGCCGCACGGCTCGAGTCACCGTTTCCGGTACGAGGGGGGGGACAGACGGAGACGGGGGGGACGGGGGGGGGGACAGGAATGTCCTGCAATACGGATTGCGTGGCGACAGGGTTATGGAGGTTTAGTGAGACGTATACAGTAGGTGTGAAGGCGAAGGTGTGTGTATTTATGTGTGCGTGCGCGCGTTTTGAGGACTAGGACGGAAGGTTAAGATGCGATGGCACACTTGTTCTTGTCAACAATGATGGCGTGACTTCTAGCAGCTGGGACGCCTAAACGTGCTGTCATGCATGAACCAGGAGGACTTACCTGGAATGTGAGCGGGGAGCTGGGGGTGCAGGTCTGAAAGCCCCATCTAGTTAGGAATGAAGCAAGGAGTTACAATCCAGAAGAAATAGCTATGGATCTCGCTTTAGATTTACAGGCCATGTAGAAGAAAAAATTATGTCCCCCCCCCCCCCCCCCCCCCCCCCACCACCAGTCTGTCTCACGATTAATCATGTTCTAAAGATGATTGTTTTCATATTAGATCCAAGAATAGTCCATTTCATTTGTATTTTCTCTCTTTTTTTATGGATTTTACGATTCCTTATCCCTAGTTCAATAAGGTAGCTGCAAATTCAGCCATGCGTGTTAGAGTCCCCTCCAAAGATGACCCAGCTTCGCTCAATGTGCATACGATCCAGTGATATTGACGAGGCGATTGGTGCAGAGATTGATCGAGCAGATATGAACAGATATGAATTGTCCTACAGAGGATTATGATATTACATGATTATGCCTTCCGAGTGGGAGCCAGTTTGCCCCACTAAGGGCATTGCAGAGGATTTAGCACAGACAGCTCTATCTGTCTAGGAAAGAATTAGGAATGAATGAAAGTATTTGTGCATGTGTGAGTGTGTTAGTGTTTGGGTGAGTATTTGTTTGCATGTAGATGGGGTGTGTGTGTGTGTGTGTGTGTGTGTGTGTGTGTGTGCGTGCGCGTGTGTTTGTGCTTATGTATGTGTTTATTTGGGAAGTTGTGTAAATGTGTCCGTGTGTACGTAGGATGGAAGTGCGTGTGCGCGTGCGTGTGCGTGTGTATGTGTGTGTGTGTGTGTGTGTGTGTGTGTGTGTGTGTGCTGCTAACAACCAGCTGAGTGCCTGTGAGCCTTACTGAGCTAATGTTATCTTCATTCAGAGGAAGGAGATGAACCAGCCGGCCTCTACACAAGACATGCCCTCTCTTCCTTTCTTTCTCTTCCCCCTTTCTTTTGTTGCAGTAATCTCTCTCTGTCTCCTTCTCTTTGGCTCACAATCTTCCTGTTTTGCTCTCTCTAGCTCTCTTTCTTTCTTTCTGCCTGTTCTTTCGTTCTTTCTTTCTTTCTTTCTTTCTTTCTTTCTTTCTTTCTTTCTTTCTTTCTTTCTTTCTTTCTTTCTTTCTTTCTTTCTTTTTCTTTCTGTGTTTCATCACTTTTCCTTCTTTCTCTTTTGAATCCACACCCTGAACATCTCCCTCTCTCTCTCTGTCTCTCCCCATCTCACTTTCTGTTTCTCTTATCCATTTCTTTCTTTTTTTTCATCTCTCTATCCCTGAAGATCTCTCCGTACATTTTTTCCCCCTCACTCTCTCTGCTTTTCATCTCCTTGTCTTCCTCCTTGAAAGTGGCCGGTTCCTATGGATGGATATCATGAATCTGGAAAGGGGCCTCTCTTGACCCAAGCTGGCGGGAGGGAAGGAAGGAGGGAGGGAAGAACAGATATATATAGAGAGAGAGAGAAGGAGGAGGGCGGGGAGGGGGGGGGGACTTAGAGGGAGCTCTGTGAGGGAGGCGCTGGGCTGAGACAAATCCTGCTAGTTAACCGGCGTCTAATGACAGGGCCAGGGCGAGGTTGGCGAGGGCAGGGCCAACACCATGCTGTGAGGCCTAATTAGCAGATAGCCATACCCGGGCAGAGGCACTTCAGATAGCCATACCCGGGCAGAGGCACTTCAGATAGCCATACCCGGGCAGAGGCACTTCAGATAGCCATACCCGGGAAGAGGCACTTCAGATAGCCATACCCGGGTAGAGACACTTCAGATAGCCATACCCGGGCAGAGGCACGTCAGATAGCCATACCCGGGTAGAGACACTTCAGATAGCCATACCTGGGCAGAGGCACTTCAGATAGCCATACCCGGGCAGAGACACCTCAGATAGCCATACCCGGGTAGAGACACTTCAGATAGCCATACCCGGGTAGAGGCACTTCAGATTGCCATACCCGGGCAGAGACACTTCAGATAGCCATACCCGGGCAGAGGCACCTCAGATAGCCATACCCGGGCAGAGGCACGTCAGATAGCCATACCCGGGTAGAGACACTTCAGATAGCCATACCTGGGCAGAGGCACTTCAGATAGCCATACCCGGGCAGAGACACCTCAGATAGCCATACCCAGGTAGAGACACTTCAGATAGCCATACCCGGGTAGAGGCACTTCAGATTGCCATACCCGGGCAGAGACACTTCAGATAGCCATACCCGGGCAGAGGCACCTCAGATAGCCATACCCGGGAAGAGGCACTTCAGATAGCCATACCCGGGCAGAGGCACCTCAGATAGCCATACCCGGGTAGAGACACTTCAGATAGCCATACCCGGGTAGAGGCACTTCAGATAGCCATACCCGGGCAGAGGCATATCAGATAGCCATACCCGGGTAGAGGCACTTCAGATAGCCATACCCGGGTAGAGACACTTCAGATAGCCATACCCGGGCAGAGGCATATCAGATAGCCATACCCGGGTAGAGGCACTTCAGATAGCCATACCCGGGTAGAGACACTTCAGATAGCCATACCCGGGTAGAGACACTTTAGATAGCCATACCCGGGCAGAGACACTTCAGATAGCCATACCCGGGTAGAGACACTTCAGATAGCCATACCCGGGCAGAGGCACTTCAGATAGCCATACCCGGGCAGAGACACTTCAGATAGCCATACCCGGGCAGAGACACTTCAGATAGCCATACCCGGGCAGAGACACTTCAGATAGGGGCCATTTTGTTTGATCTGCGTTCCGGGTGAGCAAAGGGATGAAGTGGACAGGACCTCACTAGTCTAGTGGATAAACTGCCTCTCCTCCCCTCCCTCCCTCCCTCCCCCTTCCCTTCCCTCCCTCCGTCCTCACCTCCCACTGGTTTACAATCACGATCCTCGGGGCGCCCCAGTGGCCCAATCGGGTGAAAGGCGCAGACCATGAACGTAGCGGTCTGGGTTCGATTCCGGCCCGGGCCCTATGCTGCACGTCATTCTCTCTCTCTCTCTCTCTCTCTCTCTCTCTCTCTCTCTCTTTTCCTCATCTTTACGGTCAATCCACTGTCCTGTCTATGAAAAATAAAGCTAAAATGCCTCCAAAAAATCTTGATTATTTATCTTTTTTAGCCTAGCGTCTTATCATGCTGTGCCCCCCTCCCCCACCCTCCTCTTCTTCTGCTCTCAGTTGCGGCGTGTTTACCTGTCTTTGCTGCGCAGCAGACCGTGGACAGCCTGTAGCTCGCCAGTCGGACCAGCTGGCTTGCTTCTGTGGGTGTGAGGCCGATTGACCGTCTACCCTGCGTCGCGGGTGGTACGAGACCTCAGTGGACCACGAGTCTGTAGCCGGGCAGCTCGAACTAGCTTGTTTACTTCTTTTCCCCCGGTCCTGTCTGAACGGGAGCAACAGCAGCGCTAGGAAGTGTGTTCGTCGGTTTCTCCTCAACGCGGCTGCGCTCGCGTGTGCCGCCACGTGAACGGTAAACACGGCGAGCCGAATCGTCTGCTCTCCCAGGAAAACGTTGCGCTCTCCCCCCTCTGTCCCCAGCGAGTCTCCGGCGTGCCCCGCTGGTGGAATTCCCCGGTCGCACATAACACCAAACGACTCCGCTCGCCTCTGCTTTGCGTGGCCCCTCTCCCGGCGTACGTTAGCGAAACCCATCACTGGAACAGCATGGCTGTGCAGTGAGCCCGGGCTGTGGAGCTGCTGAGCCTGGCAGGCGGACCGTGTGGGTGTGTGAGTGCGTGTGTGTTTGTGTGTTTCTTCTGTTGTCTACCGCGGCGGGCCGTCTAGCCTGGAAGACAGGCTGCAGACGTCTGCACCTTCTGTGTGTGAGTGTGTGTGAGTTTGTGTGGTGTGTAAGCCAAGCGTCTGGAGATTTAGTGCCTCTGCCCATCTCTTTGTGTGTGTGTGTGTGTGTGTGTGTGTGTGTGTGTGTGTGTGTGTGTGTGTGTGTGTGTGTGTGTGTGTGTTTATGAGTGTGCGTGTGTGTGTCTGTGTGTGTTTGTTGGTTTTAGACCCAGGGTCTGTCGATAGAAGCACACTGCTGGGCCCCAGGGCTGTGTGTTGACTGCTGTTGTAGACCAGAGCAGGCGTGTAGACTGCTGAAGTGCAGACTGTGTAGACTGAATGGGGTGAATGCTCTGATCACAGCACTTTGGCATGCCTTAAGGTTTGACTTAATGGATCTGTCCGTGGTTGCTAAGCAACGAACCAGGACGAGCGAGTTTATTTCTTGCAATCTCTTTGAAGACAAAATGCTTACAGCATACGAGTTTTGGAAAGGACTATTGACCAGAGATCTCTGAGTTAAAAACAAAACGAAAACCCAGAAAAGAATGAAAGTTTGATCTAGAGGAGAGAAACATGTGTCAAGTCTTCTCGGGACTAGAGGGGAGACAGAGGATTAGGGAGAGAAGACGAGGGAGAAAATAGGGGAGTCAGACAGTTTGGAATAATCCTCTGAAATAGAACCCCCCCCCATCCATGTCACAGGATTTGGAACGGCCCGTCTGACATCGAAGAGATAGGCCTTACATTCCAGTTTTCTTTTTTTTATTTCCTAGTTTTTTTATTTATTTATTCTTTAATTGTTAGGGGCGGGGAGAGGTGGGGTGGGGGTGGGGTGGGAGGGGGTGGGGTGGGGTGGGGGGGGGTGAGATGTGTCTTCCAGTCTCCCCCTAGAAGACGCTGTGGTCGCGCCTTTTCGGCGAAACCATGGAAACGACCCTGGCGCAAGAAAGCTCTGACTGAATGTGACTTTGGCCGCCTTTAAAGTCCTGCCAACTGGCAGATTAGGCAGCCGCCATGTTTCTGAAGAAGAAGAAGAAAAGGGGAGGGGTCGCCCTCTGGCCAAACGTTGCGATTGGCCGTTAAGGCCTCATGCCTACTTACTCTGCATGTCTCTGGCAATATGGTGGATGGCCCACTGTCCATCTGGCATGTGTAGGTGAGGTCGTTAACGGCCCGTCTGTGTGTGTCAGATTGTGTCTGCCTGACTGGCATCGATAAGTTGGGCCATGCTCGCTCTCTCTCTCTCTCTCTCTCTCTCTCTCTCTCTCTCTCTCTCTCTCTCTCTCTCTCTCTCTCTCTCTCTCTCTCTCTCTCTCTCTCTCTCTCTCTCTCTCTCTCTCTCTCTCTCTCTCTGTGTGTGTGTGTCAGCCATTCATTTCTTGGACTATTTACTCTCTTTGTGTGTTCACAAGTGTCTCTCTGTCGGCTCAGCATACATAGGTTAGACCTGTCTGTCTGTCTGTCTGTCTGTCTGTCTGTCTGTCTGTCTGTCTGTCTGTCTGTCTGTCTGTCTGTCTGTCTGTCTGTCTGTCTGTCTGTCTGTCTGTCTGTCTGTCTGCCTGCCTGCCTGCCTGCCTGCCTGCCTGCCTGTCTGTCTATCATAGAGCATGGTACTCTCCTTAAGGAATGAAGTCA
>CM030172.1:5848490-5850990 GCA_017639675.1 Aplochiton taeniatus
CTAACCAGCATCACCACTACACGGAGGACCGCTCTGCTCCTGAGAACGCCGTGACAACCAGTTAGCTGCCTTCCCTCTCAAATGTAGGAAAACATCACAAACACCTCCAATAGAACCAGAAAGAAAAACAAAAAAAAAACTGGCATTGACTGCAAGAAATGAAATCCAAGTGAGACCAAACATCTTGCATCAAGCCAATATATCTAATAATTCCTAAAATTAAATAGTCTTGCTAAGAATTGTTGGGTTATTTTACTTATTTCAAGACGTGTTTTCTTCTTCTATTGGCAGATCCTTTTGCTTGTTTGTTTGCACTTGTCTCTGAAATCTCATACGTTCCGTGTCACTTCTTGCCGGGCCTTTTTTTTTCTTTTTGCGATCTGCTCGTCACTGTCTCCACGTGTGATTTGAAACGCGACCCAGGAACACTGCTCCAGTGGTTTACGTAAGCAGCTGGAGGCGTCGTTGCTTGGGAACTGATTACGTTAGCCAGTGAGCCAGGTGTTCCTCAGCGAAAACAAGCAGTCTTCGGTGCTTCTGCCGCCTTCGTTCAGCGCTTTGCCTGGCGGCCTGGCGGATTCCAGTTGACCTCTTCACCGCGGGGGGGGGGGGGGGCTCCCTCTCTCCTCGTGGTTGCAGAGGCGGAACAAAAGAGCGGTTTGAATGGCCAACTTGGAAGGAAAAAGAAAAGGACACCAATTGCTTGTTAGTTTCTTGTTGGAGCTTCCTTTGAGAGACCCGAGCACACAGGTTGCATACAGATGCAGACGGAATCTAGGCCACGAAACACGGGAGTTTGGGTAACGTAGGCAAGCGATTCAGATAGCCATCGTGTTTTGTAGTTTGTTTTCTCGGGGATCAACTGTATCTTTGCTGCGTTGCCTTTGTGCATCTTCATTCCCATTCTGGCTGAGAGCAGTGCGGTCCACATGTGGTTTACAGTGAAATGGTCCTGTGTATTATAGCACTTAGCACCTTTGAAAAGGTCTCTGTAGTCAACGGCAACAAGGTCCAGACTCCACGATGGAGGACCACCCCGGCTGAATATCAATGCGTTATCGACCAAACGTTCTTTAAATGTTCATGGCGAGTCTAATAACTCTGGCTTCTCGATGAGAATAGCTAGATGGCGAACAACGGCGTATTGATTGAAATAGCTACTCTGTGTATTACACTTGGCAAAAGAACACGTCAATATGTTGTATGAAAAGGACTGCTTTCAGATGACCATACACATGCACCCAAAACACATGGACACACACACACCAACATAAACACACGCACACAAACAGACACACTCACACACACACGCACACAAACAGACACACACACAAACATAAACACACGCACACACACACATACAGACACAGGCGTAAACATACGCACACAGACACACATACAGACATAGACATAAACACATAAAGACACGCACACACAGACACACACAGACACAAACACAAACATAAACACACACACACACACACACACACACGTAATTGTCCATCAGAAGCCCCCTCTCCCTTTGTTTCCTTGGCTGCCTCTTGAGGAAGGTCACAGGCTTCTCAATCAATTAGAGCCATTAAAGTAGAAGGCGTCCAACCCAGCTGGTGTGCCGAGGGCCGCGCTGGTTATATTGGGGCGCTAATGAGAGCCGGGGCCAGGCACGAACACACAACCCCTAACATAACACACACACACACACACACACACACACGCACACACTGAGTGACAGACTCAGATCCTGTCTCCCAGTCAATTACGGGGCAGCCGTGATGAGTGAGATGGGGGTGATAATCAGCTAAATGGCCCCTCCATTGAGGAGACAGCGGAGAAGGCACTCGCAAGATGACAGAGGCTGAGCAGGTGCCAAACCGACTCGGCGCGTCACTTATCAAAATAAAGGGCGGAGGACGGTGTTGGGGACACGGCCAGACGGTGTTAATGGCCGGGCGTCACCGTTTGTTGGGGCAGGGAACGAGAGGCCAGAGATGACCTACCAGAAAATGTCCGGCCCTTTCAGACTTCCCGGGAAGCCCATGGGAAAAGGAAAGTACTATTCAGGAAGTGACTTAAGTCCACCCGGAATATCATTCGTCACTATCCATTAAAACCTTTGGACCTAATTATTCTTTGTTTACAGGCATTTGAATACTCTATTATTGAAGTGTTATTTCGTGGTAATGAGGGGAGAGCAACAGCCTACTGTAGATCAAAATTATGGTTATTAAAGATATGAATGGGTGTGAGTAGATTTGTTGTTTCGCTGCTACGACAGGTTGTTAAGAGTCAAGATATATTTTCGATCAAGACTTTTTAAGCATCAATAACACACCAAAAAAAACAAACGTCCAAATTTAAGCATATTTGAGACACAATATCCTCAACAGAAGATTACACAGTACACCCATAGGAAAGTGTTTAATCGAATGCACAAAGCAGCCAAGCTTCATTTTCATATTACATTATGACATATCATTTCAGCATTTCACATACATTATGA
>CM030172.1:5853490-5875990 GCA_017639675.1 Aplochiton taeniatus
AGGCGCCAGGACACGTCATCCTTACTCTGAATGAATGTCCTACCAACACCCGTGGGGTTGGTTTGAATTTAGACAGTGTTCTGTGGCAATCTAGCTCAGCATCTGATGTATTCAGAGTGCATGCTTAGTGTTTCATCCCTTTGGGCCTGATTAGCAGGGGAGTGTCATTCGATAATGTCTGACACACTCAGGGGCCTCATGATCATTTGAAATGAATGCGGGCCAATTTCGTGTTCCATAAAAAAAAAAGCCCACCATTTCTATCCAAAGTCATCAGGTAAACATGTCATTAAGGTGATTAGGTAATGGCTAAGTGATTAGGCTCCTGTCTGGGTCAGACTGGCACAGAACATTTTCTTTGTATCTTTTCTTGCTTCACAGGTACCTGGTATACAATCTTTTAAGTCTGCCCGGTAACCTAGTGTTTCCTTTATGTTCTTTTTATTTTCAAACAAAGACTGGTCCCATTAATCAAAATCTACCTACACTCCCTGAAAATCGCCCTAAAAAGTAAATTGGCTTTCAGGGGAACAGCATGAAACAAAAAAAAAAAGAATCCAGATAATACAATATAAGGCACACAAAAAGCTGAATGTATGAGACAAGATGTGCGCACACAGAGAAGGTCTACTTCAGTCCAATGGCTCCTTTAGAAAGTACACTCTCCTGAGTCAACCAAGATTTCTTTTTTTTCCCCTCCTACCCTTTGAGTAAGTTTCTTCAGTGACTTGGTTTGATTCCTCTGCTTGGTTGTGTGTCATTCTGAGTGTGAGGGCTTGTGTTCACATTGGAGAGGTGTGGTTTCCTGTTTCCCCTCTTAAAACACATTTCATCTCATCATTGATTGGTTTCCAACTGTCCTAGTGTGTCCTGCGCGTGCACACACACACACACATACACACACACACACACACACACACACACACACACACACACACACACACACACACACACTTCTTCTTCAGTGTGTGTGTGTGTGTGTGTGTGTGTGTGTGTGCGTGAGCGTGCGCGAGCTAGCCCAGCACGTTCCCTGGTGAGCAGGATGAGGGCCCGTGTGGCATCGCTTCATGCTGGCACAGCGGGGGCGGATTGGAGTCCCAGAGCCACACTGTGCGGGATTGGAGTCCCAGGGATTGCTGGGATTAATCCAGAGCCAGCAGGCAGCACGGGCCAGATGCCCTGGGTCAGACCCCCTCCACCACCACCACCACCACCTCACCCCCTGCCCACCCATAAACCCCCCCCCCCCCCCCCCTGCTTGACCTGGCTTTGGTCTTAGGAAGGACAAAAGCAGCGGCTGTCCGTCACAAAGGGGGAAAGGCGGCGGTGAAAGGGCTCTGATAGAAGGGGTTAATCTAAGAGGTCAAAGGTGGGGGCTCAGGCTACGCCTGGCGAGAGATCAGCGAAGGAAAGTTAACGAGCTCCATCCATTTCTCACCCCTCCGGAGACTGGCTTCGGCACGCCTTTAAGTCGCGAACTGAAATTTCACGTCCGCTCTTTTTCTGTGTTGGTTTCATGTTGAACGAGGTCATAGGGCGTGTGCTGCTGTAGGAGGCTCCTGTGTTCCATCAGGACCAGTACCTCAGTGTTCTTGAATGGAGCGTTGCTGTTCCCGTGTTATTCCGTAGGAATGATAAAACTCCACAGTATCCCCCCCCCCCCGGATGGATTGTTCCTCATTCCCCTTTGAAGTCGCCGCTGATAGTATACTACAGCTCCCACATGTGAGAGTGGGAGCACCCTCTGATCTCTCCATGGCTGGTGTGTGAGTGAGTGAGTGTGTGTGTGTGTGTGTGTGTGTGTGTGTGTGTGTGTGTGTGTGTGTGTGTGTGTGTGTGTGTGTGTGCGTGTTGCTATAGGATCCACTTCCATTCCTATCAGCACGACTAAAGCCTGGCTGGATGGATGTTGACAGGGGCAGTCCGTCTGATCCCGATCCTCTCTGAAGGGTCTTTAGGGTGTGCAGTGCTCTCCCTCCTCCCATGGTCGGAGTGACTGAAGCCTAGGATGAGTTCGAGAAACGCCTAGTCACCGCGCGTTCACGGGCTAATCTTAGCCAGCTTTGTTTAGTGCCGTTGTTTCACTGGTGGTAATTGCTGAACGTGACGTCACATTGTTCGTTGTAATTCATTATATATGGTTTTCATCGCCTCTATGTGGTTGCCGAGCAGGTGTTGTTTATATTTTATCCCCCCAACCTTGTCAAAAGGTTTTGTCAACATTTCAGAGAATGAGAATGTTACAGGTTCACTCAAAGGCAGGATACTTCAGGTCTGTTTGATTTCTTTGGCTATGCAAAACCTGCCCCCTCTCTGACAACGCTTTGTGTGTGAATGTAGAGTGTGTGTGAGTGTATTTGAGTGTGTTGACTGTGTGTGAGTGTGTTTTTGTGTGTGTTTGAGTGTGTGTGTGGGTTTGAGGGTCTGTGTGTATGTGAGTGTGTGTGTGTGTGGTCGAGTGTGTGTGTATGTGTGTTTGAAAGTGTGCGTGTGTGTGTGTGTGTGTGTGTCTGTGTCTCACACAAAAGACCTCTATGGACAGACTTTGCTCTCTGCTCACCACTCCCTTTGATGTCAGCAGGGTCGAGGCATCAGGACTTCAGGTATCAGAGGATGGTGTTTTCAAAAGGATTTTCTTCAGCTGTAATCAGGTTTAGTGTTTCCGCAAAACAAAGGTTAATTCCCAGTGATCAGCCTTTGCTTGTGCAAACTCTCCGACACATTGTGCTCACTGAATACACTGTGAATCTGCTTTTCGCTGTGAAAGGACAACTGCATAAGCCACCTAAAGTGGTAAGAGCACGCAGAGATCCACTTTAGATCTTTACTGGGAGACGCCTCAGATGAACCTGGTCCAGGCTGTGGAAGCAGAGAGAGAAGGAAGAGATGCTGTTGGAGGCAAGGAGGAACCGAAAGATACAGAGAACAACAGTGTGGAAAGTGTAGAAAATAAAATAGAGCATAGTTACAAACGTAAAATAACTAAGTAAATGTTTGCTGGAATTTAGAAGGGAGGGAGGGAGGGAGGGAGAGAGAGAGAGAGAGAGAGAGAGAGAGAGAGAGAGAGAGAGAGAGAGAGAGAGAGAGAGAGAGAGAGAGAGAGAGAGAGAGAGAGAGAGAGAGAGAAAGATAGGGGTGGGGGGGGAGAAGAAGATGGAAGGAAGTAGAGAAAGAGAGAAATTAAAGAAAACAATGAAGAGACAGAACAAAATAATTGAATCTTTCTGCCGTGAGAATGCCCTGGATTCAACCCATGGACTAGAGATGCATGCTGGGAAATCCACTTTGCTCAAACCCCAGAGGGTTTGAAAGCACCTCCGCCCTTCCTTGGTGACGCCTGATGAGGGTCATGCTTTTAGGACCCTTTGAATCTCCTACACCGATTAGCACTGAGCTTTGGAATGTACATCTTAATTGCATGCGCTTGTGCGTGTGAGAGAGACTGAGTGTGTCTCTGCATGCTATTGGCGTTGCCAATCTTTGAAATTGATTTTGAAAATCCGTACATTGTTTCTCTCTCTTTACGGAAATAAAACAAACCCTTGACTGTGTTTTGTGCGTCAGGGATCAAAGATGTGGAATATAATTAATGGACAAGAAACAACACACCAATTAGCCTCCATGTAGAGGTAAAAATAACCTGCCCTGTCGGCTTCCTGTTGCTGGCAAAGGAAGGCAACTGCCTCAAATCTCAACCCAATCATGGGCATTTTAGTTAGATTACATATTTTGGTCCCTTGGCTAATTAGAAGAAAACAGGAATGATAACACAGTATTGTGGAGCTCTTCGCCAGATATAGCAAACTTCATAGCTACAGTTCTAGGATGGAGCTGCAATGTTTGTGCAATGGGGGAGACTCCAATAAATTCCTGTATTTTAGCTTTTGACAAAAGCTCTCTCTGGTAGAGAAACAATAAAGCAAGAGAACCTGGGGCAATGTAACTAAAATGATCGATCATTCAGACATAAGTTGAGATTGGAGATCCCCATTCCAGTCAAATGCGTTATGTGATTGAGAGGTGGGGCTGATCTCCACATGGCTTCGCTACGAAACGGCCATGATGCACTCTCTCAAGGTTCTGATTTATGTATAAGCCCAGTGCCACTGAAAGCGGTCCTTGGAAAACAAGTTTGAAGAAAACTTTGAAACCGCGACGGGTGCTGCGATCAATGAGATGTTTTGGTAAAAAAAAAGGCTCCCTAAGTTTCTGTGGCGTCCAGTTGCTGACTGATGCCATCAGACATTGTGCATGCATCTCCACTCAGCTGGACATGGATCAGTTCTAATTTGTGTCTTGCAGTCAACGGACCTTGTGTTGCCTCAGACCAGAAAGGCCATATGGGCCTCAGATCGCAATACTCTCAATCTCTGGAGACATAGCCTTGTCCACCATTACACTCTTTCTCTATCCCCTACATGCGCTCTCTCTCTCGTTCTCTCTCTCTCTCTTTCTCTTTTTCTGATGTGAAAGGGCATATTTCATAAGAGCCGACTGCCTTTGAACTTGGCCAGTCCTTCAGCTGTAAAAGGTCGAGCAAACATACACACCAGAGGAGCTGAGTGGCTGGCTACTGGCTGTATGCATAGAGAGCTAGCTGCTGGCAGAGAGAGAGAGAGAGAGAGCGAGAGAGAGAGAGAGAGAGAGAGAGAGAGATACAGAGAGAGAGAGAGAGAGAGAGAGAGAGAGAGAGAGAGAGAGATACAGAGAGAGAGAGATACAGAGAGAGAGAGATACAGAGAGAGAGAGATACAGAGAGAGAGAGAGAGAGAGAGAGAGATACAGAGAGAGAGAGATACAGAGACCCTGGTTTCCGTTGACGTCCATAGGAGTGGACAGGTGGCCCTGGCTGTGCGATCGCCCACAGCTTGGTTCTGCTAGCGCGGGTGTAAACGTGGCGGGCTGTTTGCTGCGGTGCTGACCTGCCACAATGTGAGGGCCACCGCTGACAACTCTCCTCCACTTTAGCCCATGCATCCGCTGCTTTTCCAGGAGCACGCTAGTTCCAGCGGCGGAGTTCTGTCCCTCAGATAGGGCAGTGATGTGGGAGGTTACGTGACAAAGAGATTCGGTGGAGTTCCAGGGAATTAGTTCATATTTCTAGATATGTTGTTCAGGCATTTAGATATATAGAAGTCTGAAGGAAATTTCGTTTTTTTTTCTAATTCATTCATCTTGCTTTTACGGTCTTTCTGTTAATTTCATAAAATCTTAAAAAATGATGTCCTCCAAATTGAAAGGAGAATAGTGAAGTGTTAGCTTTCTACTTGTATGAACATATTTGAACTCCCTTTCCTCATATCTTACCACAATCACTTAGAGGGACAGTCAACCTTTTGGGTAACAAGATATCTTTGCACTCACCCCTAGTAAGACAAGGTGATCGATTTAAATCTTATGATTGTACGTCCAATAATGAGTTATTTAGGCAAGGCCCAAAGACTGTAAGCAATGATTAAGGACTTGCATGGCTAGTATAACTATCCCTTTAAGTCTCCAGATCACAGTGTCTGTCAGATCTCATGTCTCATGTACTTCGACCTTCAACATATAGTCATTCCTTCAAATAAAATTATAATGAGTAGAAGCCCCTAGAACAATGACAATATGAAGAGGGGCCCCGGAGATCGCTGAACCATCGCTCACTAGTGTGTTGTCAATGGCAACGGCCTGAAGCTCTTTAGTTTCTGATTCGGTTGACTTTATTTGACAAAAGAGAAAGCATAACAAACGGAATTGCCCCCTGAGGACGTCGGAATCACGAAGGCACGTCCGTTGCTCTCAGACTGATCGGCCGTTTGTTTGTGACCCTACTCCCAGGTCCTCTGAAGCTGGTGGTGCCCACAGAGTCCGTGTCCTCCTACCTGGGTGACACGGCGCTGCTGCGCTGCCAGGTGACGGGCGAGCCCACGCCCGTGGTCCGCTGGCAGAAGAACCGAGAGGACCTGCCGCTGACCTTTAACCCCGAGACGCGGGTGGTGGTGCTGCCCTCGGGCTCGCTGCAGGTCAGCAAGGTGCAGCCCCCGGACTCCGCCACCTACCGTTGCCTGGCCGACAACCCCGGCAGCGCCCGCACCGGCACGGATGCCGAGCTCCGCGTGTTGCCAGGTAACAGGGGGGGGGGGGGGGGGGGGGGGGGGGGGGGGGGGGGGGGGGGGAGTCTGTTATTGCGCTAATTTCGAAATCAATGGATATTGATTGTAACCTGAGATAAACTCTGAGACATGGAAATCAAAGGCTCATTTCACTTCTGAGGTTGGACCATTGTGTTAAATTGAAAAGGCTATTGGAGAGCACTGATTAGAACTTATCTATTTATTAGTCTCATTTATTTATCTTAGTTCCATGTGTTAACTCATAAATCCAACCATTATGTGCTGTGAGCCGTTCTGTTTTCCATACGAAGCAGCCACAGGGAACTCTATGACTAACACCCCTCACAATAAGGACGAGCAAGTTGGCTCTAAGCTATATAAACCGAGCGCCCTTTTTTAAAAGATGTTGTTTGATCCGTGATCCTCTGGTAAATGTGCAATTTTCTCGCATCCAATTCATTTACATGCCATTCTTTCATTCCACTTTCAGACAGACATTGCCCAAAGCTCTTTTCAGACATGACCTGGGTTCCCATTTCTATTTGAAGTTCAGATGGTATAAGTTCCTAACAGAACATTGCTTTGGGGAAGTACAATTACCTTCTCTGTCCATGCTAGATCCCCATTGCAAAAAAATACTGAACGCAATTACGGGAATTCAAACCTTCTGGAAAGTGACATCATTTGTTTAAGATGTAATTGTAATGGTAATATTCCTGGTCAGGAGTTCTTTTTATTATTCCAGCGTGCTCTCATGATGCGCTCTAAGGGGATTTATTATTACCTGTCATAAAACAGTGTTTGAACTCCTTCCAAGCATTTCCATTATTTTTCCTATGATACTTTTCTCAGAGTCTAGGCAAAACACCAACAGTATGAGAAAGGAATTCATTATAATTATGATATGATTGTTGTGTTTGTTGAGTTCACATTAGGTCAATCCAAAAGATGGTATAATATCCACTTGCTCAATGATCATGCACTTGTTTATAGTGGAAGTCAACAAATGCACTACTTTAGCACTGTATATTGAATTCACTTAATCTTTCAGGAGTACAAGGTTCAGTATTCTCCCGAAATGTTTGATCTTCCATGTCATATTTGTTCTTTTTTTTTTTTGTGGAGCATTGTGGAATGTGGCACCGTGTGGTGATGCTCCGTCTCATTTCCAATGCACACTCCACAGCCGGAGCTAACATGATGGCAGATGCCTGGGTGCCCGGGGGTGGATTACCCCTCCGCACACACACACACACACACACACACACACACACACCCGGCCCCATATCCAGGCATGAATTAGACCCGTTCGCGTTGGCCCGTGGCTTTCGTCCAGCCCCCTCGCCTCTCCACGTCTCAATTAGGCGCTCGACGCTGGTCGTGGTGCCCACCTCGAACGTCTTCGCAAACGAGCTCCGGAGAGGGAAGCGGCCGGCGTTGTCCTCCGTGGCACAGGCAGCACGGCCGTGTGCTGGGGGCGGGCGTCCTTTTCCCCCGCGGAGGTCCCGGGATCAGACGGCCTGGACGCCGGAGCCCTTTTGCTGTGTTCCTCTCCGGGCTGTTATCTGGGTTGTTTGGATTGTAGGGCGCTTACGCCAATTGAAGTTGAGGCATGGCCGCGTTTATGTGGAGCCCATGTTGGCAATTTCCTGCCGAGGCTTGGCCTGGCTGCTTGGCTGCGAGTCTGACTGGCAGACAAATCACAGGTTAGCCCCAAACCCCCCCCCCCCCCTCCCCCAACCCACCCCCCGCCCCCTCCGGAGTTCCGCAGCAAAACAATCAGCCCTAAATCTAACTGGCAGGTATGGAGTTGGCGAGAGCACTCAACGCCCTGGTCCGTCAAGGGAATTCTGGGGGAATTGTTGGCGCGCAGCAGTTTGAGCCGGCGACAGGGCGCGGCGGGACACACGCACACACACACATACACAAATACACACACACACACACACACACAAATACACACACACACACACACACACACACACACACAGACACACACACGCAAGCTTAAGTGTGGATTGTGGGTAACTGAGTGAATGCCGCAGGCAGGGCTTGGGCAAGGCGGCCTCCTGTAGTTGTAGTCACATCGCCGGCACCTCGGGGAACGTCTCGCTCCCAGAGTGTTCCTGTAGCGGGAAACAAGGAGGGACAAAGATGGAGGTTCGCTTTGCATTACAACACGCAGTGGGTGTGTCCCAATACCCATCCTACCATACGGTTAAGTATGGCAGAAAAAGATTTAGTATGTCCCAATACCCATCCTACCATACGGTTTAGTATGGCAGAAAAAGATTTAGTATGTCCCAATACCCATCCTATCATACGGTTTAGTATGGCAGAAAAAGATTTAGTATGTCCCAATACCCATCCTACCATACGGTTTAGTATGGCAGAAAAAGATTTAGTGTGTCCCAATACCCATCCTACCATACGGTTAAGTATGGCAGAAAAAGATTTAGTGTGTCCCAATACCCATCCTACCATACGGTTTAGTATGGCAGAAAAAGATTTAGTATGTCCCAATACCCATCCTACCATACGGTTTAGTATGCTAGAAAAAGATTTAGTATGTCCCAATACATAGTATGCCAAATGCAGTGAGCCAATACTACCAGTCCTACTGCATCCGGTCGCATTTTAAAGCATGCGAGCCGACATGTTTTTCTGGCTATTCTGGCCCACAATCCTCGGCGAAGCGGAAGATTCCTCAAATCCACTGAGCCGCCCCGAGGGAGCTGGCAGATGACAGTGCAGTCCATTGACAGACGCCCGTGCAAAAATGTGGCATCAACCAAATTCAAATTTTGCGACATGGACTGCGACGGATGTATGAGCAAGAGGGTCAAAGTTCAAGGCTTAATGTTATGATGAAGTAGAATGTCCCAATTCTATGCATACTGCTTGCAACAACCAGTACATCCTTAGTAAGGGCAGCTGCAGTATCTACTAAAAGTAAAAAGTGGTCGGTATTTTAGAAGCGTGGAGACATTATTCTAAATAGAATGAACTCGTAGGATTGTGTCCGCCAGTTGACCATGATCAGAGGATAAAGCCACATTTTTGCTAACTCTGGCTAATGTTAAGCCATGTAAACCATTTATGAAATGTCCTCCGCTGCTAAAATAAGCATCATGCAGGGGCCGCTTTGACATTGGAGAATTACGCTGCAGCAAGGCCTGTTATGTGTTAATTTCGAGCAGAGCTGCGACAATTTAGTTCGATTCGAAGCCAAAATTCCGCTCATCATGGTGAAAATGTCACTTGCGGGATTCGGATGCCATTTTCTCCACTGGCTGCCTCTCAACTTTTCAATTCTTTCATCTGTTAAATTGAGCGTCACTTATAGGCCCCGAAATTCATCAAAAGACACTGATTTAACTGTTTCTGACACAAATCATACATTTTTTATGTAGGCTACAAACACAACACAAAACGGTTCCTTATTTCGGACTATGTTCAACGTCCCAACGCTCGTGCTCAGGTGCATAGTCGAGGTATCGAAGTCGAACGAGAAAGCAATAGGGCAGCTGGGTAGGTGAGTTTGCGATTGCTATGTTTGTTTTGAGCCCTGATAGCCTCTTGAATTTTGATTGACTACAGTTAGACCTTACCTGCGTGGCTGCGAGTACGCACAAGTATGCACAAGATCAAATTTGCACAACTGGTTCCGGATGTTGTCACTGTCCAAGGAGGTTTCAGAAAGCCGGTTTTGGCTTCAGCGACTTTTCATCAAATCCATGCGGCTTACGGCTTCCAGTTGTTTTATAGTTCGAGGGTTTCGAGGGACAGATGATCTAAGTATGTGCAGTTCTCGGGAAAATGAACCAGGAAACAGACCTCCGCAGTGCCAGGCTAAACATACATATTTAAATGGTAGAAACAGCATAGCTTCTCAGCGCATTCATGCAGAAATAGATAGTATACAATTTAAAATGTAGGCCTTTGGTATGGAGGAGATGGGATTGCAACAAGGTTACAATGTAATGTGCATAGTGGGTGGGAGGGCAAGAACATTACATTACGCCGAATCCCACCAGAACAGTATTATGGGGAGAAATTAGTGCCTTCAGGACCATAAAGATTAGTTTCAATTGGATCTGTGCAGCGGCTGGGTTGATTCTGTTCTCTTTAAAGTTACTGTCCTTCTGTTAAATACTCGTAAAAGTTTGCAGCCGAAACTTTCCGGTCCCGCTCTAAAACCGTAAAAAACCCAGCAGCATTCAGCACATACTCACAGCCCTGTAAAGTTCAACAATTCTGAGGCCCTCTTTGATGTTCCACGTTCTCTGGGGGTGTTGACGGTCTTCCTGTGTTGTCCCTCCCCCTCAGAGCCGGGGGTTTCTAGGGGGCTGGTGTTCCTCCAGCGGCCCCTCCGAGTGACCACTCTCCTGGGGAGGGATGCCGTGCTGGAGTGCTCGGCTTCCGGTTTCCCCACCCCCACCTTCCAGTGGATGAGGGGAGATGAGATGATCCAGAGCAGGTGAGGGCCAGTCTAGTGGACTATACCACCCGCCAAGGGAAACATGGCTATTTAATTTTATATACATTTTATTTGTCATATTGTAATAGCATCACGTTTTATAGTTTTTTTTGTTGCTATTACTGAGTTTCAAATATAATTTTTTCGTTAAAGTGTTTGTTATTCCATTTAATGCTTTTCACGCTGCCTAGCTGTAAAATCCCTTTGAAAGACTTAAGAAAAGTGCTTTACAAATCAATGTGTAATTACTATCGTAAAGCAAGGCAATTCCCACATGAGAGGTTTAGCGACAAACTTGAGTGAACCTGCAGAAAATACGCCGACAAAATGAAATGTTGTGGCCTGTGATGTGCCCCCCTGGGTGGGTGCTCCCTGCAGGTCTAAGAAGTATTCCCTGCTGGGAGGCAGCAATCTGCTGATCAGCACTGTGACAGACGATGACTCAGGCGTCTACACCTGCGTGGCGCTCAACAAGAACCAGAACCTCACGGCCTCCTGCCAGCTGTCCGTTCTGGGTGAGTCCCACTGCACCATGGGGGGAAACCTGTCTGTCTGTCTGTCTGTCTGTCTGTCTGTCTGTCTGTCTGTCTGTCTGTCTGTCTGTCTGTCTGTCTGTCTGTCTGTCTGTCTGTCTGTCTGTCTGTCTGTCTGCCTGCTGGCATCCTCACACATGAGCCACGGGGACTGGCACGGATACAGCGCGCACTCACACACACATGCGCGCTCACACACACACTCCTACAAACTGACTCAGACGTGGACACACACATGCCACACACAACCATGCACAAACTCACACACACACACACACACGTTCCTACTTGACTCCGGCTTGCACACACGCGAGTACCCACCCTGTTTCGGCGGCTCTGATTGGCTCCGAGTCTAGGGAAACACTTGTGTGAGTGCGTACACACACACACACACACACACACACACACACACACACACACACACACACACATACACACACACACACACACACACACACACACACACACACACACACACATACACACACACACACACACACACACACACAAACACACACACACATCCTCTCTCAACCTCCCTCACAGTCTTGCCAATCTGTGGGAAATGAAACGGTTTCAGTTCACAGCGTTCTGGAGAAACCGCCTGACAGAGAGACAGACTCTTGTACAGCTGGGATTCTGAAAGATGTTCAATTGCTAGGAGATGTTGATCATCCATTAAGGTCTTACCATCCGCTCTGTAGGAACATTAAGCATTTAGCATGCTCTCCGCTGTACCTGGGACTAATATACAGCTAATCAAGCACAGGTTTTTAAACTTGACTTTGGACTTTTTATGTCGAGCTTGGGACTAAAATATTGATGATTTATTAAATAGTAAAATAGCTTCCAACGCTTCAAAGAACTGCTCTACCATTGCTTCAAAGAACTGCACTACCATTGCTTCAAAGAACTGTTCCGAGACTGCATGGGAAATGTGTGGGAACCTTTTTTTCCCCATCTTCCCCGCGTGGCATCCCAAACTTTTGCTGTGCTCCAGTTGTGATTAAGAGTGTTGATTGAATTGAGTTCCCAGAGCGTTCCCGGGGGGGGATCTCCAAATGAAGCGTGCCCTTTCCCTGCCCGTTAGGATGCAGACAGACAGCCGCGTCTTCACTCCGGCCCCCGGGGGATCCTGACCGGGTTTTCCGAACCCCTCGCTCAGTCGTAGGGGCGTTCCCGGCCCTGATTCCTAGCGGACTTCCGAGGGCCGACCGTTTTTACCTGTTCAGTGGCATGCACCTGCTGGGGGAGGGGGACAAATCTATAACTTCAAAAGGTCACTCTGCTACACAGAGGCTTCATAACTCGAAAAACGACATTTTCAAAACTTCCCAGAAGTGGTTTTTGAAAACTGCTTTTGGCTCTGAATGCCATTGGGGTATAATTTTGCATCCAGCGATGGATTATACATTATACATTGACGCTTTGGCTAAATTAAGGGGCATTCACAAATGAATGTTCATCGCAACCTTCAAAAATATCAAACTATGGTTTTTATTATGGATCACGGTAATAAAAAGACTGCTTTCACCATGCCTTGTTAATCAATGATATATCCCTGTGAGTTTCCACATATTTAACACGCACGCGCACACACACACACACACACACACACACACACACACACACACACACACACACACACAAACACACGCGCACACACACACTCTAGAAAGATCCAACGTTAAGTGAGGTTATAAGTCACGTTTCTAATCTGTATATGGCACACGGCTTGTGTGCCTCTGCTTTTCAATTAATCGCTCCCAATCTCATTAGTTCTGCTTGGCAGGAGGAGAAACCAAGAAAGCCTTTTATTTCAATTAATCCTATTACGGCGTAACCAGAGGAGGTTGCATATGTTATCGCAAGCCCCTTGCTCGCCATACAAAAGGAGTGTGTGAAGTCCATCGTGTGAGGTCTGTGCGGACTAAGTTTCTGTTCTTCTGGTTAAATCCACCTAACTGGTGGGAGGAGGAGAGGGGGAGGGGTGAGGAGAACAGAGATGAGAAATGAGAGAGGGAGGAGAGAGGTGTGAGGAGAGAGGGTGGGGAGAGAAGAGGGGGGAGAGAGGGAGCAGAGATGAGAGGGGAGAGGGGGAGAGAGGGAGGCGAGAGAAGAGGAGGGACGGCAGAGGGGAGAAAGGGAAGGGAGAGATGAAAGAGTGGAGAGGAGAGAGAGGGAGGGGATGGCTGTGCTGCACAGGCTGTGATGCTCATCCAACTCTAGCTTATTTTCCTTGACTTCTCTCAGATGAAACGCATGCGTTCTTACTGTAAATTCACACACACGCCATTACATTTTTTTTTAACACACACACACGCACACACACACACACACAGCCACACACACACACACAGACACACACACACACACACACACACACAGACACACAGACACACACACACTGTGAGTCTCCGACGTGACACTCCGTATGAACCGCGTCTCCACAGAACGTGAACAGTGATCTCCTGCTGTCGACCTATATTTCTTTTTTGAAGTGTTTTTTTTTCAGCGGAGCCAGAGTAGACTCGCAGGGCAGGGCGACTTGTCGCCCCGCCTGGGTTTGAGTGTTCCGGCGTGGCGCCGTGCCAAATTCCCACAGCGGTGCTCAGATTGAAGCCCGGAGGAATCCGCTGACATCTTACAACCTGTGGCGCCTCGCAGCCGCCATCGATCCCCGCCTAGCCTCTGCCGCCACGCTGTCCTGTCCGCGCCATTGACTGGCAGCAGGTGTGGGCTATACGGGCTGCAGGTATGAACGACCCCCTGCCTCGTCTCAACCGTGGCTGCCACAGGGTGTGTGTGTGTGTGTGTGCATGTGTGTGCGTGTGTGTGTGTGTGTGTGTGTGTGTGTGTGTGCTTGGTGGTGGTAGTAATCTTTCTATCTCCCTCTCCCTCCCTATTTTCTTTGCCTTTCCCTCTGGTACCTTCCTTCTCTCTCTCAGCCTTTTACCATCCCCTTTCTCTCTCCCTGCCTCCCTCCCTCCCTCCCTCCCTCCCTCCCTCCCTCCCTCCCTCCCTCCCTCCCTCCCTCTCTCCCTCACTCTCTTTTACCCTCCCCTCTCTTTCAATTTCCCTCTCTCTCTCTCACCTGCCCCCCCCTCCCTCCCCCCCTCTCTCTCTCTTTCTGAGCTACATGCCTATACCTTTGCGTGGCTGAATGTCAGCATCCCAGTCATTCTTTGCCTAGAGGCTTTCAGTGTTGCACATAACGTGGTCTGAGATTAGAGACAGAGAGAGAGAGAGAGAGAGAGAGAGAGAGAGAGAGTGACTCCATTGATAGGCCATGTCTCTGACACATAATTCATTAGGTCAGACTCGCCATCAGACTGTAGGCAACAGATAGGCATGGAGAAGATGGATGCAGGGCTTGTAATGGCTTTTAAAAAATGGAGACGGAAAGAGAGGATGAGTGTGTCTGTGTGTGTATCTCTGTGTGTGTGTGTTTGTCTGAGTGTGTGTGTATGTGTGTGTGTGTGTGTGTGCCCGTGCCCGGGCCCGTGTGTGTTCAGGAACGTGCGTCAAACACAGATGGAGCCGGTAGAGCCGTTCTCTCGCTGTGTATGGAGGATGCCTCCACTGACAGATGGTCTAAGGGGAAAAACACTTATGGCTGTGATTTGCAATGTGGATTCTGCCTGGCTTAACCAGATCACAACACAAACCGCATGGAGTCATTAGAATCCTTATAGTAAAACTGTTTTAAATGAGTGAGTGAACGAACGAAACTCGCACAATATATTGCCTGTGTTAGGATGAGGCAGCGCCATCAACAAGTACAAAGCTAATTTGTGGGCATAGCTACATGTTGCTGTTTAATCTCATAGGCCAGTTAGACACAGACAGACAGGTCGCTGAAGGTGTAGCTGAGGCCGTTTAAGCAGATGGGATTTCCTTCATTTAAGCCCGTAACTATTTCTACTTAGGCGCGAGGGTTAATGCAAGTTTGTACATATTAGAGGTGTTTCGCTCTAAGAGGATTTTGCCCCCTCTATTCCGTCAGCTAAAAGTGAAAGGAGACTTTTACTAAACCACTGCTGTTTCGCTAAAACACCTTTTTCCATTTCAGGATGGAGCTATATGGCCCTCCTGGGATTCAGTTCAAGCTCTGAGAAAAAAGAGACCGATGAGGAATATTTTTACCAGTATCTCATTTCAGCTTCTGATTGCTGTCATTTGCTGCAAGAGAGAATCACTCCTGATAGTGGGTGACTTTAGGTGGGGGCGTGCGTGTGTGTGTGTGTGTGTGTGTGTGTGTGTGTGTGTGTGTGTGTGTGCGAGTGTGTGCGAGTGTGTGTGTGTGTGTGTGCGAGTGTGTGTGTGTGTGTGTGTGTGTATAGTGCCTTGAAAGGAATCACCGTTGTGTCCTTTTCTCAGCACTATTAATGCACAGTCATAACAGGTTTATTTTTTATTTTTTTGTGTCCTTGGAGAACACACAGACACAGACACACACACACCCCTGGGCAGATGAAAAGATTCTCATCACCATCTCTGTTTTCAGGCCCCTTGAAAACCAATCCTCTTCTCGTCTCCCCCTTGGAAGCTGTCAGGAAAGTTTGGAGAGGATGAAAACCAAAGAGACCGCAGCAATTGTTATTTCAACATTCTCTCGCCTCCTTGCCTCCGTAGTCCGGGTCTAAACGGACATGCTGATTTCAAGCAGCTCTTGAAGATCACCGACCAAACAGAACAGAGTCCGATTTTTCCTCTCCTTTCTTCATTGCCGTCGTGTAATTGACTTTGAAGAGCTAGAAGTAAGCACATCAGCCCTGCCCTTTGCGTCCTAGTCAGGTCTATGGGTTTCCGTATTTTCTTCTTCAGACGGAGGTGTAAGCGTTGTGTTCCCAACGGAGGAGAAGGCCCCTCAGGGTACCACATGCCAGCGCCTCTGAGTCCGCTCCTGTCTCTCAGAACGTGAGCCTGCGCATGTTTGGGATCAGAACCTCTGGGAGAGGGAGGGGCCTGGAACCACCTTCGTTTCCGACCGTTGCATCACACCCCTCCCCTGCAGGGGTTGCCGGGTTAATGTCGTCCCACTGTGTCAGCCACGCCTATTGGCACTGACAGCTGCTTCCCCGTTCGCCTCCGGAGCTCTTGTGACCTGCGGCTCCCTATTTTCAGGCACGGCTCGGTGCTGTTTTTACTTGTTCGCTACATTTATAACAAATAGGCGCATTATTATTTGTGAGGCACTTTTCTTGCAACAGTGTGGCAAAAGGGGCTTTCAGACCTGATAGTATTTATTTAACCACGACCTTCCCGTGGTAAATTTTTAGCCAATGCTTTAGCGGGCAAAGAGCCAGACAACAGTGTCTCACCATGACAACCCCGAAAGACACATGATGTGTCGGATGTCTTTGCTTGGATGTCTTTGGTTTGATGCTGTTTGACAATGACGTTTTGCCCCCCATTTGTGAATAAGCACGTACACTTATTGTCCAGTACTCATACTGTACATAAAAAGGTCTGGGATACAACAAAAATATACGTTACCGTGATCTGAACAGACCAACGCACACATGAGTTTGCTGGAGCAGTTAAGAATATCTCTGCCGCGAAGAGAGTACACTCAAGTTTATGCCGTTGTAATTTGGAGTCGGTCACAATTAGGCTCCGCAGGCTTTGGAACCTGGAGTGTGAAATCGTGCTGACTGAGTGAGCGTAGTCTTCTCCAGGGGACAGTTTAGTCTGGGAACCCAGCGGCTGAAGGCGACAAAGCACCTCCAGCCTAACCTGCAGGAGCTTCAGCGCTCGACGTATCCCTGGGCACCGAAGAGCCAGCACCTCGCCCCGCATTTTAAACAGATTCTCCTCGGGAGATGTGAGGGAGAAGCCACGTTGTGATGGAGATTTTGGGATCTTTTTTTTTTTTTGCTGTTCTCTCCGTTAATTAAAGCCCAAGTGTGCCGAAAGAGGCACTACATAGAATGAAAGTGAGCGAAAATCTCCCGGTTTGATAAATGAGGTTTTAATTGACTCTGGCGAGCGACCTGGGTAGTCTTGACAGCTGCCATCTGGACGTGGGGAGGATTGGAATAAGAAAGGGGGAGTGAGCAAGTGAGTGAAAAGCAGCCTCTTTGATCAAAGCCGCAGAGACGCTGGCCAGTGCCAAAGTGGAGGGTGTGCTGCTCAGTCCAATAGTCCAAATAGCCATCACTTAGATACACTGCTTTCACTCACTGGAATTTGGGATAAACAAAGCCAAACGTTTTAAGGTTGGACGGTAAAAAACAACAACGCACAAAAACGGATTGTCGTTGTGTTGGCTTTGATTTCCGTAAGACTTTAAAAAAAAATGTAAGGTCAATATGTTTCTCTTTCTCTTTACTTTAGCACATTGGATTGGTTTGTGTTGGTTTGTATCAGCGTGCCCGAACCAGCTGTAGAAGTTATTCTGTCTGGCATTCAACGCATAAAACACTCAATCACGGAAAGGTAACGACTTACTGACTCAAACTTCAAAAGGAAAGGAGAAAGTGAAGAGCTTGTGGAGGGTGTAGCTGCGTTAACCAAAAGGGCACTATCAAAGGTTATTTTTGCACGGTTTAGAACAGATTTCAAGGCATTCTGAACGAGTGGGAGAAGGTCAATGTCACCATTTTGAAGTGCAATCAAAAACATTTTATATAACAGATCGTTATCAAAAATATGACTGAATTGTCATCATTTTTACACTCAGTACTAAGTTATGTATATTTTTTTTTGCCATTTAAAAAGCCAGACAAAAGATACAATCGACCTAAACATATGGTACTTATATATATTATACATATTGTACCGTACATATTGCATTTGTTTTGTTTAGTATTTTAACAGTACTTACTACTTACACAAAGATTCTGAGTAGATAATATTCTAATATAGAGCGGCAAAGAAAAACATCACCAGCAGCATTACAAACACAGTTAGCGGTTTAAATTGTTCAATCGCAGAAGATTTGCTATGGCTATTAGCGAAAGGAGAAAATATTTGAGGTTCATTATTCCCTAAATGTGTTTTATTTCGCTCGGTAGAGGCCCTTTTTTCTTTGCTCAGTTGAACTAACTGTAGCTGGGATGTTTATTAAAATGTTGGCTAATTAACGGGTGCACGGGGAGGGTGAGCCGACAGTGGATGGACCTAACCCGATAGGAATAAGGAAGGGTTGTTATTTTCCCCGTCATGATGACTGGAACGACTTCCACTAAGGCGTCTTAGCAGCCTAATTCGTTTCAGGGACTGGGCGATGGCCATGAGTCACGTTCAAGGTTTCACTCGCCTCCAACGTGAGCCGTTGGTCCAGCGTGAAAGGAAAACCATTACCCCCGGTCACTACCCGGTCATTACCCCCCTGCGTCGCATCCCATAATAGTCAGGCGGGTCCTTCCCCGCGCCGCCATCCGCACGAAACAGCAGGGGGTCGACGATGATTAATTAACGATCCTAGGAATTATTTTCGACACGTTGGCAAACATTTACCCCCCCCCCCCCCCCCCGCCAAGGCCAGTGCAGACTGGCAAATCCATCTCTCACCCAGTGGAGATAGTAATTAACCCCGCAGAATATGAATAAAAGGGAGCCACGGCTACGTTAGCAGCTCCTGGAGGAGGGACGGAGATAGCATCAGATATCGCTCTGAAGCGGCTGCCGAGCTGACAGACAGGCCGCGGGAAGTGTACGAAGGGCCCTCCGCTTTGAAGACCGGCTCCTACTGTTAGCGGCGAGGTTAGACTTGTCTGTTTGTTGTTTCAGAGCGGGCCCCGGTGGAGCTACTCGGCCGTGATTGTCCTTCGCTAGCTGTAATTGAAAAATCCTTAAAGTCCCTCCCCGGACACCCGAAGGCCCGGTTTGCGGTAAATTGGGCGAGGCCGTGGCACGGCTCGGCGAGTTTAATCTTTTTGTCCGCAGTCTAGTTCATGTCAGGGTCAACGGGTAATCTCGTTAGAATCTTTAACTGGACAGCTCAGGAATGAAAGGGTAAACCTATAGGGTGAAATCCGTGTTCCTTTGTTTCAGCTGACGTCACAGGGAATTCGGATGGAAAAAGTGGAATTGGGTTGACCCAGTGAACTGACGGTAGCTGTTGCCCGGACAGTCAAACTAACCAGTGAATCAGATAAGAGACATCGTCTGAATAATCCCCCCCTCAGTAATCTGCTCACAATCTTCTGAACTGAAGTGAATGGGAGGCCGCACAAGATGGCATCCGAGAATGACACAGCCCCCCCTCTCTCTCTCTTTCTGGAAGGATCCACACTTAAGTAAACCTCCCAAATCCATTCTCTCCCCAACCCAGTAATCCAGGATTGCATTTGATCGAAGAACACCAGAAAGTGAACTAGGGAACATTGAGGGGCCTTCCCTTTTGGAAAGGGTATGACAATCTTTAGCTGCAGTTTGGTCTTTGAAAAAAAAAAAGAAACTGTGACTATTTCTGTATCAATGGTTCAGTACATTGGGCTGCCGGTGCCAAATGCCAGACATTGATGAAAGCTTACGACCAGGACATTTTAGTACATCGCGTTCCACTACTTAGTGGAAGCCAAATATTCCTCACTTTGTTCCCTAGTTTATGCCTTAAGCCCCGTGGATGAACAGTAAAAGGGTGACAGTGTTTGTTTTTCATTTTTCCCCGTGGCGGGCTGTGTGTGTCTGTGCCCTGATAACGTGGCACAACCACTCTGTTCACTCTGCTTTTGCCCCGTTTGCCTTTTTCTGATTGGGCGGTTCCCACGCCCGTGCAGCCAATGGGATGGCTTGAGTGACCTGGCCCCATGGTGACACAGTGCTGTGATTGACAGGACGGTGCCGATGATAGTTCTGGCGCCCTGTGGATGGTTTTGATGGCAGCGGATACCTAGATATCTAGAAGCGGATACATGTCGACTCATAGGCTTAGGAAGTGCGTGTGACTCTGACTGTAGCAGGAGAGAGAGCAGGTACCTGTTTGATGATAAGTCGTTGAAGCAGATATGTGTTAGATCGTGGCGGGAGGAAGCCGATGTTTGATGGAAGCAGATATACAGTAGGTTTGATCGTAGAGCAAGAAGGGAGAGCAGGTGCAGAGAGAAGATAAATACGTAGACGCTCTGGAAATAGCGCTGTGTGATCATTTATTTTACAATTTCTTTTGCTGTCTGGATTTTTTTTCACCGATTTTACCAAAGCGTAACACTGTTAGGTTTATTACAGATGTTTATAACCGCAAGAGGAACTGAAATATGGCATGACCCATGGTTGCATATTAGATCTGTTGAGATGTGCATGCATATGGGTGTGTGTGTATGTGTGTGTGTGTGTGTGTGTGTGTGTGTGTGTTTGTGTGTGTGTACTTTATATGTGTGTGTGTGTATGTGTACTGTATATATATATATATATATGTATATGTATATGTGTGTGTGTGCGTCTGTGTGTGTGTGTACTGTCTATGTATTTGCGTGTGTGTGTCTGCGTGTTTGTATTGACAGCCATTGCCCTTGGTCACACTGCTTTCAGAGACAGGCCACCCATTTGCAGCTGAGGTCACCCGGCCCAAGGGCGTTGTGGGTAATGGACAGGATCCCACGCTGTGTTCACGGTCAATTACATGTGTCACTCCAGATTATAAGCAGGTCCAATCCATTTGGGTGTTTGCCGGCGCCCCTGTATTGACTGCATCCGCAGCCCCAGAGACCCACACCCCAGAGCATTAGGCGGACCAGTTAGCAGGAAATCAGGGGGGGGGCATTATAATATCAAGCATGAAGGGTGGAACCTGTTAAACCGTGCAGTGTGGACGCAGCGAGGGAGTTGTAAACAACAAATGATGGAAGTGGAGGGAATGTATTGATTGGCAGGAGACCAGACCATTTATTTTATTTTGCAAATCCACATACGGTGGAAGTAAGGGTGAACTTGAATGTTTGTATAAGGAGAGTGAAAATGCACCGACAAATAATATTAATATTATGATTGGCAGGAGGCTGAAACTCAGAGAAGCGGGCGTGATACTTCATATTCAAACCAAGACTTTCCGTGAGGGTAGGAAGTGACTATCAGAGTAAAGTGGCAGGGACTGACGATCCTTCTTTAGGTGCCGTTCCCAGTGTCATAAACATGGCATGGAAGAAAAGTCTAGAATTCACTCGTTCACTTACATATTTCAACATTTCTCTAGTCGTAGGAGGTTAGTTATTTTCAGGCTACTGCCTTTATGACATACCGCTTCACATTTTGTTATGGACGCAACCCTATTTCAGTGGAAAATGTGGATGTGCTTGATAACCATTATTGATATTCATAACAAAGCAAAGATTCGGCCTTTCACAAATAGAAGTTGCTGTTCCAGTCCAATGGGGGAGTAGGGCAATAGCATTCCTGTTTTGATTCAGCGAATCTGGACCAAGTCTCACACTCCATTCGCGGTCATTCCCATGTCTGCGGAAAAGCCAGTCAGGGCACATTGCAGCGGGCGCGTTGTGGCGCTCTAAACATGTCGTTAGTTATACATAACCGCTCCTGGAGTTCAATCAAAAAGCCCCGCCTGGTGTGGGATATACAATGCTGCCATCGCTATTTCCCGTAAGGGGCTCTGCATTTACATAGTAGGTGACAACGCCTCGACGAGACCCAGCCCTGCGAAGACCAACCATCTCGCTCAGTAGGTAGAGGCGACACACCGTCTAAAAAATCTGTCCCTCCCTTTGAAATGGGAATGGTTTTTTTTGTATTCATACCACATAGCATACATAGTTCCTAAGCCAGAAAGTGGCCTAGAGTGTTTGCATGGACTCGATATGAGGTGCGGTGTTTGTTGTGTCAGGCAGCGCGGTGCGGTGTTTGTTGTGTCAGGCAGCACACCAGCTCCCGTGAGAAGTATTTTTTCAATCAAAGAATGTCTTCCTGGGAGGTGGGTTAGGGTTAGGGTTAGGGTTAGGCATTCTCAAATAATGATTTCCTTCACTGTAGTTCCTAAGCCAGAAAGTGGCCTAGAGTGTTTGCATGGACTGGAAATGAGGACTGGAACAGCGGTGTTTGCTATGTCAGGCAGCACACCAGCTCCCGTGAGAAGTCTTTTTTCAATCAAAGAATGTCTTCCTGGGAGGTGGGTTGGCCAGGATCCCCAGACAGGGAGGTGTTTGACGGGGGGGCGGGGGGGGGGGGGGGGGGGGGGGGGGGGGGGGGGGGGCTGGGATCGGACGGTGTTGTGAAAATGTCAGCGAGTCGGCGCGGCAGCTTGTCGCCGTGGCCCCTCAGGACCTCCTCCGCAGGGGGGGCTCGCTTACAGAGGCCGCGGCGCCCGTCAGAGCCCCCCCCCCCCCCCGCACGCCAGATGTTTTATTTTAAGAAGCAATGTGGAGATTTCCATTTCAATGGGACGAGGAAAGTCATTACAGCCGGCCGCGCATTAAACAGAGCAGACGCACGT
>CM030172.1:5880990-5883490 GCA_017639675.1 Aplochiton taeniatus
CCACACACCACACGCTGTACCCCCTTCCGCGTTTCTGACATTCACAAACACACACACACACACACACACACACACACACACACTCCACAATCGAAAAAATTCCCGACCCTCCCAAATCCAGCTTTAGACCTGCGTCCCTGCTGTTTTACAGCTCGGAGGTTAAGATGGCTCAACACCAAAAATTGGATTTCACATCTGAGGTCAAACAGGGTTCAGGAGCGCCCGTAATACGGTGAGCCCTACTTTGAAGAGGCTGGAGTCCACAGCGATCTGCGGCTTAGCGACGGGCTCTGTCCCCTCCGCTGGGTCCTGGGCTCTGTCCCTTCCGCTGGGTCCTGGGCTCTGTCCCCTCCGCTGGGTCCTGGGCTCTGTCCCCTCCGCTGGGTCCTGGGCTCTGTCCCTTCCGCTGGGTCCTGGGCTCTGTCCCCTCCGCTGGGTCCTGGGCTCTGTCCCCTCCGCTGGGTCCTGGGTAGCCCGCCGTGTTACAGCCGTTCCTGAAGCCTCCTCTCGACGGCGGCTCACTGCGTAGAAACAATCTGTGTCTGTTCCCTTTAATCTAACTCTACACCCCCCCCCCCCCCCCCCCCCCCCCCCCCCCCCCCCCCCCCCCCCGCCCTCCTTACAGGGCAGTGCGTGGTGGGATTTTTCACCCAGCATCAGCCCAGACCGACCGGCCTCGCTCTGGGGCTGACGTGTAGCTCCGCTAGCGAGCAGCGTGGCCTCGTCCCTTGCCCCCTGCCACAGCCCCCCCCAGCACATGACATTAGATCACGTCTCCCGGTGCAAGGGAAGGGGTGTCCATTTGAATCATCGTCCCCCAGCTCGGCTCTTCCCGCTGGGGCCGCAGTGGCCCCTACCACCCCCCTGTCCTCCCCCTGTTAAGCAGCAGGCTGAGGGAGACTGTAAAGCGTGTGGGGGTTGCGCCAGTCAGCACTCTTGTTGCTGTACTACTGCAGTGCACTCTGCTGTGGTGTGATGTGGAGCTGGTGCATCCAGCTGGGTGCTCTGACGACACACACGCTGATGAAGAGAGAGAGAGAGAGAGAGAGAGAGAGAGAGAGAGAGAGAGAGAGAGAGAGAGAGAGAGAGAGAGAGAGAGAGAGGGGGAGGGAGGGGGAAAAGAGAGAGAGAGAGAGAGAGAGAGAGAGAGAGAGAGAGGGCGAGGGGGGGGGAGAGAGAGAGAGAGAGAGGGAGGGAGGGGGGGAAAAGAGTGCAGGGCAGAGTCATGTCTTCAACACAGTGCCCTGTTTTCGGGCATAACACAGACACACACACACGCACGCACGCACGCACGCACGCACGCACGCACGCACGCACTGTCTGTGCAGACTCCAGACTCCTGTTGCCTCTCCATCCAATCAGACGGCTTCCCCTGCCCGCGCTGCGTGCTCCTTACACACTCCCCTGCATGGCGCCTGCCAGCAGACACAGCCCAGACTCTGCCTCTGATGCTAGGGGTTGAGAGGGTCAGTGTGTGTGAGTGTGTGTGTGTGTGTGTGTGTGTGTGTGTGTGTGTGTGTGAGAGAGAGAGAGTGAGCGAGAGCTAGTGTGAGATGAGAGAGACCAAGGTTGGAGATGTGATTTCAGTTCACTCTCGACAGGCATTCATCTGTCAGCGTATGGAGGGAGGTTCGGGATTGGATCAAGTAGCAGGTTGGGAGATTTGTGAGACTGCGTGCGTGCGTGTGTGTGTGTTTTTGTGTGTGTATGTTTCTGTGTGTGTGTACGTGTGTTTCTGTGCGTGTGTGTGTGTTTCTGTGCGCGTGTGTGTGTGTGTATGTTTCTTTGTGTGTGTGTGTGTTTCTGTGTGTGTGTATGTGTGTTTCTGTGTTTCTGTGCGTGTGTGTGTGTGTATGTTTCTCGGTGTATGTGTGTGTTTCTGTGTGTGTGTGTCAGTGTCTGTGTGTGTGTGTGTGGAGAGCTTGGAGGTCCCCTAACTCAAAGCGGGAGTGCCCTACAGAGAGGCCAACTCAATTACCCCACCTGATGAAAACGTTGCCCCCCTCTGTACCCATCCTCTGTCACAGCACTGGTTGGCTTCATCAGGGGGAAAATTAGACGTTTTCCCGGGTGACGCGTCCCGATATTGGATACAGTTCACCTTCTCCCTTTGGGTCTACAGCCGGAAGCCACCGGTCCATGATGGAGCGAAGCAGTCTAGAGACCAGACAACTTGTTATTCGTCTTTTGTAGAGGCAATTTTTTTTCCAGAGCGCACAGGAGCAGCCAAGTTTCTGTGGCGTCCTGACTTCTTCAGCTCCCTGTCCGTCTAGGACGGGACTCTGAACGGCTTCCCGAAGTCCGCACTCCCCCCCCCCCCCCCCCCTCCCCCGGCAGGCAGCTGCAAAAACCAGCGCGCTGTCCGTTTGATTAGGAACTTCCATTAAACGGGCCAGTTACCCACCATCCACTCGGAGGCGATGGGAACCAATTAGAGATGCAGTTCTCCCCTCGCCTGTCTTCATCTCGACGCGCTGGGAAAGAAGGGATGTAAGAGGAG
>CM030172.1:5888490-5913490 GCA_017639675.1 Aplochiton taeniatus
GTGTGTGTGTGTGTGTGTGTGTGTATATCCATGCTTGAAAGGAGGATGGCGGTAAGGTGGGGCTTGGGGGGAGCCACAGCCCCCTCTGCTGGCCGTGGCAGGTAGCCCAGAGACGAGGGAGAAAGGTCCCTGGCGTGGCTTCATAGTTCATAGGAGCAGCTCCTACGTCAAAGGGAGAATGTAGGTCAACGGAGAGAGGCGTGGTGTTAGACCCCTGCTGGGGAGGTACACGACGGCCTCCGCCCAGCGTTGTATTGATCCCCCCCCCCCCCCCCCCCCGGCCCCCGGAGGACCCCTTTTGAAAAACGGCGGAATGTTTGTTTCGTTCTTTACAACCGACCGTCGAGCGTTACAAGAAGAAGAAGAGGGAAATTCACCCGGGGCGGGGGGGGGCTTAAAAGCAAGCGCTCCCCAGCGAATCGCTAAGCCAGCCAAAGCACAGCGGAGTGTGTCTGATTTAACCCCCCGGGGGGCGGGGGGGCTGTCTGGGTGTAACACCTTACCCCCCCAACCCCCCCATCCCACCCTTTAACTCCCCTGTCAGGTCCGGGACTCCGGGATCGGCTGCGGCCCTGGACCGGAGCTCCATGTGTGATTGACAGCTACAATAGTGTGAGTTACAGTTCTCCCTTGGCCCGTTAAAGGTCTCTGACAGCGAGGGGGGGGGGGGGGGGGGGGGGGGGGGAGGCTGGAGACCAGATGTTAGATCTCCAGTCTTCTCTTCGGATCTGTCTGTCTAAAGGAGGAGGAGGAGGAGGAAGAGGGAGGAGGAGAGAATAGGCCAGAAGAGGAGAGCCAATAAAAGATGAAATAAACTGTCTGTTGAAAGTATGGAAGGAGAAATACAATGGATATGTGGGAGGAAGACGAGATAAAAAAAAAAAGTCGCGCTTGGCCCATTTCTTACTAATTTCTCTCTCTCTTTTTTTTTTCTCTCTCTCTCTTTTCTCTCTCTCTCTCTCTCTCTCTCTCTCTCTCTCTCTCTCTCTCTCTCTCTCTCTCTCTCTCTCTCTCTCTCTCTCCTCCTCTCTCTCCTTTGGCTGGGGTCCAGTCCCCCATCATCCCTGCTAATAGTGTCTTTGTCCACTGCAGAAGGTCCAGCCCTGGCTGGCCCGTAATGGAATCAGTCGGGGGAATATTACCCCCACCCCCCCCACCCCACCCCCCACCCCCCCACCCTCCCCCAAGTCTAATTACGACTAACGTCTCGGGAGCGCCGTTCGACAGGGAGATCTTAAAAGTGGGGTAAAAAGTCAAGTTCAAAGAGAAGCAGAGACGGGTGGGAAGCCAGCTGACTGTGTCTTTTGTTCTGTACTTATTGTTCACACACACACACACACACACACACACACACACACACACACACACACACACACTCATTTCAGCCCGCGTAGCACACTTTGTATTGAAGGCACGTATGCACACCACCGTCCCATCTAGCTGGCTAAAGGCTCTGCTCTGGAAGGGATGAGGGCTGAGGGGAGAGCAGGGGAGGGGAGGGGAGGGGAGAGGAGAGGAAAGGAGGGAGGAAGGGAGATGAAGGCAGGCTAACAACAGAGAGAGATGAAAGGGAGGGACGGAGGGAGGGAGGTACAAAAGAAAGGGAGCGAAGAAGAGTGAAGGGGGAGTGTTGAGGGAGGGAGGGAGGGGAGGGAGGGATGGAGGGAGGGGGAGTATTGAGGGAGGGAGGGAGGGAGGGATGGATGGAGGGATCTAGGGAGGGGGGGTGTTGAGTGAGGGAGGGAGGGATGGAAGGATGGATTCGGGGGAGTGTTGAGGGAGGGAGGGATGGAGGGAGGGACTGATGGAGGGAGGGGGAGTGTTGAGGGAGGGAGGGAGGGAGGGAGGGATGAAGGGAGAGGGAGTGTTGAGGGAGAGATGGACAGAGGGGGAGTGTTTAAGGAGGGAGGGAGGGATGGAGGGAGTTTTAAGGGAGGGTGGTAGCGTGGGTGAGGGAGCGTAGGAGCAGCCCGCTCTGCAGGACGCTGCTCAGCAGTTCTTATCTCCTGCCTCTCCCTTCATGCTCTCTGGCAGCCTCTCTAGGGGGAAAGGGGAAGGGGATGGAGAAGGAAAGGAAATGGCAGCCAGTGCCGTGAGGGACAGGGAAATGTAGCCAGACGGACAGATACGCAGATGAGTGGACAAACAGTGAGACATGGGAAGTGGGTAGACATAGACTCTCTCTCTCTATCTCTATCTCTCTCTATTTATCTCTCTATCTCTCTCTATTTATCTCTCTCTCTCTCTCTCTCTCTCTCTCTCTCTCTCTCTCTCTCTCTCTCTCTCTCTCTCTCTCTCTAGCTCTCTATCTCCTTTCATTGTTTCCCTCTCTCTCTCCTATGCCCCTCCACTGGCCTCACAGCCAGCCCATAACGTCGGTAATAAGCCACCACTGCCTCCACCACGCAGCTAAGCTGATTTTAAGTCCCATTTAATTAGATCCGTAAAATGCTTGTTACATTTCCCACCCCTCATCCACTTAATGAATCTCTTCCTCCACTGATATTCAGCATTAGGGGGGCTTATCCCCTGTCTGCAGCAACAAAAGCCTTCTCTAATGTGATGGCCTCACCCCTTCCGTTTCCTCCCCTCCTCTTTTTTTTTTGTTTTGCATTTCCCAACTGTCAGATTAAATATGATAAGAACATCCCTGCTCGTCTCCGAGAGAAAATTGATGGAATTTCTTTAGGGATGCAAATGGCTTTTTTTTTTAGACTGATGGTAGAAATGTCGCGCTTTGCTACACAGTCCTATCTGGCTCTTCCCCCCTGCCCTCCTTTTTCTCCCTCGCTCCTCTCCTCTATTTCCGTTCCCTTCTTTCAGTTGTTTTCTGGGCTGCTGGGGCTGAAGACCAGAACATGTTGAAGCTGCATCTAGGCTGCATTTAGGCTGATTGCATGTGAAACTATCAACAGTGTGTGTGTGTGTGTGTGTGTGTGTGTGTTTCAGTCTGCATGTGAAAACATCAACAGTTTTTCCATCACCTCACAATCCGATATGAACAGGCTCAGTCATCTGTATGTGTGTGTGTGTGTGTGTGTGTGTGTGTGTGTGTGTGTGTGCATAAGGTCAGACTTAGAGAGCCGTGACACGTCGCCATCTCCCTGAGGACGTCAAAACGAAGGTGTGCTTCAAAACGGCAGGCACTTAACTCCTATCCCTTACTGTCTCATCAATGCAAAGGTCTGATTTGCAAATGTGTAGAATGCTATTTTTCCTTGAAGGACAGAGCACATTGTTCCCCCTTGAAGCTCTATCTCTCTGTCACACACACACACACACACACACACACACACACACACACACACACACACACACACACACACACACACACACACAAACACACACACAAACACACACACGCACACACCAACTCTCTATCTCTCCTCATCCCTCGCACACACCGAAACGCTCACACACATGAGACAGGGGTAATTCCTTGCGGCCCCTCTCACCTTCCTTCCCTCCCTGCACGATAGTAGAAGGCCACTGAATTGCGAGACGGCACTTAGTGAGGCGTGGGGGGGGGGGGGGGGGGGGGAGGCTCTGATGTTCCATTGTACTTCGAAGCGACCTTAATCTCCACATCAGCAACAAATGTCTCAATCTATTGTGCCTTACCCCTCTGCTCTCTTCAAAACACTCTGGGCGCATAATGGGGGTTTTTGATGGCAACAAGAAATCTATTTTCTTTTTATAGTTGTCAATTACCATATTGGAACGGAGACACAGAGGCGAGGCAGAGGACCAGGGGTCGCGTAGCGTCGAACGCTTCTGCGTAGCCATCTTCCAATGATTGCCCGGCAGTCTTGTCCATCAGATCGTTTTCCCTCCCTGGATTGCTGCATGTTTTCAAAGTCGTGGCGCCACGCAGAGGGACGGGTACACTTGTAAAACTGACACCTGATAAGCTGGCACGGTCGTGAAGGGGGGAGGGGGCGGGGGCATTGTTTGAGCCACTGTTCGGTTTTTAGGAGAATGCGATTTATGCAATGTCGCGGTAGTAGCTCCTGTCAGCCGTTGCGATGATACCACAATCATAGTCTCTAGGCCGAAACAGCTCGGCTGTCATCACATCTTTATCCTCTCCTCTTTTCACCCCTCCCTCCTCCTCCTCCTCCCCCTTCTCCTCCCCCTCCTCCCCCTCCTCCTCCCCCTCCTCCTCCCCCTCCCCCTCCTCCGCTTCCTCCCCCCTTTTCTCCAAGGCTTTGTTGGATGAATGACATCTAGCGTTGAAAGGCCTCGAAACATCGGTGAAAACCAAACGTGTCTGTTCCCTCTCCTTCTTCTCCTTCTCCTTCTCCTTCTCCTTCTCCTTCTTCTCCTTCTCCTTCTCCTTCTCCTTCTTCTTCTTCTTCTTCTTCTTCTTCTTCTTCTTCTTCGTTTCCCGCCCGTTGCGGTCTGCGTGTGTGATTGAGAGGTGCGAGGTCCGAGGGGGATGGCTCTTTCTAGGTCAACCTTTCATTTCCCTCTCAGCCAACCTGTGACAGGGGGAATCTGTCATCCGCCACAGAACAAAGTGATGGTGGGGCCGTTTGACCTGGCCGACCTCTTGCCGCTGTTCAGGGAAGCCGCGCGGAGCCCGCTGGACTCGCCTCAAGCAGACGGGAGAGAGGGAGAGAGAGAGAGAGAGGGGGGGGGGGGGTGGGGGCGAGAAACACAGACACACCTGGGAGACCAGCGTTTGTTTGTTAGGTGTTTTCCCACCGTCCCTTTGGAGAAAGTCTGTAGAGAGCAGCACGTATCCAGAAAGAGTACAGTCGCTCAGCCGCTAGCAGAAGGTATTTTTCCCCCATCAAACTAGTGGTGGAAAAAGGGTCAGTTGATGAAGAAGGAGAAGGAGGAGGAGGAGGGGGGCCGTCGGGGGAAACTGCGTGATTGTTCCCTGACAGTTTGACGAAGCTGAGCCCGCCAAGCCGGTTGGCCCGTAAGGCCGCATGGCTGGCAGGCAGCAGTTAGGAATGTTTCGTGTTAAGATTTAAAACAAGATCTATCAGCTGCCTTTGAGCAAAGTGGTCCCAGGACCACAGCAAGTACAGTTTGCGGGTCAATAAAAGTATTACAGTAAAAGCCCCGATGGCTGTAGTTATATATTTATTAATGCACTGCATGTGTGAGTTGTGTTAATAAAAATGTCAGGGAGGAAAGCCAATAGCTCTCACGCGCTCGCCTCCTGCAAATCTTTAAGCGTTTGCCCGGATGTGGTCGACACTTTCTACACCACAGCCAATTAAGGCCTCTTTCTTTTCACAAAAGTAAACTGCTGCTAAAGACCCTGTAGCGATGGAACAGCAGGCTGTTCTATAAAAGCCCTTCGCTAGCCACTGTGTAATTAAGTAAGTCCACTGGAAGGGTCAAATGGGATGCAGCAGAGCCAGGGTTGCATTGATGTTGCCTACCAGACAACAAGAGCTGCAAATAAAAAGAATAGCTCTGCGGCAAGATATATATATATATATATATATATATATATATATATATATATATATATCTTTCCGCAGAGCTATTCTTTATATATATATATATATATATATATATATATATATATTTAAATACTATAAGTAAGTGACATGGTCCACAGCACGCGAATTGTGGTCCGGCCCCACATCTATGATGCGTCATGGTAGTTGTAGTCCGTGACGAGGATAGCTAAAGCATAAAACCAGCCCCAGCCCTCCTCCTCATTCGATGACGTCCCACCGTCTAAACGGTCTCATCCCTACGGTGGCCTACTCCTACGCACCGTCCAACTGTTCTTCCCGAGGCCCCCGGGCACCTTCTGGACCGTCTCGATCATCCAAGGCTTTCCAGCCAGCCGTTCTCGATTACGTTCCGTCAGTTCCCACGTAAAAAAAAACCAACAGCAACAAACGGTTCTGATTAAACCGCCCCAAACTGAGGGTGCTGCGCCAGCACCCAAATTAGCTCTTCTCTGTGCTACATTAGAGGGCTTTAGCTAGCTTCAGAGACTGGGAACCGGGCCACCTGGGAAGACGGAAAACCGATGGTAGTCATTTTTTATTTGGGACGGGTTCCTAAAAGGTAGTTCAATTCACGCCCGTGACGACATCAACGACAGCGTTTCGAAACACTTTGGTTCCCGGGGTCCTGTCGTTAGAATGGGATTAAGAGAAAGAGAGACAGATGGTGGGAGAGGGAAGAGAGGGATGGAGGCATGGTGCTGAGGACAGAGAGAGAGAGAGAGAGAAAGAGAGAGAGAGAGGGAAAGAGAGAGATGGAGAGAGAGAGAGAGAGAGAGAGAGAGAGAGAGAGAGAGACAGAGAGAGAGAGAGAGAGAGAAAGAGAAAGAGAGAGAGAGAGAGAGAGAGAGAAAGAGAGAGAGACGTGACGGCAGGCAGGGAGGGCTGCATGTCTTAATGAAGAGCCCCAGTGTCATCAGTATTCCACCGGCGATGCGGCTGCCACGCGTTGTTTAGATTAAGCCTTGTTGATGGCAGCCTGTCAGCCAGCCAACCAACCAGCCAGTCAGTTGTTTAGCCAGCCAGCAAGTTGTTCAGCCAGCCAGCTAGTCAGCCAGCCATTCAGTCGGCCAGCCAGCCAACCAACCAGCCAGTCAGTTATTTAGCCAGCCAGCAAGTTGTTCAGCCAGCCAGCTAGTCAGCCAGCCATTCAGTCAGCCAGCCAGCCAGCCATTCAGTCAGCCAGGCCCCCCACCGCCCCGCTCAGCCGGCACACTAATACCCAAGCTTCCCAGGTGCCTCTCTGCTTTTCATATAGATGGATATGTAAGCGTGCCCCATGCCGCCACGGCGCTGGGAGCCCGCCCGTGAATTATTCATTACGCGGAGGCCAAATGACGGGCTATAGCAAAACAATCGGCCATTTTAACCGACGGCGTTCGCTCTCGCAGCCGCCAGTGTCATGGAAACCAACCACTTTGCCTCTCTTTCTCGGCCGGTTTTGATCCCTAACAAAACGGCCTGTTACCCCGGCGCTCTGTCCCCCCCCCCCCCCCCCCCCCCCCCCGAACGAGGGCTCTCCTTGGGTTTTTGTAATTCGTCTTATTTATTTATTTATTCATTTATCCGTTTTTTCGTCGCGGGTGGACGGGCGGCGTCCTGCGTTCACTCTGGGCGCTGATCCCTCTCTACGAGTCTCCATCGACGTTGAGCGGCGGGGAGGCGGCCTGCCGCTGCGTTCAGCGCGTCACATTAGCCCGAGACCGTCTCGGCGCCCAATCAAAACGCAGCGCCCCGTGGCTCTATCACAAATAAATGAATAAATAAATAAAATGACCAATGACTGAAAGCATAGACAGTGTTTTTTTTTTAAACTGACCAATGACTGAAAGCATAGACAGTGTTTTTTTTTTAAACTGACCAATGACTGAAAGCATAGACAGTTTTTTTTTCTCATTGGTCATTGGCCTGTTAATGAGTGACACGGTGACATTCTCAAAGTGGGAGTAGGTCCTCTCCAAATTCCCCCCTAGTGGTGCTCGGTTGAGGGGAGCAAGCGCTGGCTCGGGGGGGGGGGGGGGGGGGGAGATGGGGGGGGGGGGGGGGGGTGATCAGGGGGGAGGCCGTGGGGTTAGCCGAGGCGGGGGACCTCTGTCTCCTCCTGATGGCTTATCATTAACAACTCTCCTAATGTGTCCTGTCAACCACGATCTCACTCTCACCGCCCGGGTCTGCCGCCTTCATGGTCTAAACCCGGCCCAGTCAGGAAGGGGATTTCTATACATTTCAACGAACCAAGGGAAATTAAACGGAGACAGAAAATGCTCTTTTGTTGATGTTTTACAATGTAAATAAGCCTCTGATGCTGATATATGGCTACATTAGGCTCTGCATATAAAGCACAATCCTTTCATGACCATGTAGTATATTGTATGATATGATACAACTCAGTACAATATCAACGATCGAGTTTCAGCTCTGTCGTTGAAAACGAATCCATTCCATTAACCTTCGCCTGGGAGTCTACCAGCCTGTTACTTCAGGTCACACGGCCATGACCGTCCCCTGGTCCCCTGGCTCTAGAGCCAGCGCTGAGAGAGGCCTAGCACAGGTTCCGGGCCCCGCACTTGTGGAGCGTCAATGTTTTAGTGGGCACAGAGGGGAAGAGCGGAATGGAAAGTCACTCTTTCTTTTTCCGAGGCCGGCGTCTGGGGAAGGACAGGGAAAGAGAGAGAGAGAGAGAGAGAGAGAGAGAGAGAGAGAGAGAGAGAGAGAGAGAGAGAGAGAGAGAGAGAGAGAGAGAGAGAGAGAGAGAGAGAGAGAGAGAGAGAGAGAGAGAGAGAGAGAGAGAGAGAGAGAGAGAGAGAGAGAGGAGAGAGAGAGAGAGAGAGAGAGAGAGAGAGAGAGAGAGAGAGAGAGAGAGAGAGAGAGAGAGAGAGAGAGAGAGAGAGAGAGAGAGAGAGAGACCCAGGAAGAATGTGACAGAATGAGAAAGAGCCTCGGCAGCTTGTGTCAGAAGTGACAGATTTGTATTCTATATGGTGAGATATCCAACTCCCCCACATACACACACACACACACACACACACACACACATACCCCCCCCACTGAACACTGACAGGTTCCCATGGTGCTTCACTCTGTCCCTCTGACCCTCCTCTAGTCCCTCTGCTGGGTGGAAGTGTGACTCTGGCTAAACCCGCCATCGCTGTCTGTTGCCTTGGTAACGCAGCCCCTATCCCCCGCAGTGGCCCGTCTCTTATTCATGAACGAGCAGTGTTGAATCCCCCTATTAGCTTTAGAACGTGTGTGTGTGTGTGTGTGTGTGTGTGTGTGTGTGTGTGTGTGTGTGTGTGTGTGTGTGTGTGTGTGTGTGTGATTCCGTCTCCCAGGCCTTTCTCTAGAGTGTGTGTGAGGGAGTGGACTCCAAACTCCCGGTGTGTTGTTTCGCTGTCTCCTCCATCCTCGTGTGTCTCTGAAGAGCTGCCAACCATACAACATACACACACTTCTGCTTTACTTGTCTGTGGTTGTCTTAGCAAGGCACCTCCTGGAAAGTAGATCTTAGCATCCTAGCCCCTGGGGTGAACAGGAGGTTAAATAAACACACGTCATAATTCATAAAATTAACCAGGTTTCTTTCCTTCTCTTTTTGGTTGCAGTCGGCAACCCTGAGAGTTGTCGGCGAGCTACCGTCGTGTGTGTTGCCGCCTGTATCTGCTCCATTTGGAAAGTAAAGCCAGATCAAACCGTCCCTGTCCAGATGGCTTTGAGATGCGTATCGCTGCCCTATCTGTCTGTTCAAACAGGTGTGTGTGTGTGTTTGTGTGTGTGTGTGTGTGCGCGTGGGGTCGGACAAGGAAAGTGAGGTGGAGAGTGTAAGCTGGAGTGCAACTGGAATAGCCCACAGGACTTAGTCTTATCAGACTTATCAGGCCCTTTGTTTTTTTCAGAGGATCAATGCAGAAGAAGAAGAAGGTTTAAAGAAGCATTAGCGTTAGTTCCCTTCAAGCCGACGGAGAGGAACACGTATATTTGAATGGATTTATTATTATTATATTATTAAGATCTGAATGGGGGGAACCTCTCCGGGGTCGTTGGCTTGCAGGCCCCCCTGGAGTGTGCGTCGCCTGGCAACCCAAAGCCACTCGCCGGCCCATGCGGAAGCGAGGTGGCAATCCCGATAGGCTGAGATCCAGAGAGGAGGGCAAAGGGAGGCTTTTCAGAGGGGTCGGTTCACCAAAGTCCCCCTCCAATCCTCTCCTCCAAACGGGCCGTGCTCCGGCTGTAATCATTGGTTCACGCTCACGCTCCGCTTCTCAAATTGTCGTGACCGCGCAAACGAGGACGGCTTTCTCCTCCCCAGCTCCCATCTTTTTTTTTGGTGCACAGCCCACTTTGGCGCACGCGCTTTTCATTCGACGTCCAGTAATGGAGTCCTTAAAGCGCTGTAATGGCCTTATGATGTAGGAGGAGATTTAGATTATGTCTCCATTTGCCCCCCCCCCCCCCATGCTATTAGACTTCGGGAATAAGCCTGGTGATAGTCGAGTGTGACTAAGGGAGGCTAATGGATCTCCGGGTGTTAGGTGTTCAGACGGGACATTTCCCCAAGCTGAGATCATCTCTCCCCTGTGTCACGAGTGTGTCATGTCATGAGTTCCGAGCTTTAGAGAGAGGAAGCGAGGAGGTGCCGGGCGTGTCGCCGTGGGGACCGACCTAGGTTACGCCGCCCGTAGCTGGCAAAGACGACTAGCCGTGGGAATCACTGTCGTTCACACTCTCTTGGTCTCTTTCTTTCTCCGTGCCTTTGTCTGTGTGTCCGTGTCTGTCTGTGCGTCTTGAAGATCTAGCATGTCTTTTTGCCAGGGAATTTCAGAGCGATCCTCGAAGTTCTTCCAGCAAAAGGGTATTATATAGTAACTCGTTTCTCCGACCTATAATGTGCGATTTATATGCAGACTTCTAGAGCAGGTACATTACTGACTAACGGTCTTGTCTGTCTGAGTGTACAATCCATTGTTTTTCATCAGGCCCTTGTTTCCTTTTTTATCGTCGCACGAAACTAATAGTAGTTCAAGGAGAAATTTGGGCTCACCATTAAAAAAAACATTGAGCCTTTAATTGTCCGACCTGGGTTAGCGATCCCGGGTCGGAACAAACTGTTCCGAGGCCAGTAAAGCTAGAATGAACATCAGTCCTCGGACAGTTCTGGCTGGGGAGGCTAAGCCAGGAGTCACAGAGACCCGGAGTCACAGAGACCAGGAGTCACAGAGACCAGGAGTCACAGAGACCAGGAGTCACAGAGACCAGGAGTCCAGACGGAAGCAGAAAGAATGCGTCGACGCATGGCTCTCTGTGACACTCTCTCTCTCTCTCTTTCTCTGACTCTCTCTCTTTCCCTGACTCTCTCTCTTTCCCTGACTCTCTCTCTCTCTCTCTGTCTCTCTCTCTCTCTCTCTCTCTCTCTCTCTCTCTCTCTCTCTCTCTCTCTCTCTCTCTCTCTCTCTCTCTCTCTCTGGCTCTCTGGCTCTAGCTCTCCCTCTCTGGCTCTTCGGTCCCAGGCCCTTGTCTTGTCCAGATTGATTTAGCTCCATCTTAATGACTTTTTTTCCCTCTCTCTTCTCTTCTTCCACCCTTCTCTCTCTCTTTCTCTTTCTTATATATTATTTTTCTCTCCTCTCGGCGCCTCTCCTCCCGGTTCCATTAAAAATGTATTTTTCTTGGTCTTGATAATGGACGATGACAACGTCTACGTGTGTGTGTGTGTGTGTGTGTGTGTGTGTATGTGTGCGCACGCATGCACGCCTGAAGACACCAAAGGGAGGGTGGTGCAGGAGAGAGATGAAATGAAAAAATCTTCTCAGTGGTCTATTCTGTCTCTGTTATTTTTGTAATATCCTCCTTGGTGGTGGCCGGGCTGACTGGGCCTGTTAGGGGTGGGGCTTGTTAGGGGGTAGGGCCTGTTAGGGGGCGGGGCCTGTTAGGGGTAGGGCTTGTTAGGGGGTAGGGCCTGTTAGGGGGTGGGGCCTGTTAGGGGGTGGGGCCTGTTAGGGGGTAGGGCCTGTTAGGGGGCGGGGCCTGTTAGGGGGTGGGGCCTATTAGGGGGCGGGGCCTGTTAAGGGGTGGGGCCTGTTAGGGGGCGGGACCTGTTAGGGGGCAGGGCCTGCCAGAGCGGGGGCGCCGGGCCGTGCCCTTACATCTAACATTGATCCCCCCCCCCGATGAAGCACCTTCCCATAATGCTCCTTTGTCATTCGCTGGGCAGGAAGAATAATAGCCAAGGGTCAAATGCACCAAAGAAAATGGGTGTTTATATATGTATGTCAACACAACAACACATTCAAGCCCACCCAGTGTATTTTCCTTCTTTTGGGGTGGGTTGGGGTGAGGGGTAGAATTGAATTGCTTTCCCCTTTGAAAATTGTTTACGAGTTAGTGGTCTCTAAATAACATTGCCTGATACAAGTTATTACACAGTTCATTTAATCACATAATTTGCACCATAATTATGGAGTATTTTGAGCCCAAGAAGGATCACTACTACAAGCAGTTATAATTGCATTGCTTTTTGGGCTGACCATTTGCTGACTTTCTCTGCTGCCAGAACTACTCTCTCCGTTTTGTCCTTCATTTTATTTTTATTTGTATTTATTTTTTCTGCTGCAGCAGCACAGCAAGTACGCTGGATTGATCGACTCTCTTTTCTTTTTTTTTCTTTGATCTACATCAGAGCTCATCTCATGATTGGGACATGAGAAAGAGATTAGGGGAAAACCTTTGGGCCCAAAAGATTATTGAACGGCAGAACAAATAACATAGGACATATGAAGAAATATTATATATGAAGAGTACATTGTCTTTTGCATTTGAAGGATTGAAATACAGACAGGATGTGGGTCATCAGATGTAATCAGGGGCCTGATAGACTGTTATGAAACTGTCCTTCTGCTAAATCTTCAATCTGTTGATGTAATGGACTGGCTTGCAACATATAGCTTCTGATCGGAGCTCGCCTTGACCGACAATGTATAGCGTTGAGTTGCCCTTGTCACCATCTGATATTTACTCTGGGGATGCACTCTTTCTTTCACTCTCAATAGTTTGATGGACATGCTGTCACACACACACACACACACACAGACACACACACACACACACACACACACACACACACACACACACACACACACACTCATCCCACCAAACAAACATTTGACTGCATTATGGTGGGGCTTTACAAATGTGTCAGCCGCTGTATTAGTGTAAGCAATGCCTCTGTCAGACTCCAAAATACCGCACAGTCAACTCGCAAAAGGCCTCTAATCTATTTGTATGAATGATTTTGTGGAAATAATCACTGTGCAAAAATATCAAATCACATTTTGCTACTTCTATTTTGAGGTGAAGCTTCATTGGAATCTGTCAAAGAGAAACAGGAGCCTTGGGATTTTCTGCAGTTACTTTAAACAAGCTCTAAAAATGGGGTCCTTGTAATATGACAGTACATGGCGGTGTTTGAGGAAGAGCCAGCGCTTTGTTGTCATTGTCTGAAGAGATTTCACTTCGGTATTGTTCTGTGGTACAACGCCTGACATTTACCCGGCAGAGGGAATACTTCTTTAAATATATCCGCGTTGATATCAAGTTCTATCTGAACTAGCATTTTTTCTGGTTTTTCGCTCAGACTAAAGGCCTCTCTTGAATGGCACATGGGAATCATTATGCCGTTAGATTTACCAGAATATCAATTCTAGTGAGTTAGCTAATAGAGAGTAAATTCCCTGGATCGGTATTTGAAGTGAAGCGCTCGCCACCGGTCCTTGAAATGAGGCCTGGAATTACGATGGCAATACCTGCAGGGCTGGAGGAGAGAGAGAAAAAGAGAGGGAGGGAGGGAGGGAGGGAGGGAGGGAGGGAGGGAGGGAGGGAGGGAGAAAGGGAGAGAAAGAGAGAGAGAGGGAGAGAGGGAGAGAATGGGGGAGAGACACAGCGAGAGGGCATTATTGGACACAGAAACACGTGGCCAAACAGCAGGACCCCGAGCCCTCTCACGGCCCCGAGCCAGAGGAGAGACCGGCCGTCAGGACAGCCATGCGGCAGCTCACTCGGAGGGAGAACCATCCGGCCTCCACCTCCTCCACTCAACCCCAGCTCTATGAGGGGAGGAGGGAGAGGATGCCACATGTGGTAGATTCAGCAAGCTGTTTCTCTCTCTCTCTCTCTCTCTCTCTCTCTCTCTCTCTCTCTCTCTCTCTCTCTCTCTCTCTCTCTCTCTCTCTCTCTCTCTCTCTCTCTCTCTCTCTCTTTCTCTATCTCTCCCTCTCTCTATATATATATCTCTATCTCTCTCTCTCTCTAGCTCTCTCTTTCTCTCTCCCTCTATCTCTCCCATCATGAGAGGCCCATTAGCTCCTCAGAACCCCCCGCCCCCACCCCCTGCCCGCTGATGATTAGCTACATTTTGGGTTAGCGGAGGTTAATGAGGCGGCTCACACATTTCACAGCGGCGGAAAATATGCAGGAGAAATGGAGCCTGTCTCTCCCTCTCGATGGCCCTTCACAGCCCGCCAGATGTGCTGGCTAGGTCACGGCGTAGCTCGAACGAAGCTCGCACGAACACAATAGTGAACACAATAGTGAACAGTGTGTTGTGAGTCTTTAGCGGCCACTTGGTCGACACGGCTTTCTGCCAAACTTAAAAAAAATTATAAATAAAGTAAAGGAAAAAGAGAGAGAGAGGGAAAAAAGGGCTTTGATGTAGCCAACAGCTCTTTCCGCCACCTGGAAGGTTAGCCCGACAGGGTTGTGTCCTCTGGTCAGGCCTGGTGGTGCCAGAGGGAAGCAAATATTGAATGTAGAACAAAATGGAAAATCGCATTTTAGAGGTTATGGCCCCTATAAGGTATCACATAATACAGTTGATGTTATCTCAGGTTTGGGATGTGGAAGCACAACTAGGCGCGGATCGACGCATATACAATTCATTTTGGGGGTTTTCGTTTCTTTTTCTTGCAGACGAGAGATCCGTTTTTCCCATGAATAAATGTATAAAAAAACCAAAACGATTGTAAGCCCTTCATTGCATGCCTCCCCCTGTTTCACGGCTAAGCGCGACTCAAGCCGCAGCGAACAGCCTGAGTGGGTCCTGCCACATCCCACCGTGTGCATGCAGGCGCATGGACAGCCGACACGGCGGCCTGCCCCCCCTGGGGGCCTTACGGGAAGGGGGGGGGGGGGGGGGGGGCGGGGGGGTGAGAGAGGAGGAGGCGGGGACAGGACCGAGCCACCTCTCGGCTGGACACAATTTGTGTCTAATGGTCCCTTTAACCGCTACACAGCCGTTTGCTTTGAAACACTTAAGCCAGCTCAAGCCTAGAGCCTTAGGCCTGTATTAAAAGTCTGACGGAACGGTGCTGTAAGGTGAGGGTGAGCAGGAGGAGGGGGAAGAGACAAAGAGAGAGGGGGGGGGGGGGCGGATACGTAGGTGGGGAGAAATGGATGAAAACGTAGGTCTGGACGATACCCAAGAGGTTATTTGCGGACGGTGGTGCGCGTCGCCGTCCCCATCCAGAGTCAGCGTCCAACGAGCTCCCTGTGGTTTGCTGGCGCCGCGATCAGAAGGGGTTAACAGAGCTGTGATCGGGGCCAGAAGGTTCCGTGGCCTTGTCTGGTTGGTGTGCACACCTCGGCCCTCGGTACACTGCGGTGTTCGGCTGACGACGGCCGAGGAGATGCCATGTGGCCAGTGTTTTCCTTGAATGGCCGCGCCACCGGTACCGAGGGGGATTTCCAAGAGGGAAGCAAAGAACGTATTCTCTATTCGAAGCGTGGAACAGGAAAAGTTTGAAACTTCGAAGACTGAAAAGAACCTATACTTAGCAGATCAACTTATGATTTTTATATATTTCTATATGTAAACTTCACCATGCCAACCCTAATTACATGAATTAGTGTTGGTTCTGTGCTGAAGGATAATTTTTGACCACCTGTGATATGGAAAGGTGCTTCGAGAGATGTAGATGTTTTTCTCTTAGCAACAGGCCCGATAAGTACAGGTGTATTTTGAGGTTAACAACCATTGCAGAGAAGACTTTTATTTTCATTTTTTATTTTTTATTTTTTATTTTTTTTCATACCGTTTCATCATCTATTCGAAGTAATTATCTAAGCTTGAGGTCCTAATGCTCACAGTGCTGTACTTCCACAAACCTGTTTTTAAACCGTTTTTCTTTTTTTTTTCTTTCCAAGACTTGACATTTCTTTCGATAGCAGAGGTAAAAGGAAATTGACCCGGAAAGTGGCCATTTTACATTTAGAAAGGGAAATGGCCATAGCCTGTGTTTGCTCACTGAAAACCAGTTTACAGTAGATTATGACTACTCTCAAAGTGTGTGTGTGTGTGTGCGTGTGCGTGTGCTTGTGCGTGCGTGTGTGCGTGCGTGCGTGAGTGTGTGAAGGTCACCGCAGACCTCTGCAGCAAAGACTATTGACATCCCTCACAGACAAAGTGTTTAAAGGATGGCATGCCGTGAGAGAGAAAGTGAAGCGTCCTGTTGACCTTTGGCAGGGAGCGTTGGGCCGGATAAATTGGATTTTTCTGACCACCTTATCAAAAGATAAGACCTTTCCATCCGACACCAGTGACTCTGCCCTCATACCTTATCTTCTGATCTTTCCAAATGCTCTGATCTGCGCAGGAAGATTGGAGTTTTCATACAGCGCTTTTTATTTGTATTTTCTGTCAACTGCGGGGGTCGTCTACAGTATCAATACCCCTGACGGTTATCACAGACGTAATACACACACATACACACACACAAACACGTCCCACCTCCTCTTCTCTCAGTGTAACACAGCGCATGTGAGGGGAGTCTCACAGCTATTTCCCCGGTATCAGTGTGTGTGGCAGAGTGTGTGTCTCAGTCTGTGTTGCAGTGTGTGTGTGTGTGTGTGTGTGTGTGTGTGTGGCCGACTGGCCCTCCCGGTGTCTGGCGCTACGCCTTACACCTCGCTAGTCATCTGAGGTGAGAGAAAGCCATCAGCCAGCGGCCTCTGTTCACTGCCCCCCCGCCCAACAGCCGCTAGTCACCCGTTACTCACTCACCGCGAGACATCCAACCCCCCCCCCCCAAACCCCCGTCCCCCCGTCCCACCCCCCCGTCTGTACATCCAGGACCGACCTACTCTCCAGAGAGCAATGTTCTGGGAGGGACATAAAATACTGGATCTGGTTGTACTCAGTCACCGGATGAGTTGAGACGCCGTTATGGTGTTACAGACCAGGAGTTATCTTTTAGAATTCAGCCCGAAATTGAACTGTCGTAGCTGTGTGTGTGTGTGTGTGTGTGTGTGTGTGTGTGCTTTGCTGACGTCGGCTGTGGTGAGGAAAACGAATCCTCCAAGTTTGGGAGCTTGCATTCATCCGAGGACGGATCGCTGCATTCCCTGTGTGTGCCTGTGTGTGCCTCTCACTTGTTTTAATTCCATCTATCTACTTTTTCCCCTATCCCCTCCACCCTTCCATTCAAAGTAGCTTTATTGTCAATTTCTTCACATGTTGAGACATACAAAGGAATCGAAAAGACGTTTCCCACACTCTTGCGGTAAACATATATAAACATATATAAACATATGTAAACATATATAAACATATATAAACATATATAAACATATGTAAACATACATAAACATATGTAAACATATATAAACATATATAAACATATGTAAACATATATAAACATATGTAAACATATATAAACATATGTAAACATATATAAACATATATAAACATATGTAAACATATATAAACATATGTAAACATATATATGTGTACGTTCTCATGACACGGGTGGCTAATGAGATCGGGGCATTGGTAACGTGACGCCGCCCGGCCAGATCTTTCACAGCAAAACATCGCTGCTCGTCACACACCTAGGTCATCGTGTCTGTCTGTGTGTGTGTGTGTGTGTGTGTGTGTGTGTGTGTGTGTGTGTGTGTGTGCGTGTGCGTGTCAACACGCAGTTCAGCTTCCGTCATCACCCACCCACAGCCTGCCAACATCGCTGCACATCTAGGCCTTCACCGCCATGATACCACACAACACAAATAAAACCGTGGTAATGATGTGATACTGAGAAAGCAGACAAAACAAAACAAAAAACTGTCACTTTCGTGTCTGTGATCTTCTTTATCACTCTTCTTCTTCTTCTTCTTCTCCTCCTTCTCCTCACTTCCTCCGTCTCTTTTTCCTTTTTCTCTGTTTTCTTCTCATCCCATCCCGCTCATCGCTCCTCTCCTTTTTTGTATCGGTTTGGCTTTTGGTTTGGTCTCCCCACGCTCCCTCCTCCTTCTCTCCCCCCTTGTTTCCCCCCCCCCCCTCCCCCTCCCTTCTTGTTTCCTCCCCCCCCCCCCCGAATGACTAACTATGCAGAGGCCTCCCCGGCGTCCGCCCCCCAGGCCCCGAGCCCTGTGCCCCCTTTGACTTACTCCTCTCCTCCCCCACCAGTTGCCCCCAGCTCAGGCGCCCTCCCCTCCGCTCCCCGTGACGTGGTCCCTGTCCTAGTGTCCAGCCGTTTTGTCCGACTCCGCTGGCGCCCCCCAGTGGACGCGCGCGGCGCCGTCCAGACCTACGGCGTGTACTACTCCCAGGAAGGCGTGGAAAGGTAGGCTATGGACCCTCCGCACCAGTGGCCCGGGGACGCTTCTCTGTCTGGGTCTCTCTGTGTGTCTTTGTCTGCGTGGGTGTTAGTGTCCTCACAAGAGGTGTGTGTGTTGTTGTTTTTATTTGGGGGGGGGGGGGGGGGGGGGGGGGGGGGGGGGGGGGGGGGGGGGGGGGGGGGGGGGGGGGGGGGGGGGGGGGGGGGGGGGGGGGGGGGGGGGGGGGGGGGGGGGGTAAACGCCTCTAAACATCTTCCCGGGCTTGCCTCAGCTCGTAAGTCCCAGTCCCTCAAAAGACTAGAGCGTAGCCGGCAAACACCTTAGACAGGTTAAAATGGACTCAGTGAGCGCTCGGAATCCCTTTTTGACCTCCAGGTAATCTCACCCTCACACAAACACCGTCTGTGTCCGTCCGCCTGACTGAAGGGAATTGCTTTTCGCCCCTTTGTGACTTCAACCGGAGGGTTTTGTCCCCAACCCCCCCCCCCCCCCCCTCCTCTACCCAACCCCCCACCCCCTGCCTCTCGCTGCGTAATCACGGATGGCTTGGCGTGCCTGTGTGTGGTGCGTGTGTGTGTGTGTGTGGCTGTGGTGTGGCTGTGTGTGTGGCTGTGTGTGTGTGTGTGTGTGTGTGTGTGTGTGTGTGTCTGTGGTGTGGCTGTGTGTTTGTGTTTGTGTGTGTGTGTCTGTGGTGTGGCTGTGCGTGTGTTTGCGTGCGTGCGTGTGTGTGTCTGTGGTGTGGCTCTGCGTGTGTGTTTGTGTGTGTGTGTGTCTGTGGTGTGGCTGTGTGTGTGGCTGTGTGTGTGTGTGTGTGTGTGTGTGTGTGTGTGTGTGTGTGTGTGTGTGTGGTTGTGTCACCGCACCACCCGAGTGAACTTCGCCTCCACCCCTTCGCGAGCTCTGAGCTCTGCCTTCGACAGGGCTCCTACACCCAGGGCTGTGGAGCGTGGCTGTGGTTCTCTCCACCTGCACAGGCATCGAAAACCGGCCCTTCCCCAAAAATTGCCGCCAGTCCCTGCCGGTGCAAAGTGGGGGTCTCGCTGTGAAAGACAGCGCGTCAGCTTTTACAGGCTTTTAAGAGTCACGCTGGCGCTTCCAGGCTCACACCTAAGAGCAAACCATTAAGCAGACAGAAAGGGCAAGAATAATTCGGGGACACAGTGACTCTTTGTGTGTCCATCTGTAGTTCTGAGGGAGGGAGAGAGAGAGAGAGAGAGAGAGAGAGAGAGAGGGATGGAGAGAGAGGGAGATACATAGAGAGAGAGATACACACAAAGAGAGAGAGAGAGGGGGGGTAATAGAAGGTGATGGAGCTAGAGAGATACATGGAGAGAGAGAGAGAGAGAGAGAGAGAGAGAGAGAGAGAAAGAGAGAGAGAGAGAGAGAGAGAGAGAGAGAGAGAGAGAGAGACCTTTAGATATCATGACATACTAGTGTGAGTGCCATACCGACCGGCTTGGTTTTCAAGGACAATGGGGCTTTGTGTCATTTATTTAAAAAAAAAAAAAGCACTCAGCAAAGGGGCTTTAGTTCAGGGGCATTCAAAAAGTGCAGGCACTTCTGAATCCTCACGTTTCAATAGCTCTTCAAGGTCTGTTTTTATTCAGATTGTCAACTACCCCCGACAATATTATTGCAGATCTGCCGTTGACAATATTATGGTGGAGTTGCCCCTGACAACAGGACTGTGGTTATAGGCTCATAGAAGTCCGTGCTTTGATGTAACTGGCTTTGAAGCACACTGCTTCAACGCCTTCGATACAAATGACACTGAAAGTTTCTGTTGTAGTCGTGCCCCGTGGGTGCGTTAACAGTGAATCAGCCCCCGGTGGCCTTTACCGGTGTCAAAAATAGACAGCCTTCTAGTGGATCCGTTCCTGGCAGTCAATCCAAATCAATAGAAACGGCTGCCTTAAGATAAGAAAACGAATGGGTTGACCTGTTCAAAAAAAAAAAAATTATAATAAACAAATAAAAAATAAATTCATAAAAAAAAAACACGTGCCTTAAGGAAAGTACCTCCTATGCAGACGTCTACCTCAAATGAGGAGACATCACCCCAAACGGTCCTTGGATTTGAACCGTGTGCAATGAAGGAACGGATGTCACCTGCTTGATCCGCTTCCCGGGGCCGAAGGGAAGGTTTCCGTGACTGGCGTTGGCCTCGGAGACCATATATCCCTTCAGAGCGGGGGAAGCAGAGGTGGTTTAATCTGTGGGCTTAGAGCTGTTTTAGTCGGATTATGTCGATTATCGGAGATTAAATTGTGTTGTGGGGCGGCGGGCCGAGCGTCTGTCGGTCCCGGCAGGCGCGCTGGCGTGCAGACAGAGATCACGGCCCAGCCGCTGACACTGTGCCCTCGAGCCAAGCACTTAGACATGTAGAAGGGCCACTCCGAGTAATTCCCCAATGCCAATGTTGACTGCTTGTGAGGGAAGAGAATAGGAGATGAATGCTATTAATCGATATGGTTTAACTGTCAATGTGTGTATGTGTGTGTGTGTGTGTGTATGTGTGTGTGTGTGTGTGTGTACTATGCGCGTGCTCATTTGTTCCTGTGGGTGTGTGTGTGTTTGTGCGTGCGTTTCTACGTGTCCATGTGCCTACCTCTGCGTATGCACGTGTGTGTCTTTCTACGTGTGTGTGTGTGTGTGTGTGTGCGTGTACGTGTGCGTGCGCGCCTTTTCCAGGGAGCGCTCGGTGAACGTGTCGGAGCCGGAGAGCCTGCAGCTGACGGTCAGCAATCTGAAGCCCGAGGAGGCCTACTCCTTCAGGGTGGTGGCCTACAACGAGAATGGGCCGGGGGAGAGCTCCCAGGGCCTCCTCCTCTCCACACAGCCCGACCGTAAGCACCCCCGCCCCATCGCACACACCTCAACGGTACCCCCAACCTCAGCTTAAACCATGTAATCAATGTTATAGCATACCTCAAAGGTACCCCCAACCTCAGCTTAAACCATGTAATCAATGTTATAACATACCTCAGCGGTACCCCCAACCTCAGCTTAAACCATGTAATCAATGTTATAACATACCTCAACGGTACCCCCAACCTCAGCTTAAACCATGTAATCAATGTTATAACATACCTCAACGGTACCCCCAACCTCAGCTTAAACCATGACCTCAATGTTATAACACACCTCAACGGTACCCCGAACCTCAGCTTAAGCCATGACCTCAATGTTATAACATACCTCAACGGTACCCCGAACCTCAGCATAAAGCCATGACCTCAATGTTATAACATACCTCAACGGTACCCCGAACCTCAGCATAAAGCCATGACCTCAACATTATAACATACCTGAACGTTACCCCGAACCTCAGCATAAATCCATGACCTCCACCTTATAACACCTCAATGGTACCCAGAACCTCAGCTTAAAGCCATGACCTCAACGTTATAACACACCTCAACATTACCCCGAACCTCAGCAGAAAGCCATGACCTTCACCTTATAACACACCTCAATGTTACCCCAAATCTCAGCATAAACCCATGACCTCAACGTTATAACATACCTGAACATTACCCCGAACCTCAGCATAAAGCCAGGAGCTCAACCTTATAACACACCTCAATGTTACCCCGAACCTCAGCATGAAGCCATGACCTCAACCTTATGACACACCTCAATGTTACCCCAAATCTCGGCATAAAGCTTTACAATAAGAATGTCCTCTGTTGCAGCTCTCTGACATGGCATTCAAACGCTACATGCGTTCCCTACCCTAAAAATCTCCTCCGATACAGCACGTAGCCTGATTGCAAGGCCTCATTTCAAACTCGGCTGGCGGCCCGGACTTCAAGCACCTTCGAAGACTCACCTCAACTTCCCTTTGGTATTTTGTTTGTGAATTCAGCGGCGGTCTGACCGTGAGATCTGGAATCCCTGCTTGATCCACAGCCCGAAAGCCCTTAACTCGCCGCGTCAGTCCGTATCAAAGAGGAAGCGAGACGCGAGCCACATCATAAGAACCCAGCAGCGTCCATCTCGTTATGGGCTCCCCCCTTAGCTCTGCTCTTATTATCCACACACCTTTTCACGCCAAGGCGTGCTCTCCCAGTAACTCCGATAGCGCCGTGGTGCAACCCACCACGTGTTCGCTCCGAACTCACCTGAACTCGTTCCACCTGAAGCTAACTTTGACGTGGCGTTAACGTGACGTCGTCTCTTCCCGACTTCCCTCGCTCCCTGGCCTGCGTGGCCCCAGCAGTGCAGGTTCCTGGGGCGGTGGAGAACCTGCAGGGGGAGGCCATGTCCCCCACCGCCGTCCAGGCGTCCTGGGACCCGCCCACCCATGCCAACGGCCCCCTGCTGGGCTACAGGCTGCTGTGGATCGAGGCGGCGTCGGGGAAGGAGCAGGTCAGTGTGTGGGGTCCTCCGCCCGGGTCAGGAATGTCAATGTTAGCCAGGGGTGCGTGTGTGTGCGTGTGTTTGTGTGTGTGCGTGTGTGTGCGTGTGTGTGTGTGTGTGTGTGAAAAACCAAAAGTGGATATGTTTTCATCGGTGGACGTTGATGTGTGGATTCCACACGGAGTTCATTGGAGTTTTGCTGTAGCTGTGGTCAAAGCCATCCAATTTCCCACCGATTTTTGTCATTTATATCCCCTTTTATATTTATATAAACAACAATATCATTTATATCCAGTTTTATATTTATATAAACAACCGTTTTGCTCACAAGCCTTCAAGCCCATTTCTTTATCTGGCTAACACAATAGCTCTGTGACAACTCAACGCGATAGAAGCACTCAAACAAACGGTGCCTTCTGAATTGATAGCGCCACAACACAGGAATCACAAACGGCCTTTTCCCAGCGCCTGGTTGCCCTGGACACCACAGAGGCAGCAGCTCTCTGAGATAATAGGCCACCTTTGCCTTTCTGCGGCAAATAAAGGAGGTTTATTTGGACTTGTTTGTTATTGGGGCTACGTTTCACCCCCGTTGCAGGAAGGCGCAGGGCAGCAATCAGGTGGGGGGGGGGGGGGGGGGGGGCCCAAAAGCAAATGGAGGACTTGTGTGTGCGTGTACATCTCATCAACTTTCACCTCACTCTCTCTCTCTCTCTTTCGCTCTCTCTCACACACACACACACAAATACATGCACACACACAAACACATGCACACACACACACACACACACACACACACACACACACACACACACACACACACACACATATACACACACACACACACACATACAGCCTTAGTCTCTTACTACCTCGTTTTTCTATTCCTCTCACTGTCTATCTCTTTTCTTTCTTTCACTGTCTGTTTTCATTGTCCTCCTCTCTCTCTCTCTCTCTCTCTCTCTCTCTCTCTCTCTCTCTCTCTCTCACACCCACTCTCTCTCTCTCTCTCTCTCTCTCTCTCTCTCTCTCTCTCTCTCTCTCTCTCTCCTCCACTCTCTCTCTCTCTCTCTCTCTCTCTCTCTCTCTCTCCTCCACTCTCTCTCTCTCTCCTCCTCTCTCTCTCACTCTCTCTCTCTCTCCCACACTCTCTCTCTCTCTCTGCCACTCTCTCTCTCTCTCTCTCTCTCTCTCTCTCTCTCCACCACTCTCTCTCTCTCTCTCTCTCTCTCTCTCTCTCCTCCACTCTCTCTCTCTCCTCCACTCTCTCTCTCTCTCCTCCACTCTCTCTCTCTCTCTCTCTCTCTCTCTCTCTCTCCTCCTCTCTCTCTCTCTCTCTCTCTCTCTCTCTCTCTCTCTCTCTCACTCTCTCTCTCTCGCTCTCTCTCTCTCTCTTTCTCCCTTTCTCTCTTTTCAATCTATATTTGGCCCTGCCTTTCTCTGTCTCGCCAGACAAAACAAGAGACCAACAGCTGGATAAATATGAAGTTTGATTAGCGAGTCGGAACCCCCCACCCCAATGCGGGGGCTTAGCCTCCCCGCGAACGCTCTTGAATACGCCAGGGCTAATGAGCTCAGGGGGCCCTGGCGACGGGAGCCAAAACAAAAACAGTGTGCTCCTGCTGGGTCAAGTTAAGACGCTCTGTGTGCCAGAGAACAGCTAATCTCCTGCCGCACCAACGCCAAGCCTGGCCTATAGGATCAAACCCAGCTAATCAATGCTCTCTCTGCTCTCTCTCTGCTCTCTCTGTCTCTCTCTCTGCTCTCTCTCTCTCTCTCTCTCTCTCTCTCTCTCTCTCTCTCTCTCTCTACTCTCGCTCTCTCTCTGCTCTCTCTTTCTCTCTCTCTCTGCTCTCTCTCTATCTCTGTCTCTCTCTCTCTCTCTCTCTCTCTCTCTCTGCTCTCTCTCTCTCCGTCTCTCTCTCTTTCTCTTTCTCTCTCTGTCTCTCTCTCTCTCTCTCTCTCCCCTCTCTCTCGCTCTCTCTCTCGCTCTCTGCTCTCTCTCTCTCTCTGATCTCTCTCGCTCTCTCGCTCTCTTTCTGAACTCTGCTCTCACACCCTTTCTACTGTCTAAATAGAGGAAATTATACCTCAGGATAGCTTAGGGTTAGTCATTCAGGAGCAATCTTGACTTATTGATGTTAAAATATTTATATTATAATAATAACAGTAATAGTAATAATACATTTTATTTGCAGTGTGCTTCACATTGTAGGAAGAATCTCGATTTGACATTTACTCTCAGCGTGCGATTGATTGTGTGTGTGGGAGTACCTTTCTTTATCGTATCATTTCATTGACTGATGTTACCGACTATTTATGTCTGTTCTTAAAGCCTAATCGCTCCCGCCTTTGTCTCTCATGATGAGGTTGTTTTGGTGTTGCAGACTGTGGAGGTAAACGGGCAGAGTTACAAGATGGAGGGGCTGAATAAGTTCACCGAGTATACCATCCGTGTGCTGGCACTCAACCGCTACGGGCCAGGGGTTGCCTCGGAAACGCTGAGCATCACCACCTTCTCTGACGGTGAGTACGTGACTCGCTCTGATTGGTCCACT
>CM030172.1:5923490-5928490 GCA_017639675.1 Aplochiton taeniatus
GGTAACTCTATGACGCTTTTCTTTCTTTGTTGTACCTGTGTTATGATGTATTATACAGCACCAAGGGTGAAACCAGGTGAGGCCTTATCTGGATTCAAAGACTTTGTTCAGGATGTGAAAGCCAGCAAAGATCCTCTGCGCTGTTGAAAGGGAACCTGGCCTGGGTTCAAAGAAAATGTCACTTCACACACACACACACACACACACACACTCACACTCACACTCACACTCACACACACACACACACACACACACACACACACTCACACTCACACTCACACACACACACACACACACACTGTACAGGACTGGCTAGTCAACCTGTCTATGCTGTCACAGACACTCTAGAAACACCAGCGTATTTCATTTCAGTCCATTCAACCACCCGTCCCCCTTACAAACACACACACACACAGACACACACACACACGAGGATCTCACAGAACCTTAATAAAAGACAGCTTCTATTCAGGACGACTTTCATACCTCTTTCTGTTATCCTACAAATAACCCGTCTCGGAGGGAGAATGGTTCGACTCTCCGACAGCTATTGGCAAAATGCTATTGCTGGCTGGCGCCTTGTATCGAGCCAAGATTCACGCTAGCTTCCTGCCTGGCTGACTATGAGCGGTGGCTGTTGTGATGGAGGCCCTCTTTAGAAGAAGAGGTTCAGAGGGGGAGGAGAGCATTCTTTACCCTGACCCCCTAAGGGACGGCGAGGGGCAGGCTAAACGAACCTTCTGTCTCCTGCCCAATCAACAGCCAGCCATCTGAGCATCCGAGTGCACCCCGAGGCGTGATTGGCCGGAACCGCGGGGGAGGATCGATCTGATTGGCTGTTGAGAGGTGCCTGTCAAGGACATTTACCACACACCGGGCAGATGGGAGTCCTGGACGGGACGGGTCGTGCGGGGTCTGTCTGTGTGTGTGTGTGTGTGTGTGTGTGTGTGTGTATGGGGGGGGGGGGCAAACCACAGGCCTTTTCACCGCATGTCAGTCTGTGTCTGTTGCTTGAGTTCCAACATGGAGGCCTGAAATGAAATCCAAGGAAGACCTTCCCACCCCTCACAGCACTGGCCAGCTGAGCAATCCCCACTTGTCTACTGGATTGTTTATGTTTAACGAATGCTTTTGTTTTTCCTTTTTTTTTGTGGCTTTTTTTGGCTTTTTTTTCAGTCTTTTTAAAAAAATACAAGCTGTTCGGTTTGGTCCGTCAGCCTGGTTTCCACGGGGACCACGGGCTGCGGAAAAACAATGCGGCGCCTTGGCCGGCGCGCTGGGAAGGTTGGGCTCCGAATGCACGGGCACGTGCCTCGTGCGCTGCCGCGCTCCTGAACGAGGTCGCGGCGGGGCTCGCCCCTCAGGAAGGTCAACTGGATTTAAATACCAACGGCTGTTGGAAGGGATTTTCCCAGCCTGCACGGGCTAGATAATACCAAGGTGGGGAGAGGTAAGAGCCGGCAGGTCACAATCAAATCAAGGCGGCCGTGCGGGGTTTACGCCGGTCGGAATATAAACCAATCCATTACGGGAGGAGAGTTGCAGGAGCTTGGCGTGTGTGCCTGTCCAAGTGCGTTTGTTTGTGCACTACTTGGCAAGTAGAGAACAGCTGACAGGGCCACAGAAAGGAGCACACACCTTTTGGTTCAGGCAGCACAGTGCCAGTGCAATGAGGCCAGTGCCTTACGCGTTTTATTAAAAATAAATCCCACTGTCCACGTTTCAAAAAGCTGGACTGGTTCGAATCAAATAAATCAGAAATGATTTTCATACAATGTTTTGGGTCTTTTTTTTTTCTTTTAGAGTGCGCGATTTGGATGCGCCTTATATAAATACAAAATCAAAAACCTTGAGTTTACTTTTTTTTAAGTCAGTAACTGTGAGCACGCCGCTCAATTACAACCTCTTATCCATAATGCGTGTTACATACTGCACATAATGTTATCCACGACAAGCCAAGAAGCAGATATGGACAGGAAACGAACAGTAGAGTTGAACTCTGGCACCTTGTTTGCCTGCAGTCTTACTCGAGGGGACTATGCCAATATGGGATTTGCCTTGCATTGTTGCGTGTTAAAGTCTTAGTGCAGTAATTATGGTTCCCCCAATGAAACCGCATGACACTGAGTGGCTGAGTCTTAATCGCTTCCCTCCTTCGCTTCTCTCTCTCTCTCTGTCTCTCTCTCTCTCTCTCTCTCTCTCTCTCTCTCTCTCCCTTTCTCTCTCTCTGTCCCTCTCCCTACACACCATGCGCTGGCTCCAGGCTGCAGGCTGCAGGCTCCAGGGGCTCCTGAGGCTGCAGCCACACTCCCCTCGCTGCAATCAGGCCTGTTGTAATCAATTAAGATTATGGGCAAAACAGAGGAACAGGTGCCAGTAAATGCTAATGAATTCCTCTGTATCCATTTGGGTGACACTTGCTGAATATTTAAACGTGGTTAGGCTGATTGGAGGAGCTGGGGGATGAGACTCATGGACGTTGAAGTGTGTGTGTGTGTGTGTGTGTGTGTGTGTGTGTGTGTGTGTGTGTGTGTGTGTGTGTGTGTGTGTGTGTGTGTGTGTGTGTGTTGAAATGGAATGGCTGAACATTATATAGCCATGCGGGGAGAAGCGACGGTAGCAGAGTGTGCACAGCACACACAGGTTAGCTAGAGTTCGTTCACAAAATGTGTTTTCCTCGGGAGACACAAGGCAGCTGCACCATTATGGTTACCGTAGTACATGTGTGTTTGTAGCGTGTGTGTGTGTGTGTGTGTGTTTGTGTGTGTGTGTGTGTGTGTGTGTGTGTGTGTGTGTGTGTGTGTGTGTGTTTGTGTGCGTGCGTGCGTGTGTGCGGGGTCTGCGATAGCGCAGAGAGAGCGGCTGATAAATCAGGCCGGACCGGGCTGCGTTGGCAGCGGTGTGTTGCGTGCATTTTAATTGCTTTATTTGCATGTTAACAGGCTTTCTCTCTCCGCCCCGCAGATGGCACGGCTAAGGCCCCGGCGTGCCGCGCCAGGCAGCTGGCATTAGCCGTGCCCCCCGCGCCCACCGCCGCCGTGTGACAGTCGCCTAGCATGCGATGCCCCCCCCCCCTCGCGTTTCACCGCCTGCTCCATGTTGTGGGCAAAACTGCTATACGTTGTAGTTTTAGGGTGTTATGGAAAAATAATATCCTAATATACATATTTGGGGGATTAATGTTAATATAGACTATGTCACATCTGCTATTTAGGAAGGAAACTGAGCTGATTTGTCAGCGATACATTGCCCAGCGCCGTTATTCCACGGCTGGCCATTGTGACTGCAGTAGTGGTGCATGGCGCTTCCACAGCCAATCAGAGCCGCTGTAACTATAGTGGACTATGAGAGAAGGAGAACAGCGGCTAGAATTGTTTTGACTTGCCTGGAAATGGGATGTTTGTTGGTTTGCCTCTTGTTAATTAACCCTACACACCGTGGAGAGAAAATATGTGTGTGTGTCTGTGTGTGTGTGTGTGTGTGTGTGTGTGTGTGTGTGTGTGTGTGTGTGTGTGTGTGTGTGTGTGTGTGCGCGCGCGTGTTTGTTTAGCGCACTGATCTCTGACTTCAAATTAAAAGTCCCGTTCCGCCTCAGTAGGGCTGCCGAATATCCTGTTGATTAAATCAATTAGCGTTCACCGCAACAATGAAATACCACCATTCTGCACGCTTAAAGACAACCCCCTGTAAATGTCTGTCAGTCACGACGGGAATTTAAAGTTGCAGTTTGCCGTGCTTTGTTTTGCTCCTGATTGACGGCTCAGTATTGTTGCATTAGGGCTACGATTACTCTGACACAAATTAGCGTTACAGATAATACAAAAGTGGAAGATGCGCTGATATTTTGTGGGGGAAAATGCCGAGGTGATTTTCAGAGTGAAGTTGCAATGCGGAAGGACCCTTAACTACCATTATGGAGCTGCGCATAATCTCTAATTGGGTTTTTGTCAGGTTCGGGGCTGTTCCCGGAGATAATGAAAATGTTGTTGCTCTCCCTAATCTCCTTTGCGATATTACTTTTCGCTTTCGTAATTCGGTTTGAGCTCGTCGAATGGATCCAGCGCTACGCCGTGTTTAGCAGAGGATCGATTCTCTCGCCTGCTTCCTCAGTTGACGTAAACCGCGCTTTGGCCGTGCCTCGGCTGCACTCGAGGTGATGTTTATCCTGCGGGTCTGTGCGTTGGCTGCAGAGGGTCGCTCCGTGTGTTTACCACAAGCGGGAAAGAGTGAAGTTCGTTCTGTTCGGCTCCTGTCCAAGCTGCGAGTTCTTCTCTCGAATAGGCCTCTTTTTTTCCCTCTTCTTCTTCATTCCTATAAATCACTGATTTAGTCTCCAATAGGCCTCGTACCCCAATGTTACAGGAAGTGGATCAATACCACAGCATTAGAGGATTGTATTTTAGAAAAAAGCATTTATCCACTGTGATAGCCTCATATCCAAAAGTTCTAAAATGCACATAGCGGTAGCTCACTTTTTCTATCACCTCAGTGGGTTGTCCAGGTATACGGTTCCATCTTGTTATGTCCACCTATCACAGGCTTTGTACCGTCAGACAAAACGGTGGCTTAATGGTTAGCCCTGTTGCCTCACAGCGAGAAGGTCCCGGTTGCAAACCCCGGCCGTCCCAGGTCCTTTCTACGTGGAGTTAGCGTGTTCTCCCCATGTTTGAATGGTTTTCCCCCGGGGGCTCCGGTTCCCTCCCACCATCGAGACGTGTTAGGGTTAGTCCTCCTGTCAGTGCCCTCTCCAAGGCACTGGGTAAGAACTGGACACGGTCAATCTCCCCCCCACAGGGCCAGGTTGCCAGTGCCATATAGAACTCGTTCTCAGTTGGAATTGCCGGGTTTAATAACTCCAAAAAATCCATTTCAAAAAGTATCTTCTGTTTGTTTGTTTGTTGTGTCCGCCTGCTTGTTCCAGAGTATCAAGGTGAGCTGGCAGCCCCCACCCCCCAACACCCAAAACGGCTTCATCACCGGCTACAAGATCCGCCACCGCA
>CM030172.1:5930990-5958490 GCA_017639675.1 Aplochiton taeniatus
AGAAGGGAAATATAAAACACTTTAGGTAGAGAGAGAGGGACATCGAGAGGAAGACAAAGAGAGAGAGAGAGAGAGAGAGAGAGAGAGAGAGAGGGACATCAAGAGGAAGACAGAGAGAGAGAGAGAGAGAGAGAGGGACATCGAGAGGAAGACAGAGAGAGAGAGGGAGAGAGAGAGAGAGAGAGAGAGAGAGAGAGGGACAGAAAGAGAGAGAGAGAAATGAACAGAAAGAGGTTAGAGGGACAGAGAAAGAGGGAGAGAGAGGGGGACAGAAAGAGAGAGAGGGAGTTGGACAGAGAAAGAGGGAGAGAGAGAGGGACAGAAAGAGAGAGAGGGAGTTGGACAGAGATAGAGGGAGAGAGAGAGGGACATAAAGAGATAGAGGGAGAGAGAGGGAGTTAGACAGAGAAAGAGAGAGAGAGAGAGGGACCGACAGAGATAGAGGGAGAGAGAGAGGGAGTTAGACAGAGAAAGAGGGAGGGAGAGAGGGACCAACAGAGATAGAGGGAGTTGGACAGAGATAGAGAGAGAGAGAGAGAGAGAGAGGGACACAAAGAGAGAGAGAGAGAGGGACACAAAGAGAGAGTTGTGCCGATGTGGAGAGCATGGTTTTGTTCCTTTCCTGTTGTTCCTTTCCGTGTCAACACATTCCAGTGGTTTTCTATGAGCCCCGGCTGGCAGCTCAAGTGGCCATGTTATATCGCCTGACTGGCGGCCTTTGCTGACCGTAAGCAGCCATTATGACTGGTTACAGCGAGGCTTGGTGCCCGGAAAACAACCCCAACCCATTTAGTCTGGTATGAATTAAACATGGCCGCCTCGTCCAGGCCTTCAGTAAGCAAAGGCAATTAACGGAGGGTGTTTTTTTTATCTTTTAAACCGTCATCTGTTAGTTAAAGCCACAACCGACGAGATATGTGGGAAAAGGTTTTCGTCCGGTAAGTGCGTTTTGGTTAAAAGATGCAAATGCAATTCTGATGGATTATCACTCACTAAAGTGATATTAACCCCATCTCCCAAGAGAACGGCGGGGCTAAATTCATTTCAGGCACAGTGAACTGTCACATCTCATTAGGGATTCCGTTTCCTCTTGTTTGGAGCTAACAGGTTTCGGCGCTTAGCAACGCCGGCGCCCCTCAGCGCTCCGTTGCCTGTGGAGTTATTTTTTTTAATTTTTAATTATTTGTTACTTTATGGTCTCTGTGAAGGACTGGCCAGACCGTGAGCGTGGACATGTTCATGAATATCATGAAGCTTCCGGGCCTCGTTTGTAGATCGTTGATGAGACATCTAAAAATGCAGGACAAAAAGTATGTATGTATAGAAATGCCAGGGAAGAACTTCATTGGTTCATTGAGAATTATAATTTTAAGCATAGCGAACGTTCATAGCCTAGCACTAAACGTGATCATCGCAAACCTACGTGTGAAAAAAGAACCAACAGAAACCTCTTGACCAACATGACCCTATAGGTCGTAGATCAGTACTGTGGCTAAAAGGTCACCACAGTGTGTGACCACGGTGTGTGTGTGTGTGTGTGTGTCTCTGTGTGTGTGTGTGTCTGTGTGTGTGTGTGTGTCTTTCTCCAGAGAGCCAGGTGCCAAACCAACCGAGCTCGCTCCACGTTCGTCCGCTGCCCAACAGCATCATCATGAGCTGGACCCCGCCCCTCAACCCCAACATCCTGGTACGGGGCTACATCATTGGCTACGGGGTAGGAAGTCCCTACGCCGAGACCGTGCGGGTGGACAGCAAGCAGCGCTACTACTCCATCGAGAACCTAGGTGGGCTGGATGGATGGATCCATCTTCTCTCTCTCTCGCTTTATCTTGATCTTTCTGTCTCTCTCTCTCTCTCTCTTTCGCTCTCTCTCTCTCTCTCTGTATCTTTCTGTTTCTCTCTCTCTCTCTCTCTCTCTCTCTCTCTCTCTCTCTCTCTGGGAAAATAAGAGTTTCTCTCTTCTAAGAACTAGCTTGATTAACATTGATTAAACATTATCAGTCTGCTACCAATACACCATTTAAAACATGATCTCATCAGCTGCCCTCCTTGCTGAACGGAATAAAAAACAACCAGCACAGCAAATTAGCAGTACAAATGATCAGAACGTCGGTGTTCTTTTTGGTTCTCTTTGTTTTAGTTCAAGTTGTTAACCTGCTTTGGTTGAGGCCTCTCCGCTCCTTGTGTGTTAGGTTGTGAAAGGCAACCGATCTGTTGTTTCTAAAGCCCTGCCTGATATTAAGATAGGGGCCTTTCGTTGCTTTCAAAGGAATCTTTTTTTTCTTCAACTTAATAAAATGGTGATCCATAGCATCACGTATAGGTACAAATAAAAATGTATAAAGATGAAAAGATCAGCTGCCGGGTGAAATAGAAAATAGAAAAGGCGAGGGAGGCTTAAGGAGTCCAAGTAGCTCTGTCTCCCTACGATGTTGTCATCAACCTGCTACCTGTTATCACATTTCGGGGGGGGGGGTTGTATTTCTAGAAGGACCTGTCCTGTCTACGCAATCGCAATATTGACATAGCGCTCGTCTGTTCAGCAATACAGTGACTCATTCATTCTGCTCTCCAAGCGCATTTCATTATGATTCATTATTCCAAGGAATGCAATAAGAAAAACGGATGAAGTGGAAATTTAATTTTGGGACGAAAGCGAAGAAGAAGAAGAAACACAACAAGGTGTGCTGCTCATTTGCATGCGAAAGAGACACAAGCAAATTGGATGTGTTGGGTTTTTTTCCGCGCGTGTTGAAGAAGTCTACTTTTACAATTCCGTGATGGCTACATAATGAAAAATGTTACACACGGCACACGCACGTACATACACACGATCTATTATTCATAGCCATCATTTATGCATGTGTTTGTCATTACGGACGAGAGAAACGACAGGAGAGGGAGAGAGGGAGAGAGAGAGAGAGAGAGAGAGAGAGAGAGAGAGAGAGAGAGAGAGAGAGAGAGAGAGAGAGAGAGAGAGAGAGAGAGAGAGAGAGAGAGAGAGAGAGAATGAGAGAGCGGCAGTGTTTTTTTTTTTTGTTCTGACCTGTCGGTTGAATGCGTCTGCTACCAATACACCATTTAAAACATGATCTCATCAGTGCTCCTATATGCTGTTGTCGCTAGCTCAGCTGTAACCAGTCCCTAATCTACAGCAGACAGGCAGTGGCAGAGTGGGAGCTGTACTCTGTGATAGAGGATGGGGTGGGGGGCAGCGAGGGGGGGGGGGGGGGGGGGGGGGGGGGGGGGGGGGGGGTTGGGGGAGGGGAGCGGCGCATCCCCCTTGTTAGCATGATGAAATGCATCCCCTTTGATGTTCCCAGGGGAAACACCCATGAAATAGAATGGAGTGGAATAGATAGAGCCCTGTGTGTTGAGGGTGCAAGGCTTCTGGGAGTTGGTGTTTTTTGTTTTTGTTTTGTTGCTGAAGTCGGACCCAGTCAGATAGTTCATACACATAAATACACCGTACTTGCTATATGCGTTTAAGAGCAGCTTAGTTTTTACCAGCGAAAGCCATCGAAGCAATATATAAGCTTGGCTTTGGTGCCTTGTTTAAGGGGTACCCTTTTCCTGGGGTGTCCTTTTCTAGGATAAATAAAAACATGTCAAATCGAATATCTTCCCAGCAAATGTTAAGGTTAGTCCTCTCCCTACTGCACTTTCTGATTAATGGTCTGCTACCCACTGCATGTCAATAGCTGCTATAGAACACCTCAGCTGGTTGCCATGGTTTCGGTATCGAACCGCTGGCTGGCTCTTTAAATCAGGAAGGGGCCTTCCTTCCGGCTCTCACTGTTACTTAAGGTAAATTGGGAAGGTTTGTGGGAGGGGGGGTGGTGGGGGGGGGGATTGAGCCGGGAGCTGTCCCAGGATGAACCACCGGTCTGTCAATGCACCCAATCAATCGGCCTGCTCTCCTTCTCTCTCTCTCTCTCTCTCTCTCGCTCTCCTTCTCTCTCTCGCTCTCTCTCTCGCTCTCCTTCTCTCTTGCTCTCTCTCTCCTTCTCTCTCTCCCTCTCTTTCACTCTATCTCTGTCGATATTTAAGGCTTATTGACCCCCAGGGATCTTTTGGTGCCCCATTCAAACCGAGAACACATTGCTTACACACTAACTGCGTGTGTGTGTGTGTGTGTGTGTGTGTGTGTTCTCCCCTACAGAGCCCAGTTCACATTACGTCATCTCCCTGAAAGCCTTTAACAACGCTGGCGAGGGGGTTCCTCTCTACGAGAGCGCTGTGACCAGATCAATAACAGGTACGTCTACCCCTGAATACCTGGACTGGACCAAATTGATCTGGACTGGACTGTAGCCCATTGTTTTATTCATTTACCAGCAATGGGGGTATAAGAAAACCTTTTTTTCTTAATTATTTAAATTTGAACTTAAACGTCAGCAGGATAATTTTTGTTGGGGTCGTCTGTGCTATCGATCACTAAGATCACTAACTAAAGATCATGATGTACACCTGTACGCGCTCTCAGAGCCAACCATTGGTTTGAGGGAAAACAAAATGTCTGCCGACGTGTACGGCATGGAGCTCCATTGAAAGCCCTACCAATCTGCGGCCCATGAATTAAACAAGCCTCTCTGTCTACACCGCCCTGCGTACCACCTGCTGTTATGAATCCTTCACAGCCTCATAAATGGTTGAGGCCGTTTGCAGAGCAGGGGGAACGGCGCCCTTCCGTAAGGGGGGGCGGAGGGGGTGGGGCGGAGGGGGGGCGACGACAGTCATCCATATGCATTGGGGGGTGGGGGGGGGGGGGGGGCATCCATATGCATGCCCAACGTTATGAGGTGACAGCCTCCCTCGCGGGCCCCTCATCGACTTTGATCGAAACTCCGCGCAGAGCAAGAGAGAGAGAGAGAGAGAGAGAGAGAGAGAGAGAGAGAGAGAGAGAGAGAGAGAGAGAGAGAGAGAGAGAGAGAGAGAGAGAGAGAGAGAGAGAGAGAGAGAGAGAGAGAGAGAGACGGAGAAAGAAGGATATGAGGGATGGAGATTTGAGGGCCTCTCAGTGGAATTCAGAGCATCTCCTCTCCTCTCCCCTCCCTCCCTCACTCCCTCTCTTCTCTCTCTCTCTCTGACCTCTCCTGTCTCTTTCTGTCTCCCTCCATCCTCTCCTCTCCTCTCCTCTCATTCTTCCTCTCTCTCTCTCTCTTTCTCTCTCTCTCTCTCTCTCTCACTCACTAATGGCTGCCTCCAGACAGACTATCTCTGACTGATCTGGCGCAGAGAGAGAGAGAGAGAGAGAGACAGAGAGAGAGAGAGAGAGAGAGAGAGAGAGAGAGAGAGAGAGAGAGAGAGAGAGAGAGAGAGAGAGAGAGAGAGAGAGAGAGAGAGAGAGAGAGAGAGAGAGAGAGAGAGAGCACCAGAGAGCCACCGCGCCTGTCCCCCGCGCGTCCAGGCAAGGGGCCGGCCTCCGCCAGCGTCCCCCTGGAGTCATGGATCCTGGAGGACGGGCCGGGCTGACCTTTAGCCAACCGATAGACGGATAGATTGACGTTCAGACAGGGGGATGTTATTTACGGCGACACAACCTATTTTTTGGGGGAGGGGGGGGGCTTCTCTCACGACTTGGATCGTTTTCGTCCTGACAGATGTAATGTGTGCTGGGGAACAGGGGCCACTGGCTGCATCTCGCTCTCGCACACGCGTGGACGCATATAGACGTAAACACACACACACACACACACACACACACACACGCACACACACACACACACACACACACACACACGCACACACACACACACACACACACGCACACACCATCCTTGAGAAGATCCTCTCTCAGGAGTGCGATGGAGACGCAGCTCCGGCGCTAGGGAGAAGTCTTCCTCGTTTGAGGCCGGCCGGCCCTCCTTTACGAGCCATCTTTAAATTGACAGGAAAGATATAATATTTAATTTTAATATTTAATAATATAAGATATACATCCCCATCCATACATCCCCATCTATACAGATATAATATTTAATTTAATATTTAATAATATAAGATATACATCCCCATCTATACATCCCCATCTATACAGATATAATATTTAATTTAATATTTAATAATATAAGATATACATCCCCATCTATACATCCCCATCTATACATCCCCATCTCTCGGTTTAATCTCCCGTCGGAATGGAAATGGATAGCCCCCCCCCCCCTCCAAGCCCCCATCTGCCCCCCCCCCCCCTGCAATACAGCCGGGGACATTTGGAACAGGAACGTTGTTGTTGTTGTTGTTTCACGACGAGACAGGAACATGCGTATTGGGGGCTCAGTCTCTCCGTCGTGATTGGTCCAGCAGCGTCTCCTTGCCGCTCCGACACGGACCAATGGGTTTCAAGCTAGCTGCTCCACTGCACTCCAGAGACCACTTGTTTATCTGTCACCCTCTCTCTCTCTCTCTCTCTCTCTCTCTCTCTCTCTCTCTCTCTCTCTCTCTCTCTCTCTCTCTCTCTCTTTCTCTTCCAATCTCTCTGTCTCTATCTCTCACACTTTCTCTTTCTCTGTCTCTCTCTCTTTCCAATCTCACTCTCTCTCTCTCTTTCTCTCTCTCTCTCGCTCTCTCTCTCTCTCTCTCTCTCTCTCTCTCTCTATCTCTGTATATATATATATATATATATCTTTCTCCCTCTTTGCTCCCATATCTCTGTCGTTCTCTTCCACCAGTCCATTGGGACTGGGATGTCAGTCGGTGTCACTGGTTCCTCCAGACCATCAGTGTTTCCTGTTCTAGTCCCCAGTAGTAACATGGTCACAATAATGAAACTATGCTAGGCTTAAAGTATATGATTTTGTACACTTAAAGCCCGCGTTCAATTTGCACAAATGTAATTCCACACACTATCTGTTATACCCTCTATTTCAAACACTATGCTTCCTTTCTATTGGTATGGTCTAAGGGGATGCGAGAATGAAAAGCACATTTCAATCTTGGCCTACTTGAGATGCTTCATGAATAGTTATCCTTTTCAACTCCCGCCCTCCTTCTCTCGGGCGATACCTGTACTAGGACTCGAGACTGAGTAGCTAGACTCTACTTATCGCTTCGCTCTGCTAGAGACTGAGGGACCATCGGAGATCGCCGATAAAGCCTGGCATCGCGCGCCTCTATCTGTGCTAACCCTTGTCTTTGCCTCTCTTTAGGTTTGACTCGGTAGTTCAAACTGCGAGTCAAAGCCCCCCATTAGCTAGCTCCTCTGTCTCTCAGCAGTCAAGGTGTCTCCCTGTCTCCTTCTCTGTAATGTTTCTATTCTCACTGTTTGCCTTCTCTTTCTTTCTCTCTGTTTTCTCTCTCTCTCTCTCTCTCTCTCTCTCTCTCTCTTTGTCACTTCCTTGTCCATTGCTCTCACTATCCGTTCCTTTCAATTCTTTTATTTTTTCTTTCTTTCTCCTTTGTATTCCCCTGGCTCTTCACTCTCATCAATTTACTGCATGGTCCCCCTTATGGCCTTGTGTTGATTGTAAACGCGAACGACTTTGATTTCTTTCATTGGTTTTCCATGGCGCATCCGCACATTTGCATGGGTACGCGCCTCTCTGTGTGTGTGTGTGCGTGTGTGTGTGTGTGTGTATGTGTGTGTTGGCTGGTCTGCACGCCCGGGTTCGACCCATGTACCCCCCCCCAGACCCCATAGACCCGTCGGACGACGACCTATTCCATCTGTTTGATAAGTTCCCTACTCCCATGCCAGATACCTCCACCCCCATGATCCCCCCAGTAGGTGTCCAGGCCGTGGCCCTCACCTCGGACTCGGTGAGGGTCAGCTGGGCTGACAACTCCATGACCAAGAACCAGAAGTCCAGTGAGGTGCGCTACTACTCCGTCAAGTGGAAAACCAGCTACTCCACCAGCGGGAAGTTCAAGGTAAGGTCGCCTCGCCGGCTTCTTCACTTGGTTTTGATTGCTGAAGCATGTTTTAAGTTGACCTGTTTGGTTTTGATTGCTGAAGCATGTTTTAAGTTGACCTGTTTTGTTTTGATTGCTGAAGCATGTTTTAAGTTGACCTGTTTAGTTTTGATTGCTGAAGCATGTTTTAAGTTGACCTGAGTTGTTTTGATTGCTGAAGCATGTTTTAAGTTTACCTGAGTTGTAGTCGTGCAAGGTGAAGTAGTCTCATGTTTTTAGCTCTTTAAAACTGTTTACATCTCTGCTGTGGTGTCTCTCTTTCTCTGTGTCTCTCACTGGCTTTCTCTGACCCTGTATGTGTCTGTTCCCCCCTTCTCTCTCTCTCTCTCTCTCTCTTTCTCTCTCTCTCTACCCCCCCCTCTCTCTCTCCCCCCCCCTCTCTCGCTCTCTCTCTCGCTCTCTCTCTCTCTCTCTACCCCCCCCTCTCTCTCTTCTCTCTCTCTCTCTCTCTCTCTCTCTCTCTCTCTCTCTCTCTCTCTCTCTCTCTCTCTCTCTCTCTCTCTCTCCCCCCCTCTCTCTCCATCCCCCTCCCTACCTGTTGGTCCACTCGTCTCTCTTCCCAGTCGGCGGACACAACCGCTTTGAGCCACACGGTCACCGGCCTGAAGCCCAACACCATGTACGAGTTTGCTGTCATGGTAACCAAGGGCCGCAAATCCAGCACGTGGAGCATGACGGCTCACGCCACCACCTATGAAGCCGGTGAGAGTTCACTCCTACCTCTTCCTCTCACTCTCTCTCACTCTCTCTCACTCCCTCTCTCTACCTCTCCCTCTCTCTCTCTCTCTCCCTACCTCTCCCTCTCTCTTCTACCTCTCCCTCTCAGTCGCTCTCACTCCCTCTCACTCTCTCGCCCTACCTCTCTCTCTCTCTCCCTCTCTCTTCTACCTCTCACTCTCACCCCTACCTCTCCTTCTCTCGCCTACCTCTCCCTTTCTCTCCCTCTCCCTCCCTCTCCCTCTCTTCTCTCACACGTAGGGACAAGAAAAGCTTGTCAAGGAACGATTTACATTAAAAAAATGTTCGTAAAATTTTTTTTTGCACACACACGAAGCCCTTTTCAGTGTTTACTTCATTTGCTTCCAAAAACACACCAGGTACGCTCTAATTAAACCCCAAACCACCTCCAAAGTAAACACGCTCTTCAGGGGAATTTGAATCGCACTCAACGCGCGTGTACGTGACACACGTGGCTAAAATATCTCTATATAAATATCTCTATATAAATATCTCTATATAAATATCTCTATATAAATATCTATCTATACTGGTGAGGTCCACGTGAAAAAGTACAGGACGCCCCAGCCCAATCTATCGCCAGTGATGTAATGATGTAATATGTGATGTAAATATTTACCGCTCCTTCCTCGGTCACCCAATTATCCTTCCCTCGCATGGCCTCACCTTCCAGTCCCTCCACTAATTCGCCTTACACTTTGGAGAATACATTAACATTCAACACCGGTAAACACCGAATCCCCGCTCTCCCCAAGTCTACTCCATCACGCCTTTTGATGAAAAGGAGTTGTTTACAACATTCGCTGCACCCCCCCCCCCCCTACACCCCCCCACCCCCTCTACCCCCCACCCCCCCCACCCCCCACTCCGCCCCCCTCCTTCTGTGCGAGCGAGGGACTTACGATGTGACTAATTAGGACAACATTGTAATGACCTGGGCTGGCAGGGATCACTGGCGGTAAGGTAGTGAGGAGGTGTAATCAGCTCTGTCGCCATATTGCTTAATGAGAAGCTAGCCTCACAGCCAGGTAAACAACGACCCATGACCCCCGCAGGCAATCAGTCACAATTAGCCAGCTCAACAAGGTTTGCTTTTTTTGGGCAGAGGAGAATGTAATTTCCTGTATATAGGAAACGTCTGGAGAGGGAGAAAAGAAGGGATGTGTGTGTGTGTGTGTGTGTGTGTGTGAGAGTGTGTGTGCGTGTGCGTATGTGTGTGTGTGTGTGTATGTGTTCTGGACCAGTGTGTAAGACACCAAGGGTTTAATTGATGAGCAAACGGCCGCTGATGAGTTTGTTTATTGAGTGATTACTCCTGCAGCCGCTTTGACAAATTGAAAACTTCTCCTAATGTTTGATGTAAGACGTCGGGGTCAAACCGCGGGGTCGAAGCCTTCGTTAATTGCAAAGTCATTCATTCTGTATACCCGGGGAGAGAGTGCATCGTAGACAATTCACTTGACGGTCGTTTGACGCTCTTTGGGGAAACTCCCCCACTCCCTCCACCATCCACGGTGTGTTTCTAGCCAGTCCCCTGAACGGCTGACCTGTGCCCACCAACACCCTGTCTGTCGGGGTAATTAACACCTAACGAAGCCCCAGCGATCAATTCCGCTCCTTATCGAACAGTTTCATTCCTCCCGGTCGGTCTCGCTGATTCAACAGTTGGGCTGGGGGATGGGGGGGGGGATTAGACCCGACCTGGCGCCGTGTCTGATTGGACCCCTGCTGCCGTCTCCAGCCTCTCACTGTTAACCCCCCCCCAACTCCCCTTTCTGCCTGCGATTGACAGCTCCCAGCTCCACCCCCAAGGACCTGACGGTCATCAGCCGCGAGGGCAGGCCGAGGTCCATCCTGATCAGCTGGCAGCCGCCCATGGAGGCCAACGGGAGGATTGTGGGTAAGTGAGACCGCGCCCTTTGGGTCCCCCTCCCCCCCCCCTCCCCCCCCCCCCCCCCCCCCCCCCCCCGTGTCTTCCTTCTGCCGTGGTAGGGGAGCGGCGCGCGCGCGTCAAGATGGCCGCCCGCCTTGAGGGAGGAGACGCACGCTCATCTCCACGTGTGCCGCCTCTTCCAGCAGAGCCATTGGATTTAATGACCAGATGTAGAGAGCCTTCCCTCTGACTGTGGCTGAGATATCGCTTGCGGTGATTTCCCCCGGATTTGACCTTTAAGGAAGCCGAGAGGTTCATTTCAATTGCAGGGTATTAAGACTGTATAGGTCATTAACCCCCCCCGCCCTCGTCCCACCCCCTGCTTTAACCTCCAACCCCCCCCCCCCCCCCCCCAGTTAAACAGTTAAAGGGGCCTGGGTGCTATTGTTCCTCCTATCTTTCTTCTATAGACCCTAGTCTTTTGGCTCGCCAGGCTTACCCTCCTTTTTCTCTGTAATATCTACCCCTCGCCATCTCACATGACACCTCTTATCCCCCCCCCCCTCGGTTCCCTTTCAACCCCCACCCACTCACCTCCAGAACAGCCTGCCAGGTTGTAAATCTGCCCCGAGTAACGACCTGTGTGCATCCACCAGTAGTCCCTGGGGGATAAATCAACCTCTCCCTATGGACCCACAGACCTGGATACAGTAACTGCCATCACTACAATCAACCATGTGGGAACAGGGCTAACATCCCCCAAACCCCCCCCCTAACCCTAACCCCCCCCCCCCCCCCCCCCCCCCCCCGATGGAAACTCTGGAACGGAGCAATCCGGCCCTGTGAACATCACGGCTGTTGTAGCACAGGCTGGTAAGACATGGTTGGAGTGGCTGAAGTGCCCCTGCGTTGCGTTGCAGTGTCAGTGCTTTCGCGAGGCGGCCTTTTCACGGACACATTCATCGACAGAGCCGCAGTGCTCCTCAGATGTGAGGGCGGCCTTTTTTTTGGGGGGGGGGGGGCCGTGCCGTGGCAGCCATGCTGTGCCTGCCGCGAGCGCAGACTAAAAGCCCGAGTCTGTTTGGGAGCCCAATCACTTCCCGCCCCCTTCACGGCGTGCCGTTGTCACAAGCTCAGCGGGCCCGCCCTCGGCTTCACCCCCCCGGCACACGGCACGGCTGACACTTATCAACGCTAACCCCCCCCCCCCCGTGGTGCCCTCCGCCAGCCGTTTCAAACAAGAAACAACCGACAGCAGGGGGAAATAAAAGGCCTTAAATATGTCAGTGTTTCCTTTTTGGTTGTGTTCGCCAGCTCGCCACGTGCCCTAACTCCCCCCCCCCCCCCCCCCGGTTGCGTTTGCCTTCTTCTCTGTCGCCCCCTACAGGCTACATCTTGTACTACACGCTGGATAAGAACATGCCCATCGACGACTGGGTGATGGAGGCGGTGGTGGGGGACCGGCTCACCCACCAGGTGATGGACCTCAACCTGGACACCGTCTACTACTTCAGGATCCAGGCCAAGAACGCCAAGGGAGTGGGCCCGCTCTCCGACCCCGTCCACTTCAAGACCTCCAAAGGTGACCGCCGCCATGCCGGGATGGGACGGGGACGGGGGGGGGATGGGGACGCTGACGTTGTTGTCATGTCATCGTTCAAGTATCAGCCCCCCTGAAAAAGATTTGACCGAAACATTTGAATTATAATGTGCAGACCAAGACGGAAAATGGGAAACCCCATACATATTACACTACCCTATAACATGTACATATTATACTGTTATATACTACTATATATATATTCTACATATATTATACATACTATACTGTACTACGTTGTGCTACACTCATATACTACACCCTAATCAAATGGAGATACTCCTCTGGATATGGGTAAACAGTTAACTGAACATCACACTTCTTGTCTGGACCCACTAAGTCCCAAGATGGCCGCCAACTGCCGGGGTGATTTACTGAGAGCTGCTGTCTGTAGTGCTTTACACTCCAGAGGCGAGACGGCCCGTCCGTCTTCATGACGGCGGGTCAAGTGGGGAGCGTGGCGGGCTGCCTCGACGCGTCCCGCGCCGTCCCGGCTTCTCCTGAAGGGACAGACGTCGTTAGGAGTGTGTTTAGCATCCGCCTCCACCGCCGGGGGGGGGGGCACCCCCCCTTTCTTTATTCAAAGTCTACTGCTCTGTGGCAGACCCTTCACTACACAGAGATGGATACATCGTAGTTTAAAGAGAACAAGATGTAGGGTTGGCGTTGAAGGAGGGAGCGTTGTCGCTTTGCGTTACAGCTCGTCAGCGGTACAGTAAACTGGAGTTTGCTCACCCGAGTGCCGTGTTCGCGTGTTTGTGTGTGTGTGTGTGTGTGTGTGTGTGTGTGTGTGTGTGTACGGTTGTTTACGTGTGCACGCGTCGTCTCCCTTGGTGAGCCGCGTTTTTTGAAACCCTGTCAAAAGTCAAAAACTTTGAGCCGGCAGGGAAAAACAATGCGGCACTCTTTTTTTCCCGGATTTGTATTCCCCCACGGTTTGTTTTCGACTGCTTAGCATCGAATCAAAGCCTGACTTTTTGGTTGTTGTTGGAATATTAAACAGCTGTGCCTCCGTAGGATTTAGTGTGAGTCTGCCAAGTAAGTTTAGGAGGGAATTGCAAGGGGCCGCTCGCCGTGTCGCTGATCAAATAGTGCGTTATCAACAAACGCTCATCCTCCGCCTCAACCGACGGTGGAGGAAAAAAAAATAAAATGAATCACAAACTCTGTGTCACAAAGTATATCTAAGCCCCCCCCCCCCCACACACACACACACACACACACACACACACAAAAAAGGGATCACGTCTCATTGTGAATTCCCAAATATGTGGTAGATGATTTCATAAAACCCGACTGTGTTGCTTTTAAAAGCAAGCGGAGGGTGCTGCATATTCAGTTCCACGCCGATGGTCTTCTGAGAAGCACTTAGTGAGCACCACAGGGAAGGTATCGGGGCTAGACGGATCAGAGCGGAGGGGACTTGTCAGTCTGGGTGCCAAGCAACAGTCACGAGCACGGCGACGGAGAAGAAGAAATAAAAAAGGGGGCCCGAAAATCGATTCAAAACCCATTCGATTATAACAGAGCGCCGATATTGAATATTCATTCTGGTGGGACGAGAATTCCAGCGGAAACTGACAGGGAAATCCATCTTTAGCGTTGAGAGATGACACGTGCTTTCCAGCTAGTCAAAAGCATGCTTAGCGACTTGACAGTCACATAGTTCTTGACAGCAAAATAAGAAGCTGCAGAGCCATGCAGCCATGCAGGATCTTCAGGAAACTGACTTTTCTCTCTCTCTCTCTCTCTCTCTCTCTCTCTCTCTCTCTCTCTCTCTCTCTCTCTCTCTTCTCTTCTCTTCTCTTCCTGCTTCCGTTTTCCGTAGTTGAACACCCGGACAAAATGGCCAATGACCAAGGTAAGCAAACCTGACCGCTGTGCCACTTCCGTGTGTGTGTGTGTGTGTGTGTGTGTGTGTGTGTGTGCAGTGTGGGGGTGTGTGTGGGGGGGATTGTCTTATCAAGTTTCACGTGTGTCTTCTCCTCTCCCTGTCCTTTGAACAGGACAGCTTTACCGTTGTAATAATTCATCGTCATAATTACTTTGTACTCCCCTGGGGCTGGACAAACAGAAGGGTGGATGGAGGCAAAAAAGCTGTTCCCTTGCTTCTTTGTGTGTGTGTGTGTGTGTGTTTCTGTGTTTCTCCTTTTCCCCCTCATCTCCGTTGGCAGGTGAGGATAGAGGGACAATCTTCAGTGAGAACACAACCAAGGCCAATTATAACTTTAAAAGCCTCGACTACCAGGAGGGGGAAAGAGAGTATTCCAATCTTTTGGAGAGCCCCCTCTCCGCCCCCCCCCCCCCCCCCCCCCCCCCCCCCTTCTTTCTTCTTCCTTTCTTTTTCCACCAAAATGGAAACATGGGCAAGACGGCTCCCCCCCCCCACACACACACCCCACACCCGTTCTCCTTGTCACGAACGTCTCTTTGGCTCCAGAGATAATTTGACTTTGGAAGAAAAAAAAGAAGAAGAAGAAGAAGGATTGGAAATAGGTTCCTAAATCAACCCTTTGAGTAGTAAATTGTCTTTGGGGGATGGGGGGGTGGGGGACTTAGAGAGGGCACCTTTGCTATTTTTGCGGGTAATAGAGAGAGGGGGAGAATGTCATTGAGGCCTTAGTAATTTGGGCTGTCTGGTCTTGTCACCATGTGGAGTACACACACGCGCACGCACACACACTCACACACACACACACACTGTGCTTGGTCTTGTCTCCGACGCTAATGAGAGTCTGTTTGGAGTTCTTGTATTAATTAAGACTCGTCTTCGGCGAGGGCTGAGGAGAAGAGCCCTCCAATCACTTTTAATTGACATTTTGTGCAAACAACTTGGCGAGGTTTAGTCGGACCGGCCAACGTGAAGTGAGAACACAGTAGCCGTTTCCAGGGACGACCAGCGCATTACCGCACTGCTTCCAATTAAGAAAAGAAAAAAAAAAAACATCAGCTCGATGTGATTTAAAGGGCTGTTTACCAAATTATGAAATTTTTAACACGGAGGAGTTAACATAATTACAGCTTATGTCATTATCTATGAACTATTCTGTCTAATCAGTTTTGGAAAAGGGGGGAAAACAAAATGCAAATGAATGCTGCCACTTCTTTTTTTTCCCTCTCCAAACGGTTCGACTTACTTTCCGACTTTGCTGATGGTTGCCGTTGCCGTTTTTTGCCCTTCGGCGGCAAAGGACCGACCTGACAGTTGGCTTTCATTCCGATCCTCTGAATCTCGGAGGTCCCCCTCCGTCAAACAACCCCACCTCACAGACCTCCACATTATAAACAAGGTCACAGCTTTGACGCACGGCCGCCACTCCAACCCATCTCCTGACAAACGACGCCGTTTTAGCGTTTTGAAGTTTCCGCTTCACCGTATAAAAAAAAAAAGAAATATGATTATTTCTTTCGTCTGAAAACAAAATATATGAGGTTACGTTTCGTCGGTGTCCGGGTGTGGAGAGGGGCAGGAGAAAGAGTTTCATTAATGACCTGACAAGCTGTGTTGTTGGGCTTTGGGGGGGCCTGGGGCCCCACAAGGCTCCTGGCCCTATAGAAGCGTATAAATCAATTGGAGTGGCGCCTGGAAGAGGCATGGGGGAGGCAGGGGGAGAGAGACGGGCCGGGCTAAGATTGATGGCCAGGTCTGAGGGAGGCACCACCACCCGTACCCCCTATGGCCTCTCTGGGGTGGTCCACGTTGGCTGGGTCTTCTAAAGACCGGGAAAGGTGTCAGACGAGATGGATTCCCCACGTAGCCTTGAAAGTGCAGGCAAACACACACACACACACACGTACATACATACACACAATCAAGAGCTAATGAGTGAGGAAGAGGGAGATACAGAGAGAGAACATTAATAAATGAGCAAGAGAGTGAGGAAGGGAGAGAGAGAGAGAGAGAGGTAGTGAAAAACAAACAAACAGACAGAGAGAGAGCGAGAGAGAGAGAGAGAGAGATAGGAGTGTAGTGAATAACAGAGAGAGAGAGAGAGAGAGAGAGAGAGAGAGAGAGAGAGAGAGAGAGAGAGAGAGAGAGAGAGAGAGAATAACAGAAAGTGAGATGGGAAAGAGAGGGAAAGAGAGGGAGATAGGGTTTAGTGAATAACAGACAGAGAGAGAGAGAGACAGTGGTGCAGAGAATAAGAGAGAGAGAGAGAGAGAGAGAGAGAGAGAGAGAGAGAATAACAGAAAGTGAGATGAGAAAGAGAGGGAAAGAGAGGGAAAGAGAGGGAGATAGGGTTTAGTGAATAACAGACAGAGAGAGAGAGAGACAGTGGTGCAGAGAATAAGAGAGAGAGAGAGAGAGAGAGAGAGAGGGGGAGAGAGACAGAGAGAGAGAGAACAGAGAATAACAGACAGACAGACAGACAGACAGACAGACAGACAGACAGACAGACAGACAGACAGACAGACAGACAGACAGACAGACAGACAGACAGACAGACAGTGAGAGAGAGAGATAACAGACAGACAGAGAGAGAGAGAGAGAGAGATAACAGAGAGAGAGAGAGAGAGAGAGAGAGAGAGAGAGAGAGAGAGAGAGAGAATAACAGACAGAGAGAGGGATAGAGAGAATAACAGACAGATAGAGAGAGAGAGATAGAGAGAATAACAGACCGGCTTCTCTCCTCTGGTTGCAGAGTGCCACCACCTCCCTGTCTGATGTGGATTGATAGGTGGCTCTGCTTGCTCACTCTCCTCTGGTTTAGCTTCAAACAAAATGGTCTCTCCCTTCCCATGGCTGGCCTAACGCGACCCATCTGTCATGGCCCCTTCCCCCTGCGTCACCGTAGCCACTGCTGTGCCCCGTGGGGGAAGAGTGGAGCCCCGCGGATTCCAGCGGGTCTCATGTCCACGGACAGATTAGAACAGCAGCAAACCCATAGGGAATCAACTCTCTCTCTCTCTCTCTCTCTCTCTCTCTCTGTCCTGCTCTCTCGCTCTATCTCGCCCTCTTGCTCTCTCATTCCTGCTCTCATTTTGTCTCTCTCTCGCTTCCGTTTTCTCTTTCTTTCTCGCTATCCCTTTCTCTGTGTCTTTCTCTCTCTCTTTCTCTTTATCTGTGTATCTCATTCTTTCCAGTAAGCATACTTTTATTCACGTGTTTAATTGCTTACTACTTATTTAGATTTGATTTTAGTTACAGATTGCTTATTACTTATTTTGAATGACCATACCTCTCATGTGCTTGCGGCCCTCTATAAATGCCCCACGTCTCCCTGTTCTAGTTGTGTTGTAGGTGTGTTTTAGGTGTGTTTTAGGTGTGTTTTAGTTGTGTTTTAGGTGTGTTGTAGTTGTGTTTTAGTTGTGTTTTAGGTGTGTTTTAGTTGTGTTTTAGATGTGTTTTAGATGTGTTTTAGCTGTGTTGTAGTTGTGTTGTAGTTGTGTTTTAGGTGTTTTAGTTGTGTTTTAGGTGTGTTTTAGTTGTGTTTTAGATGTGTTTTAGATGTGTTTTAGCTGTGTTGTAGTTGTGTTGTAGTTGTGTTTTAGGTGTGTTTTAGGTGTGTTCTAGTTGTGTTTTAGGCGTGTTTAAGTTGTGTTTGTGTTTTCCGTCTTCCAGATCGTACATTCACCACCATTCCCACCCTTACTAAAGGACCAGGTCTCGTTTAACATTAGGGCTTTGGCCTGCATCACCCCCTGTTGTAAACAGGCAGACTCTGAGGATGGCCATTAGCATTCAGCCCATCCTCTCGCCATTCCATTTGTGCATTGTATGTATCTACGTGTATGTATGTTTGTGCTTTGTATGTACTCAAAGGATAATAAATCCATTACCGTGGCATTCCGTTTGGATTGTGAAGTGGCATTCTTTGATAGATGAATGATATTGAGAGATTTGGGTATGCAGGAGGAGAATGGATGACTCTGTTTCTTGTTGTCACAGGTCCTCAACGCTTTAGTGGTCGGAAAGTGTTTGCTTTGTAGAAATGTCTGGTCCTTTCCATGATTTTCTATCGTCCCAAGCCAGACTTATGTGTTAAGCCTTTGTTTATCTTTTCACTTTAGGGAAAACCCAATGCCAGAGATACAAAGAAACTCAAACAAAAACGCTGCACTCGACACGCACACACACACACACACACACACACACACACACACATACGGTACACCTTGTTCCTCGCCCTCCGAAGGTCTGCTCTGAAGTAACCAAGACCTTCCATCATCTCCGTCACCTCCCTCTCTCCCTCTCTCCATCTCCTCCCTCTCTCCCTCTCTCCATCTCCTCCCTCTCTCCATCTCCTCCCTCTCTCCCTCTCTCCATCTCCTCCCTCTCTCCCTCTCTCCATCTCCTCCCTCTCTCCCTCTCTCCATCTCCTCCCTCTCTCCCTCTCTCCATCTCCTCCCTCTCTCCCTCTCTCCATCTCCTCCCTCTCTCCCTCTTTCCATCACCTTCCTCTCTCCATCACCTGCTTCTCTCCCTCTCTCCCTCTCTGCATCACCTCCCTCTCTCTATCACCTCCCTCTCTCCATCTCCTCCCTCTCTCCCTCTCTCATCACCTCCCTCTCTCCATCTCCTCCCTCTCTCCCTCTCTCATTACCTCCCTCTCTCCATCTCCTCCCTCTCTCCCTCTCTCCATCTCCTCCCTCTCTCCCTCTCTGCATCACCTCCCTCTCTTTCTCTCTGCATCACCTCCCTCTCTCCATCACCTTATCACCTTCCTCTCTCCCTCTCTCCATCCCCTCCCTCTCTCCATCACCTCCCTCTCTCCCTCTCTCCATCTCCTCCATCTCTCCCTCTCTCCATCACCTCCTTCTCTGCATCACGTCCCTCTCTCCCTCTCTCCATCACCTCCCTCTCTCCCTCTCTCCATCACCTCCCTCTCTCCATCACCTCCCTCTCTTCATCACTTCCCTCTCTCTATCACCTCTCTCGCTCCTTCTCTCCATCACTTCCCTCTCTCCATCACCTCCCTCTCTCCATCTCTCCATCACCTCCCTCTCTCCATCACCTCCCTCTCTCCCTTTCTCCATCACCTCCCTCTCTCCATCTCTCCATCACCTCCCTCTCTCCATCACCTCCCTCTCTCCCTTTCTCCATCACCTCCCTCTCTCCCTCACCTTCCTCTCTCCCTCTATCCATCACCTCCCTCACTTTCTATCCGGACACAAAACTGATCCCCCCATGGTTGTCTCCTTGCTGGGGATAGGGGCTCGCTGGACCCATCGGCCCTCTGGCTGGCCAGTAATTGGCTGTGGAGGGGGAAGGGTCTGCAGGAAGAACGACCCCGGAGGTCTCCTGTTGGAACACACCCTGAACTGGGGTGGGGGGTGGGGGGGGGGGGTCTTGGTCTGGTAGAAAGAGCCATGGGGCCCAGATGACCATTCCCCCCCCCCCCCCCCCCGGGCTTGCTGATTGACAGATGCTTCCCCTCCCTCTGGAGGCCGACTCTCAGGCTCCACTCCCATCTATTTGCAGAGTAGTGCCATTGAACTCAGTTCAAAGCGGGGAGCCATTTTCTGACTACTTTGTCTGATCCGCCCTTGAAGATAAAATCGCTCTCCTCACCGGAGAGAGGTGCCGCCAAAGAGATTTCAATTTGGGTTTAATCTAACCTATTCCATTCCATTCTGCTTACAAATGAAAGGTGTGTGTGTCTGAGTGTGTGTGTGTGTGTGTGTGTGTGTGTGTGTTGGGGTTGGTCAGACAAAAAAAAAACCTCAACCCTAATTTTCACTTAATTCCTGTTTTTCAAAGAGCAGAAAGATTGTTTTTCCCTGTTTTTTGATGGTCTGTCTGCCTTTGTTCTTCGCTGCCTGTTAATGCACTCAAGTCTGAACAAGACAATGGGCTCTCCTTTCACCCTAAGACCATTCCCTTGCTCTTTCTCTGTCCCTCTTGGCAGGTCGTCATGGCGACGGGGGCTACTGGCCCTCCGACAGTAACCTGATTGATAGGAGCAGCATGAACGGTGAGTCTCTACCCAGCATGCACCTCGCCACGCCAGGGCGATTCTCACACGCCCCCCTCCCCCCACCTCCCTCCATCCCCGTGCTTTTATCTTTCCCCCGGATACCCCCCTCCCCACGCACACACACACACACACACACACACACACACACACACACACACACACACACCTGCCCCCCACACACCCCTCTCTTACCCGGCTCCACTCAGTTTGAATAGCCGTGTCCTAGACGGTGCCTCACTCTCCCCTGACCCTGGGACAGCATCAAGGACAGAGTCATCCCTTCCACTCTGGGTGTGTACCTCTGGTACGGTCCCCTTTGCAACCCTGCTGCTCAGTAGATGCTGTAGATGCTGTTGTAGACACTGTAGATGATGTAGATGCTGTTGTAGACACTGTAGATGCTGTAGATGCTGTTGTAGACACTGTAGATGCTGTAGATGCTGTAGATGCTGTTGTAGACACTGTAGATGCTGTAGATGCTGTTGTAGACACTGTAGATGCTGTAGATGCTGTAGATGCTGTTGTAGACACTGTAGATGCTGTAGATGCTGTAGATGCTGTTGTAGACACTGTAGATGCTGTAGATGCTGTTGTAGACACTGTAGATACTGTAGATGCTGTTGTAGACACTGTAGATGCTGTAGATGCTGTTGTAGACACTGTAGATGCTGTAGATGCTGTTGTAGACACTGTAGATGCTGTAGATGCTGTAGATGCTGTTGTAGACACTGTAGATGCTGTAGACACTGTGGATGCTGTAGATGCTGTTGTAGACACTGTAGATGCTGTAGATGCTGTAGATGCTGTTGTAGACACTGTAGATGCTGTAGACACTGTGGATGCTGTAGATGCTGTAGATGCTGTAGACACTGTAGATTCTGCTGGGGATGCTGCTGTGGTTGTGTGGTTGTTTTTTGAGAAAGAATGGAGCATAGTTCCTCATGACCCCCCCCCCCCCCCTCCCTCCCCTCCTCACTACCCACGTCATGTGACTGGGATTACTCCGCTGCACTCTACCAAGGGACCTGCGGTTTGTTTAAGATGGGTTTTTTTTGAAAGATGCGTTCCCTTTCTTTTTACCCGGCAACAACGATGCCACGCAGAAACACCGCTGCGTTGAAAATGAACGCTCCGGCCTTGAAAGGATGTCTCTTCCCTCGACGCCGGCGCTACGCCGTTTGTGGTGTGGTGGTACTGCCACCTCCCTTTGCTTGACTGTCAGGGCGGGGGGAAGGCACCTCTGCGTGGCGGGAGGAACGGCGAGCCTCCGTTGAACTGTTCCACTGTGTGTGTGTGTGTGTGTGTGTGTGTGTGTGTGTGTGTGTGTGTGAGCAGGGGGGCAGGGGGGGGTGGGGGTGGGGGGGGGGGGCTAACTTACAAGTGGTCTCGCCACGGGGGCCGTTAATACTGTGGGTTTAAAAGCAGCTGTTCCTGCTTAATGATATGGTAATGCACTGCCAGCGTGCCACACAAGAGGCACTCCAACTCACAGTGGGGGGTGGGGGGGGCTGGGGGGGGGGGGGGGGGGGGGGGGGGGGCTGCTCCCTCTCCTCCCTTTCTCCTCTCCCTCTCCTCCCTCTCTCCTCCCTTTCTCCTCTCCCTCTCCTCCCTCTCTCCTCCCTTTCTCCTCCCTCTCTCCTCCCTTTCTCCTCTCCCTCTCCTCCCTCTCTCCTCCCTCTCTCCTCCCTTTCTCCTCTCCCTCTCTCCTCCCTTTCTCCTCTCCCTCTCCTCCCTCTCTCCTCCCTTTCTCCTCTCCCCTCTCATCCCTTCTGCTCCCTCTCTTCTCTTTCGTCTCCACCTCTCTTCCCTTCTGCGCCGTTTCCCTCTCTCTCCTTTCTCCTCTCCTCTCTTCTACTCCCTCTGTTCCCTTTCTCTTCTCCCTCTCTTCCCTTTGTCCTCGCATCTCTTCCCTTATCCTCCGCTCCCTCTCCCTCTTTTCTCCCCTCCTCTCTCTCCTTTCTCCTCTCCTCTCTCTCCTTTCTCCTCTCCCTCTCCCTCTTATCTCCCCTCCTCTCTCTCCTTTCTCCTCCTGTCTCTCCTTTCTCCCCTCCTCCCTCTCTTTTCTCCCCTCCTCTCTCTCTTTTCTCCTCTCCTCTCTGTCCTTTCTCCTCCTGTCTCTCCTCTCTCCTCTCCTCCCTCTCTTTTCTCCTCTCCTCTCTCTCCTTTCTGCTCCTGTCTCTCCTCTCTCCTCTCCTCCCTCTCTTTTCTCCTCTCCTCTCTCTCCTTTCTCCTCCTGTCTCTCCTCTCTCCTCTCCTCCCTCTCTTTTCTCCCCTCCTCCTCCCTCCGTCAGGCGGCGTCGGTCTCCGATGGGACACCCCTGTGTTAATTACCTCTAGCTAGCCTGATGATCCCACGCTGTTTGTTGACATAGACGAAGGGAGCGAGAGAGGGTGGGAGGAAGGAAGGAAAACAGGGAGGGAGGGAGGGAGGGATGTGACAGGAGAGGAAGCAGAGAGAAAAGATGGGAAGGAGACAAGGAAAGGAAGGAGGGGGGAAAAGAGGAGGAGGAGGTGAGGGAATGAGCAGAGGAAATCGTGGACGGTTTTGAACCCCTGCGTTGTGATGGGACTCTGTGTCCTGGGTCAGACCTGGTCCACAGACAGCTATGTGGCCCTGCCGGGCACTCAGAGAGGCTGGAGACACACACCCACAATGACTTAAACACACGGACACACAAACACATACATACACCCATAGCAGCATCCTGCAGCAAGCCATGGGGGGGGGGGGATATTTAAATTAAGAATCCAACATTGCATCGGCTGACTGCAAGTCCAACCGTGATACTTGTGTTCATCTCACCTGTGTGTGTGTGTGTGTGTGTGTGTGTGTGTGTGTGTGTTCCTGTCAAAGTATTTTTCTGTTTGTGTGTATGTGTGTGTGTTCCCGTCAAAGTCTGTTCTTTCTGTCTGCGTGTTTGTGTGTATGTGTGTGTGTTCCTGTCAAAGTCTGTTCTGTCTGTCGCCCTGTCTGTCTGTCTGTCTGTCTGTGTGTGTGTGTGTGTGTGTGTGTGTGTGTGTGTGTGTGTGTGTGTATCTGTCAAAGTTTGTTCTGCCTGTGTGTGTGGGTCCACGGGTAACTATTTCTACTGAGCCTCAAGCAAAGCAACATCCACGTCGTCATCTAACTCAGTTTAAACACAGCATCCTGTACGAACGAGCCTAATCCTGATTACCATATACATCTTTCCATATCTCATTGTTTAGGCTTGGAAGACATCAATATTTACATGCATATACCTTAATTATGGTGGCAATTCAATCCACATGAATCAAATGTGTACAAGCAGAACGCCTCATAAGTGGAATACACTTCTTCTGCGGGGTTTGTGAAGTGATCTAGCGGGGAACGATTTGCGGTCATGCCCACATTTCTATTGGTCTCGACCTCGAAAGAGCAAAGGCCGATATTAGCATGAACATGTCTTCAAAATTCATGTTTGGTTTAATTTGCATGAATTACCGCGTGCATTAATTACCACGTGGAGACAGCTTCATTAAAACAACGAGCAGTTCCTTTGACAACTCTACCCGCTCCCTGAACCTGACGGTTCCCATGTTGCATTGTCTGGGGTTGTGTATATGTGTGCGTGTGTGTGTTGGTGAAGTGTGTGTGTGTGTGTGTGTGTGTGTGTGTGTGTGTGTGTGCACGTGTGTGTGTGCGCGCGCGCGTGTGTGTGTGTGTGTGGGAGAGATACCTCAGAGGTTTGTCTTTTCTGTGGGAGTAAACACACCTGTAGTGTGCCAGAGGTCTCCAGCAAGCACACCTGTCACGACGTCCCCCCACCCCCCCACCCCCAAGATGTCTGCCAGTTCCCTGTCACTGCTAGCTCCACGGTTAGTCACAACACACCAGCCCTCCTATTGTTCGTTTCAGAGCCAGGTTGTTGTTGTTATTTTGTGGCATTATCACGTTTGTGTTAAGCTAGAGGTTTTTCATTTAACGGGTCCAGACTCCCTAATTAGCTCGAGCGAAACAAACAACAATGACCTCTAAACAAACAACAACGACCTCTTAACAAACAAAAATGACCTCTAAACAAACGACAATGACCTCTAAACTAACAACGATGACCTCTAAACAAACAATAGTGACCTCTAAACAAACAACAATGACCTCTAAACAAACGACAGTGTCCTCTAAACAAACGACGGTGACCTCTAAACAAACAACGATGACCTCTAAACAAACAACAATGACCTATAAACAAACAACAATGACCTCTAAACAAACAACAATGACCTCTAAACAAACGATAATGACCTCTAAACAAACAACAATGACCTATAAACAAACAACAATGACCTCTAAACAAACAACAATGACCTCTAAACAAACAACAATGACCTCTAAACAAACAACAATGACTTCTAAACAAACAACAATGGCCTCTAAACAAACGATAATGACCTCTAAACAAACAACAATGACCTCTAAACAAACAACAATGACCTCTAAACAAACGATAATGACCTCTAAACAAACAACAATGACCTCTAAACAAACAACAATGACCTCTAAACAAACGACAATGACCTCTACAACGGGCCTTTGTCAGACCCTGACAGCCGTTTAAATCCTTAACATGGAGGCCTGTTAAAGGCGTGGTAGAAAGGGCAGAGTTTCACAGCAACACACAGACAAGGAGACGCTGTGACAGACAGCTCCTGAAAGGGAGGCTGGCTTTCAGTCAGGAGGTCAAGAGGGAAATTGGCTGTAACAATATCACTGTCCAGGAACGGCTCATGGCCAGCATAACTGGGGTGTAGATTTCCGATACACACACACACACACACACACACAAACACACACACACAGAAAGACACACACTGTACACTGATGCACACAGGCACACACACACACACACACATACAGACACAGACACACCCTGTACACATAGGTACCAGTTTAGGTGTGTGAGTTGATTGTGTGGAGTCTGCAAAGCGACAAACACCGGGAGGTTTTGTAGAATAAGATTCTAGTTTAGAGTACAATCCCGATTCAAGAGGTGTGTTGTCAGTGTCTGTGGATTTGTGGTTCCGTGTGTGTGCGCCTGCGCGCACGTGTGTTGTCTCCCATTGCGTACTCTGTGTGTTCTCTGTGTACTGTGTGTGTGTGTGTGTGCGTGTGTGTGTGTCTGTGTTTGTGTACTGTGTGTGTTGTCTTTGTTTATGTACTGTGTAGTGTACTGTGTGTGTGTGTGTGTGTGTGTGTGTGTGTGTGCCCTGGGGTGCGGCGGCAGTAAGGACTAGCTAATGGAGTGTTGGCTTAGTCTCAGGTGTCGGAGGATCTGTCATCTCTCCCCGTCAGCGCTGAACGGGAGAGGACAGCCGGAATTGATGGCCCTCTCTGCCGTTCATCAGCAACGCGACCTTGGAGGAGAGAGGCACAAAGTAGAGGGGGGAGAGTTGGGGTGGTGGTGGGGGGGTGGGGATGGGGGGGGGGGGGGGGGCGGCGGTCTGGCAGAGGGATTGAGTGAAAAGAAATGTATGAAAGACAACTAGGAATGAGCTGGTAAACCTAGCGATACCGAGCACTGTAAATGTAGGATTGTAATAGTTAACTGTTTGTGTCCCTCGCAAAGGCTGGGAAATGAATCGTTTAAGACCCGACCTGCCATTTAGTGTTGTCGTGGTTACGTTTCTGATGTGAAAGTGGCGTCGTTTTTTTGGGCACCGTAGCCGCTACGCGACGCGGCCAAAGTCAGCGGAGCTCGTCTTTGAGGTCCACCATTTTGATGCGCTCGTCGTAGCCGCCGGCTTCCATTTTGATTTTGCTGCCGGCAGGCATCTTTCTGATAGGCTGGCAAGCAAGGCCTAGAGTGGGCAACAAAGCTCAGCCAATGCCCTTAGCCCCCTGAGAGGGGGAGGGAGGGGGAGGGGGAGGGGGGGGAGGGTTTGGGGGAAGGGGGGGTCATCTCTGCCGGTCAACCGAACGAGTGTCGATGTCTTCGAGAACATAGTTTGTCGGAAGCCATTACGTGCGTTCTTGATCAGAGCGGGACTGCAGGGACTAGAATAGACCCTCACTCCTAAAAGATGAGTCCTTTCATATGCAGTATGTCTGACACCGCCGAAGGAGGGAGAGGAGGAGGAGGAGGAGGAGGAGGAGGTCACGGAGAGAGGGCTGCGTTCGTGTGTAGCTGAGGAGTTGGTTATAGGATCTGACGAAATGTATGAAAGACGCTGTGTGAAGGGCTTAAGTGTTCTCTAGACTCTGTGGTCGTTTTATGTGAAAGAAAAACCTAAAAAGCTATAATAAAAATGTTCAATTCCAAGTAACGGAAAGCGTTTTGCCCGCACAAACAACCTCGCCACCTCGAACTTCCTGGTAATCTATTTCCACTGTCCGTACTTTTAATTTGTTCTGTTTTTATTTTCAGAGCCTCCGATTGGTCAGATGCGTCCGCCCCATGGTAGCGTGACGCCGCAGAAGAACAGCAACCTACTGGTCGTCATCGTGGTCTCCGTGGGAGCCGTTACCGTGGTGGTGGTCGTCATAGTGGCGCTGATCTGCACGCGCCGCTCGTCGGCCCAACAGAGAAAGTATGTTCACTCTCCCAAGGGGCTCTCCTTCCTCGGCCCTCCCTCTCTCTCTTCCTCGGCCCTCCCTCTCTCTCTTCCTCTCTCTCTTTCGCCTCTTCTCTCTCTTTCTCTTCCTCTGGCTCTCTTCGTGTTTTGGTCTCTCTCTCTCTCTCTCTCCACTCTCTCTCTGTGTCTCCTCCCCTCTCTCCCCTCTCTCTCTCTCTCTCTCTCTCTCTCTCTCTCTCTCTCTCTCTCTCTCTCCATCTCTCTCTCTCCTTCTCCCTCTCCCTCTCTCTCTCCCTCTGTCTCGGTCAGTACATTTTTTCTGGTCATCCTCTCTTTTGCTCTCTGTTTTTCTCCCTCCATCTTTTCTTTCTCCGTTCTATCTCTCCCTCGTTCCACCCGCAGAGCTCCAAGCGCTGTGCAGGGGGTGTAGTCACCACGCGACATGTTAGCCTCACTAAAACAGCCTCTTCAAAAAACCTGTTTCAAGGGTAAGACCCTCTCCATGTCCCAGAGGCCCAGAGGTGTCTCACGTGCTGACGAGTGACTGTGCACCCTCACAGCCTACAGCCTTTAGCCATGTCATGGCGACCAGATCCGTGACTGTGAACCCTCACAGCCTACAGCCTTTAGCCATGTCATGGCGACCAGATCAGTGACTGTGAACCCTCACAGCCTACAGCCTTTAGCCATGTCATGGCGACCAGATCCGTGACTGTGAACCCTCACAACCTACAGCCTTTAGCCATGTCATGGCGACCAGATCAGTGACTGTGAGTTAATATCCCTGAGACGTGTTCTCAAATACCCCTTCACACACACACACACACACACACACACACACACACACACACACACACAGACGCACACAGACAGGCACACACACAGACACACACATGCGCACACACACACACACAGACAAACGCGC
>CM030172.1:5965990-6020990 GCA_017639675.1 Aplochiton taeniatus
ACACACACACACACACACAGACACACACACACACACACGGTTTGTGAGGCTGGCTGCTATCAGAGAGGTGAAGACCTGGACACTGCGGCACACCGGGGGCGGTCCCATAATCAGCCTGCTTCACTGCCACACCAGTCACCTGGCTCCCCAGCGGATACACACACACACACACACACACACACACACAGTCGCGGGCACACACACACACACACACACACACACACACACACACACACACAGAGTCTCGGTCAAAAGGCACACAATCACCCACATACACGCTAAACCCACACACACACTTTGCGTCTCTTGCACACATACTCACACACACACACACACACACACACACACACACACACACCGTCTTATGCACACACTCACACACAGTAAGACTAATACCCCTGGAGTCTGCAGTAATTACACTCTCCTCAATCGTATGTGTCATGAACACACACACACACACACACGCACACACACACACACACACACACACACACACACACACACACACACACACACACACACACACACACTCAGACACTCTTCTCTTCTCTTCTCTTCTCTCCATTTTGGAATGCATCAAACACAGTCAGTCAAGCTTTGGGGGGGGGGGGGGGGGGGGGGTCATGCTGTGCAACCCTTGTTTGGAACTGAGGCTTCAGGGTGGTTGTCATAAAGATGCCGGTATTATTCCAAGTGGTGATAGTGAACATTGAACGTTGCGGGCTGCACCCCCCCCCGAACACACACACACACACACACACACACACACACACACACACTTAGAGGCCAAAGGAGCTCGTTTTTGAATTAGCGAATACTTAACTTTAATGTCCAAGTAATTGCATTTAACTTTCCCATTATCAGCCCCCCCCCCCTCTCTCTCTCTCTCTCTCTCTCTCTCTCTCTCTCTCTCTCTCTCTCTCTCTCTCTCTCTCTCTCTCTCTTTCTCTGTCTCTCTCACACACACAGTAATGGAGATACCTATAAGAGAAGATAACAGCCATTAATAACGCTAAATGGCTCCTGTAATCTCATTAGCGTTCTTCCTCAGGTAGTGAGTCCTGTTGTGTTTAATCAAACACTCCTAATTGTAATCCGCCCCGCATGCTGGCTTAAAGCTACCCTCTGGAATACCGTAGTCCTGCTCCTGGTTATTTGTTTGTTTGGGAGTTTCCCTGTGTGTGTGTGTGTGTGTGTGTGTGTGTGTCTGTGCGTGCGTGCGTTTGTGAGTTTTCCTGTGTGTGCGTGTGTGTGTATGTGTGTGTGTGTGTATGTGTGTGTGTGTGTGTGTGTGTGTGTGTGTGTGTTTTTGAGTTTTCCTGTGTGTGCGCGTGTTGTGTATGTGTATATGTAGCCAGTGAGTGTTGTACCCCAATTCCATGTCAGACCTAATTTCTTTAGAAAGGTGTCTGGGTACTTTCTTTGGTTCTGGGTACTTTCTTTGGTTCTGGGTTTTTTCTTTGGTTCTTTCTTCTTTCTTTCCCAGAAAGAACCTCCACGTACAACCCCCCCCACCACCACCTTTAACAGATAGCCCAAGCAGCCCACACAATCTTTAGGTGCTCCCAGCGCGGATCAGTGGATCACAGTGAAGTCTGGGAGGTCACGTGAGGTCAAAGGGCAGGGCAGAGAGATCACATCCTAACCAGATAAGAAGCGCATCCATGTCACGGCGTCAATAACTATTGATCTCATCTGGTCATCAATAGTTAAACAGCCCTGTTTAAAGGAGCTTACCGGATGAACACTGAACGACTGACTGGCTAACTGCAAGTAAGGAGAAAAAGAAAGGGACATGGGGAAAGAAAGGGAAGGAAAGGAGGAAGGAAGGGAGGAAGAGAGAAAGAGAGAAAGAGAGAAAGCAAGAAAAAGGGAGAGAGAGAAAAAATTAAAGAAAGAAAGAGAGAAAGAGAGAAAAAGAAAGAAAGAAAGAAAAAAAGGGAGAGAAAGAAAAATGAAAGAAAGAGAAAAAGAGAAAAAAGAAAGAAAGAAAAAAAAAGAGAGAGAAAGGTCACCCTGGCTTCCAGTGCCCCCCCCCCCTTACACAGCAGGGGAGCCCCAGGCACAGGCTCCTTCACTTTGCTGACCGATGGAAGTCACATTGACAAAGTGGCTCTGGAGAGGTGGACACACACACACACACACACACACACACACACACACACACAGTTTTCTGCAGACACATGCAGACGCACAATCATCCGCGCGCACACCTACACACATCTGCAGACACTGTGTCAAGCTCACCTACGATCCTCCACATCTGTCACACACACACACACACACACACACACACACACACACACATACGCACAATCACAATCCCCTGCAGACTCACACACAATCATCTCTAGACAGATGCTCTCACACACTTATATACAGTAATTTGTCTACACTCATCCAGGGACAACTACACACAGACAAAGAAACAAAATACACACATTGCATACACACACGCACACACACACACACACACGCACACACACTGTCCGCTGCGTATCCACACTCACATGCTGGCACTGTTCTTCTCGAGGCAATTCCTTCTGCTTTTAGTCTGATCTAGTTAAGAGATAAAGATCTGTGTCAGTGTGTGTGTGTATGTGTGTGGAGTACCTGGGGCATTTTAAGAGCCAAACACTCTCCTCCACCTTTAACCTCCAGTGGGCTACTCAAGGTCAGACTTGAGCCCCCCCCCCCCCCCCCCCCCCCCCCCCCCCAGACACACACACACACAAACACACACACAGACTACTGCTCTGTCCCCTCAACTAGCCGGTTGGCTGAATGACCGAATCCCGGATGGACTGATTGATTGACTTGCTCACTGGTTGGTTAAATGACTGACTGACTATCAATAGCACACTGTTTACAGTAATTAGCTGTTAATTATGTACTGTACCTGATGCTCCCTGTTCACCTGCCTGTAAGAAAACACAAGTGCTGCCTAGAGTCTGAAGGAATACATGAATAATCCTGATGTGAGGGTGGATTACACACAGAGATACATAGAGAGTCAACGGTCTCTATGGTTTTAGAACAGCCACTGTTTATCAATGTGTGGTTACAACTGTCATGATGAACTAACCTTAACATTAGCACTCCCAAAACATGCAGGACTGTTGGACATACTACTAAGCTCTGTCTCTGGGTGTGTGTGTGTGTGTGTGTGGTGTGTGTGTGTGTGTGTGTGTGTGCGTGTATGTGTGTGTGTGTCCACAGCAGTGGTGAGCGCCATCCCCGTGCCCACTCTGGAGAGCAGCCAGTACCCGGGCATCCTGCCGTCGCCCACCTGCGGCTACACACACTCCCAGTTCACCCTGCGGAGCATGCCCTTCCCCAGCCTCACCATGGACCGAGGCTACAGCGGAGCCAGAAGTCAGTCTAACACCGCACCTCCATGGTGACCCCTGTGTCTACGTGCTACTCCACGTGTGTGTGTGTGTGTGTGTGTGTGTGTGTGTGTGTGTGTGTGTGTGGTGTGTGTGTGTGTGTGTGTGTGTGTGTGTGTGTGTGTGTGTGTGTGTGTGTGTGTGTGTGTTTCTCTCCCTTTAGATTGTCTGCTTGGATGGATGGATGGATGGATGGATGAATGGATGGATGGAAATAGAAGGTAGATGATGGACAGATGGATGGATGCATACAGTGGAAGGATGGATGGATGAATACATCGAGTAATGAAAGAACGGATAGATGGATGGATGCATGGATGGATTAATAGATGGACCGATGGATAGTTGGATGGATGGAGGGATGAATGGATGGATTAATAGATGGACCGATGGATAGTTGGATGGATGGAGGGATGAATGGATGGATTAATAGATGGGCGGATGGATAGGTGGATGGATGGATGGAGGAATGGACAGATGGATAGATGCACACAGTGGATGGAGGGATGGAGGGATGAACAGATGGATGGATCCATACAGTGGCTGGATGGATGGATGAATACATCGATCAATGAAAGAACGGATGGATGGATGGATGGATGGATGGAGTCTTGCTCCCTATCTTGTCTGTCAATAGAGTTTGGTTCCACCCCAGACTCACAGCTTTCTGTCTCTCTCTCTCTCTCTCTCTCTCTCTCTCTCTCTCTCTCTCTCTCTCTGTCTCTCTCTCTCTCTCTTAGTCCAGCCCTCTTCTCTCGGCCCAATTGAGTCGGCCCTTTTCCTCGAAGCCTCTGCATTCTCCCCGTCTCTTTCACTCAGCCCCTCCACTTCTCCTTTCACTCCCTGTTCCTCATTCCCCTTATCTCTCTCTCTCTCTCTCTCTCTCTCTCTCTCTCTCTCTCTCTCTCTCTCTCTCTCTCTCTCTCTCTCTCTCTCTCTCTCTCCCTCGGGGCACGGCCATGGCTGCTCCCAGCTGCAGCGCTAACTTTCTACCTTACTGTCTGGCTCAGTGAAGGCCCCCTTTCTTTCTGTGTGTGTGTGTGTGTGTGTGTGTGTGTGTGTGTGTGTGTGTGTGTGTCTCTCACACCTCATTTTTCCTCTGCACTTCTTACTCTCACTCCCTCTCTCTCTCTCTCTCTCTCTACCCTCTCTCTCTCTCTCTCTCCCTCTCTCTCACACTATATATATATATATACATATATATATATATATATATATATATATATATATATAGTATATATAGATATAGATACATAAGACATTTCACCTTCTTCGTCGCAGTCCCTCTGTCTACGCATACCTTTCTTTCCCTCTCCCTCTTTGTCTCTCGTTCTCTTTCTTTCCCTCCCTCCCTCCATCCCGCTGTTTCTCCACCCATCGCCCCATGTCTTTGCTAAGGCCTGTTATTATTTGTTTCGATGAACACATTGAGTCCTCCTTGCTGCTTGCAGTGTGTGAAACACGCCTGTTCTCTCGGTGTTAGAAGCTTCCGCCAGAGCGGCTAAATGACATTGAGGGCGTGCTGGGAGCCCTGGTAATTGGCTAATTCCTTGTTGACCTATATCAGTCATTTATGAAGGCTGGGGTAGGCTTCAACCGGCTTCAACTGGTGCCAAAATGGGAATTGGGGTACCTCCCGTGCCATGAACATCAAAAGAGAGAGATGGAGAGAGTACTAGAGAGAGAGAGAGATGGAGAGAGCAATAGATAGAGAGAGAGAGAGAGAGAGAGCGGGAGAGGGAGAGGGAGAGAGGGAGAAGAGAGTCGAACAGCCAAAGGTGTCCACCTCAGATATAATTGGTGCCACCTCAGTTTTGAGTCCCTGCATTATGTAGATAGTTGAAAAGCGAAGTGGTTACCATTCGAAAACCAGCTAGTCATTTTCTTAACATTATGCGCGATATTGCCTGCAAAAAAAGTGAATCAAACTGCATGTAGTTATCTTTAATATTAAAAGTCAGTATTTGAGGAGCGGCCGTTGCTATGGACTTTGCTAGTTACGGGTTTTGAAGGATCGTCACACCGTTATCGTTTCACTATTTCCTATGAGTGTATTGAAAGCGCACTGTATTCTGGGGTTTGGCAATTTCAGCCATGAGACTAACAATGATCCATAGATTGGGAGATGGGAAAAGTGTAGCTTTATGTAATTATGTAATTATGTGACTATTTAGCGGCAATTCTGGGAATTCACTGCACACTCTTTTGGCAGGACAGCTGGTGAGATGGCTGCTTTAGGGTAGGGTTGTGTCCTCAAAGATCGATGTATACTAGCTTATAAGCTATAATGTTAGACTGTTTATACCTACCTTTCTCCTGTCCTTGTGTTATCCTTCTCCTCTCTTCCTCCTGTTTTCCTCCTCTTCTCCTCTCCTCCTCTCTTCTCCTCTCCTCCTCTCTTCCTCCTGTCTTCCTCCTCTTCTCCTCTCCTCCTCTCTTCCTCCTGTCTTCCTCCTCTCCTCCCAAAACCTGTGACCGTCTGTCTAAGCATGAGCTGCCCTCTTCAATAGCCCCATATTCTCCATGTGAACCCATGCCGCCGAAACGCCCTTTCGCGATGACCTCTGACCTCTCGCCCCTCGCCCCTTCCCTCCCCAGCCACGATCCCGACGGAGAGCGCCACCCCGCTGGTCCAGCAGGTCCAGCAGCAGCAGCAGCAGCAGCAGCAGACCCTGATCACCAGCGGCAGTAGCCAGCCCGTGGACCACGTTCCCGGGGTGCCCACCGTCAGCACAGTGGGCCTGGGCGAGGAGAACCAGGGGGCGGGCAGCAGGGCCATCCCCACAGCCTGTGTGCGGCCCTCTAACCCGCTCCGCAGCTTTGCCAACCCGCTGCTGCCCCCGCCCATGGGCACCATCGACCCCAAGGTCTACACCACCATGATGCCCCATTCAAGTGAGTGGCAATGCAGGGCCATATTTAAAAGAGTGCAAAGCCAATGCAGGGCCATATTTAAAGGAGTACAAATCCGATTCACTGCCCTGTGTATAGCAGTATAAATACAATACAAGGCCATGTGTATATCAGTACAAATCCAATACAGTGCCCTGTGTTTAGCAGTATAAATACAATACAATGCCCAGTGTATATCAGTCGAAATACAATACAAGGCCATGTTTATTGGAGTATAAATACAATACAATGCCCTGTGTATAGCAGTATAAATACAATACAGTGCCCTGTGTATAGCAGTATAAATACAATACAAGGCCATGTTTATTGGAGTATAAATACAATGCAGTGCCCTGTGTATAGCAGTATAAATACAATACATAAGCATTTGTATAGCAGTATAAATACAATACATAAGCATTTGTATAGCAGTATAAATACAATACATGAGCATTTGTATAGCAGTATAAATACAATACAGTGCTCTGTGTATAGCAGTATAAATACCATACACTGCCCTGTGTATAGCAGTATTAATACAATACAATACCCTGTGTATAGCAGTATAAATACAATACAGTGCCCTGTGTATAGCAGTATTAGTACAATACAATACCCTGTGTATAGCAGTATTAATACAATACAATACCCTGTGTATAGCAGTATAAATACAATACAGTGCCCTGTGTATAGCAGTATTAATACAATACAATACCCTGTGTATAGCAGTATAAATACAATACAATGCCCTGTGTATAGCAGTATAAATACAATACAATGCCCTGTGTATAGCAGTATAAATACAATACAGTGCCCTGTGTATAGCAGTATAAATACAATACAATGCCCTGTGTATAGCAGTATAAATACAATACAGTGCCCTGTGTATAGCAGTATAAATACAATACAATACCCTGTGTATAGCAGTACGCAGGCAATACAAATGAATGTTGATCGCGATATACAAATACAACGGCAATCGAACGAGGCGCTGCATTCACACCGCTGTCCTGTTTGCTTTGAACCGCGGGTGGCGTTTGCTTTAATCAGTGGGTTGGGTCCGTTTACGGGTTGTGGTGACAGCACCGAGCGAAACAAGATGGAGGAGCCCCCCGCTCAACTGTCACTCACACGTCGGCAGCAGAGAGTCGCTTTGAAAAGGGGTAAACGCTGTGGCCACAGGCTGAGTCAGGCTGGGTACGACACGTCAGTCATGTCCTATCAAAGGCAGCCATGCCACACTCTAGTGAGCCGGAGGGCCGACAGAAACCGGTCTGAGCCGGTCGGGGTCCGCCTGGCCCACTTCACTTCCCTGATAGCCTGGAGCTGAGTGAGCAGTCAAAGAAGCTCTATCTTGGTGTGTGTGTGTGTGTGTGTGTGCGTGCGTGCGTGTGTGTGTGTGTGTGTGTGTGTGTGCGGTCTTGTATGTGTATACTTGTTTGCTAGACAGTGTGTATCTACATTGTGTGTTCGTGTGGTTTTCTGTTGTTTTGTGTGTGTGTCTGTTGTTGTGTGTGTGTGTGTGTGTGTGTGTGTGTGTGTATGTCTGTTGTTTTGTGTGTGTGTGTGTGTGTGTGTGTGTGTGTGTGTGTGGGTGGGCGGGCGGTTAGGTGTGTGTATTATTCTCTGTGTTGTTTGTATGCTCAGGTGCCTGAGATTACCCATTGATTTTCTGATCACTGCTCTCCCCTCTCTGTTGCTTGGGGCTGCTGCCTCTCTGCCTGGCTGAGTAGCACTCACTCACTTGGAGGGAGGCCGCTTTCCTTGCCTCTCTCCCCCCACCAGAGCTCCTCTGAGCTGGAGACGGATGACTGACCGTGCGGGCCGCGCTGCAACTTTGGGTGGATCTTCTCACTCCAGGCACCACCAGTGCTAGACTGGGATCTGGGGAATTGAAATGGCGGTTAGGCACAAAAACGGAAGTTGTTGTGTAACGAGTTGGTGCAATTCGAATAGAATAAACTGTTAGGGGAACAAATTGTTGAGCAGTGTGGGGGCCAAGAAAATTAAATGGAGTAACCTCATGGCCAGTAGATAACGACGAGTTCTTTGTGTACGTTTCCGGTAGACCAAAATGAATCAACAGCGTGTTTATGTGTTCCAGCCAAGGTACAGGGATGATAGTTCTCCTTTTCCAAAATAAAAAAAAAATACATGAGCCTCTGAACCCTGTTCCCTCCACACACAAATTCAGCACCATTAAACCGTAGCTGAGTATTATGAGCCCCTGCACCCACCGCAGAAATGCAGTTTCTAGAGAGGCCCTGTCCACTCAGCTCAATACTCTGCAGTGGGCCTGACGTAGATCCTCAAAATGGACATTTAACGGAGGATTTTAGACTATTTTTCATGGAACGACTCGTTGTGAAATAGCAGGGGTATTTTATATTTCTTTTTTGCTGGGCTCACAGGGTAAAGAAAATCTGTGTCCTCAAAGCCAAGCGTCTGGTGGAGATTATTAAAAGACTGGAGCCCCTCCGGATAGCAGAGGGGGGAGGCAGGGGAGTCTTTCCCAATGACTTACACTATATTTACCTCACGCTTGATTCATTTTTAGCTGGTGGAATCAATAAATATCCTCCTATCTCCCTGGCTTCCCAGCGAGCCAGAGAGACCGTTTAAAGCCGGCGGCCATTTCATCGTTCACATTCCAGGGAGTGTCCAGAAAAATATTTACCTTTCAAGGGACTGGGACTATTTTCATCTCCTTACTTGGCCTGAGGGCACGGGTCTCTTTCAGGTGTAGTGGTTTCAGGAAGCAAAGGAGGGGGAGGGACGGGGAGGGGGGGTAGAAACATGCCCACCGCTGCTTTTCGAGGCCGTTTATCTTTTGCGTTGGGAAAAGGTCTTTGGGGGGGGGGGCAGGTTTTATAGGTCTCGGGGGAGGGTGTTCGAAGGGGATTGATGTTCATCGATTGTGGGGCAGTGCGTGGTGAAAGGCAGCCGCTGAGGAGTTCAGTTGGGTAGGAAAGGCCCGTGGGCACACCGACCCTTTGACACAGCCCAGAGAGCGTGGGGATAGACGGGGCTAGCAAAGTGCTTTTTGCCGCGCAGAGCTCCACCGTAGGTCAGGATCTGGCAACCCTACGCCCCGCCGTCGGATTCCGCACCCAAAAAAAAAGGGCACGTTGCGTTTTTGGGTCAACCCATTACGGTGAATAGAAATTCCTACATGGAAACATTACTGGAGGCTTGGGCTGTTTGCAGCACTGGTTCGTAGTAGTATTGATTGTCATGTTTTTGGCCCAATCAATGCTCCACTCTGCACTGAAGGTCTGGATTATAATGCAGAACGAGCCGGAAAACAAAGCATTGAAGAGGTCCCACTCAACCAATCAACAGCCATTTTCCTACCGGGGGCTTGTTGCTATGAAATCGTGCCAAAAGAGAGGCCGTGACCGTTTTGAAGTCTCACGGTAACACAGGTGACGTCTGGTTGGTGGCCACAGGCAGTAGGCCTTCGGAAGGAAGAGAGAGCTTGCTGTGGGCGGGGGGGGGGGTGGGGGGGTGGGGGTGTGGGTGGGGGGGTGTGGGGGGGGGGGGGGTTAAATCCGCAACTGGAGTGAGGTAGTTGTATCCAAATACCTTTCCAGCTCTCAAAAGGGGTGGGTGGGGGTGAGGGTGGGTTGCTAGTTAATAATCCACTATCAAAAGAAAAACGGTGTCTGAAAAACGCAATTACAAGCCAGTGGGTGACGAGGGAGAACTGGAAGAAAAGAGAGAAAGGTCAATGAGGTTATTATGGGGTGGAAGTCGAGAGTGTTTCCATACCGCCCACTGCCTCCCACTCCTGAGCTGCACTGGCACGCAGTGTATAGCGTGTGGAACAATGTGCAGTGGTAGGCCTGGTGTGTTGTCCATTCATTTCTGTTCATTATAAACATTGTTATAGTGGCAAGGCATTTCAAAATCCAAATCCCATCCTACGCGCACAACTAACGTGCCTGTTCACACACACACACACACACACACACACACACACACAGTATTAGGCACATGGACAACAGTGGTAAAGTGCTATGGTGCTATGGTAAAGTAAAATGCTTTTCCAATTGAATGTTTATTTCACCGCCAATGTGTCTGTGTGTGTGTGTGCGTGTGTGTGTGTGTGTGTGTGTGTGTGTGTGTGTGTGTGTGTGTGTGTGTGTGTGCGCTCCCTCAGGTGCCAGCCTCCCAAAGCCCCAGGTAAAGACGGCGTCGCTGGGGCAAGCTGGGAAGGCGCGCTCGCCGCTGCTCCCCGTCTCCGTGCCAACCGCTCCCGAGGTGGGTGAAGATGGACAGCTGAAACCCCCAGAGGACTCAGCCAATGTAGGCTCGGTAAACACACACACACACACACACACTCACACACCCATTCCCGGGGATACGCAAACACACACACTTCTTTCTCTCTCTCTCTCTCTCTCTCTCTCTTCCTTTTTCTCTCTCTCTCTCCAATTTTCCAACCTCTCCCTCTTCCTCGTCATCTTTCTCGCCCTCCCTTTCTTGAGGCACCTGCAGGATCTTCCGATAATTAGTTCACGCAGTGCCCTGGCTTTAATTCTCAGGAAATGAGAGGTAGTATAATGGTGGACGGGAGCCGGAGAGAGGGTCGGATGGAGCTCGGTAGTAATTGCTCCTCTTTAGGTCTGTGTGACGAGCGTTCAGACGTGGAGGAGTGTAATAATGAGGGCCTCGCTGTTGACACTTCAGCACCTGGCAGTCTAACTGCCTTTCTCTCTCTCTCTCTCCCTCTCTCTCTCCCTCTCTCTCTCCCTCCCTCTCTCTCTCCCCCTCCCTCCCTCTGTCACCTAATAGAGTTACATCTAAAAGAAGTCGTGTCTCTCTTGTCCTCTTTGAGATCTGCAGCTTTTTGGACCCCTCGTTACCCGCCCGTCATGAAGATAAGACTCCAGCCCCGTGTAGTAGCAGGTGTCTGCCTAACGACCAGGCAATCACAGAGACCGCCAGGCGCCTCAGATAAGACTGTAGTCTAGTTCAGGGCGCGTGCCTGTTTCAGCCGCTAGGCAGTCACACACACTCAGAGAGGACTCGGACACTGTGGTAGTACGTGGCTGCTTAACGACTGACTATAGGTTCGAATCCCGCCCGCGCTGTGAAACGGGATGTCAGAAATGAACAGAATATGAATATAAAGACTTTGGACCGCTCTGTGCGTGTGCGTGTGTGCGTGCGCGTGTGTGTGTGCGTGCGCGTGTGTGTACGTGTACGTGTACGTGTATGTGTACGTGTACATGTGCGTGCGTGCATGTGTATTTGTGTGTGTTTGTGTGTGTTTGTTTGTGTGCATGCGTGCGTGCGTGCGTGCGTGTGTGTGTGTGTGTGTGTGTGTGTGAGAGTGCGTTCCTTCCTGTTCCATGGCATTTCCTCCCTCTTCCACGTCAAATACCACGGAATTCATTATTCATGTCTGCGGGGACCGTGTCCATCTGCACTGATGGAAGGCAAACACAACTGGAACACAGTGCCAGGCGTGTAAATTGCATGACAGGGGGAAAGAACTGCAGATTACAGTATAGAATGGCATATAGCACAATACACCAAACACCAAAGGACCCCATTAAGACCTTACCATTTCAATAGCTGTGTAAATGGGGAGAAGGCTTCCACGCCTCTTAGGGGTCGAGTGTAAACCACCAGACGCCACGACTCCATAGGATCCCAGAGAGTAATAAAGGTCTGACAGATGGAGAGAGATGGAGGACTGGAGGGTGTGTGAGCAGAGAGACGGAGGGATGAAGAGAGAGAGGGAGCGAGAGGGAGAGAGAGATTGGAGGTGAAGCACAGAGAGGGAGGGATAGAGAGAGAGAGAGAGAGAGAGAGAGAGAGAGAGAGAGAGAGAGAGAGAGAGAGAGAGAGAGAGAGAGAGAGAGAGAGAGAGAGAGAGAGAGAGAGAGAGAGAGAGAGAGAGAGAGAGAGAGAGAGAGAGAGAGAGAGAGAGAGAGAGAGAGAGAGAGAGAGAGAGGTTGAAGGTGAAGCAGAGAGAGGGAGGGACGAAGCCAGAGAGGAGGGATGAAATATGGAAGGAAGAATGGCGAGAGAGAAGGTCTCAGGAGAGGGGGAGGGGAAAGAGATGGAGAGAACGAGAAGGTTCGAGGAGATGGAGGGGGAGAGAAAGACAGAGAGATAGGACAAGTGAAGAGAGGGAGGAGGTTTGAGGAGATGGAGGGATGGAGAACGAAAGGGAGGAGGAGGGGGAGGAGGGAGAGTGAGGGATCGCCGGTGCAAAGGTCACTGGACTTCTATCCATCTCCCATATCTTTGTAATTGATCTGGCCTTTTCTCATCAGCCTGCGAGCTAGCCGCAGCCTCTTGAAATGAACCGGCTGGCTATCGATCAGACGCTTTAAATGCTAACGTCCCTACTTTGCTCTCACACACTCCCCGTGTGTGTGAGGGATAGAGAGAAAGAGAGAGAATGTGCGTTCATTTTTTTATGTGTTTTTTTCTTCCCTTCTGCCTATCAGAATGGAGTAAGCTGCGATATTAACTCCCCACATGTTATTTGTGACAGGATGAATGAGAGGGAGAGATGGGCTGGCACGAGCTTTATTTGGAAAAACAAACAAACAAACAAGCAAACAAGCAAACAAAGACTACTAACCCTTTTTGTGCGTGTGAAAATGAGCACACGGCCTCACACACAGAGGATGTGCACTTACGACCCAAACCGGGCCGCGAGTTCCAGATCACACCGAGGTGCCGACACCCGTCGGCGTGGTTCCGCTCGGCTCAGACCGGCTCTGCAGTGCGAACACACACTGTAAAGTATCCGTGGTCTGTAATCTTGTGATGCAGGCCTCCCCCGCTGGTTTTTGGCCTAAATCTGCAGGAGGCGGGCCCCGCTCCCCCGTTCCGAGACTAAAACATGCTCTTTGATGGGAGGACGCCGTCTTGCGACCAAGCGATTGAATTGAAACCCCTCTGCTGATGGCTATCTCACCACTGTGTTAGGGAAGCTCGCTCCGCTATCAGCCAGCCTGTGTGCATGGCGCTGGTTTATCCTCTTAGACGAACGGCTAACTTCGGTCGCTCGTAAGGGCAAAGGTCATGATATTAAAACAGCATACATGCATGTATAAGTACAGAATATGTTCTGTTTAAAAACCTTTTATGGAATAGTTATTTCTATGTGTCGTATGGCCATAGGTGTTTGGAAAAGGATCAAAATGTCGGTGCACTTATGTTTCTGTTAGTGTCATTTGGTTGAATGGGTTGAATGATTTGTTTCATTATATATATATCTTTCTTTTCAATTTTAGAGGGTAGTTTAAAATGCTAAGTATGTAGGATAGGCTTATAAAAGCATTATGCTTCTGTCTGTGCCTTGTCAGTCACGACTTACATGGAATATCCACTTATTTGTTGGATTTAGCGGAATGTCTAGGTGATCGTTTATACTGCCTCGACTGTTGAACACATAGATTGTAGATTGAATGTACTGTATACTTAAATTGTATTGTTTGATGACGGAATAAAAACTACTACTACTATTACTACTACAAAAAAGCTACTGGTCTATGCAGTCTGGTTAGAAATCCAGTCCAGCCCCATCCCTTTGTTCGGTTGTCCGTGGTAACCGTTTTCTCTGTGTTAAAGTTCCCGTAAAGGACAGTGCTATCTTCAGCGTGAGCCAGTAATAGCTTCCTGTTGAAAGCTCACGCGTTGCAACAACCATGGGATATCGATGTTGTTTACAGGGAAATCCAGCAACATTTCCATTGATTGCCAGTCAATGTAAAGGTCAGGTATAAATGGCTGCTCTGAACGCTTTCAGAGGCGCGATCATGAAGGTGTGCTTTCCCTGTTCAAATGGAACACTACAACGTGACGCTGAGTGGGGCCGTCAGACTCACATGGAAAGTGATGAATAGACTGGGAGTGGGTTATTTTAGGCTTGTCCTGTGTATGGTTTGTCCTTGAAAAATGATTTTATCGGCTCGCATGTGAAGTTTAGCCATACACAGTATCTAATAAGAAAAGATTATATACGTATGTATACATGTATATATATATATACAGTACTGTGCAAAAGTTTTAGGCAGGTGTGTCAAGTAAGAATACTTAAAAAAATCGAAGTGTTATTAGTTTGTTTTTATCAATTAACTAAATGCAAAGTGAATGAACAAATGAAATCTAAATCAAATCAATATTTGCTGTGACCACTCTTTGCTTTCAAATTTTTGCCAGTATTCTTTCACACCTGCCTAAAACTTTTGCACAGTACTGTATATATATATATATATATATATGATGTATATGTCTTCAATATATAGCTTCAATGCATATCTCTCTCTTTCTGTATTAATATTTGAATGCTTGTCGTTCTCTTTAACATTAGCTTTTACTGTTTGCTAGTCTTGTTTTTATAGATTTCCATACGCTGTACCTTATCACAGTGTAACTGTTTGGAATGTTCTTTAAAACGTTTTTTTTTTCTGAAGATAAAAAGTAATTTGTGTCTCTGTTCTGTAGGTTTACGAGCAGGACGACCTCAGTGAGCAGATGGCCAGCTTAGAGGGCTTGATGAAGCAGCTCAATGCTATAACCGGCTCCGCCTTTTAACCCCCCCCCCCCAACTCCCCCCCCCCCCCCCCCAAACCCCTCCGCCACCCCGCCTGGGACGGGACAGACGACCGGACCCGACACAGCAGCAAAGCAGTATGGGACGGGGGACAGCGGTGGAGGATGGGAGGGAAGGAGGGTGAGGGGGCGTGGGAGCTCGGCCGGGTGCTTCTGAGACCTTCACAGACTGTGCTTCAGGCCAGCCGCCCCCACCTACCCAGCACCCCCTAACCCCCTCCCTCCCTCCACCTCCACGGACCAAACCACAAACATCAAAAGAACTCGGTTCTGCAAGGAGTTGGGGGAGTTCCAACCACAACAACCAAACAACAACAAAAGAAAAGATGATGGAATTTCCCTTATACTCATTCACGCCCGGGTTGCCACGTATTTCCTTCACAACCAGTGCTCAGACGTGACTACGTTGCGGTTTCTTCACGTGTGGCCGTTGATCTTCGATTTTGACGCTCGTCTTTGCGGACGTTGTTCAACGGCTACTGTTGCTGAGGGGGCCGTTGAAGGACCGTGTCGTTAGCCCCCCATTTGGATGAAACTTTCCCCGCTGTTGTGATTGGGGTGGGTGCGGACGGCCCCTTAGTAGCTAAAACTTCTCCTCTTCCTCCCTCCTCCTTATCGGAAAAGGAAACACTGACCGTTGCCAAACTCTCCGGCCTCTGGTACTTCAGCTTTTTTGAAACCGGTCGGAGGCGGTTTGCACCGGGTCACTCCCAGGACTCTGCAGGGCCGCGTCTGTTCTCTGGTGTACTTTATTTTCTTGTCCATGTCGTCGTTGCTCAACCCAGTCTCCTACCCCAGGACACGTGCTACAAGACTTCTTCTTAACTGTAGGACAGGTGTTGCCAAGGTCTCAGCTGGGAAAGTTGCCTTGGCGGTGATTATATATCCAAATTTTTTTTTTTTTTTCTCAATCTCCTCTCGTCAAAATCTACTGTGAAGCTTGGAAGGACAGCAGCAGTTGAAAGACCTCTATCCCTGTGAGGACTGTGTTATCGTTTCATGGACAATCTGTGGTCTTTGGTCCTGTTGTAGGTAGAAGTGTAGTTCCATCAGAATATTGTTGAGCTGTTATGAACCTGAGTTTTCACTTTTCGTTACCGTGGTTAAAGCGATGATTGAGTGAGAGGAAGATGGTGATTTTGTATCCCTCCACGACTGATTTTGTTTGTTGTGTGAGAAACACGCATACCTCTATTCTGAAATATAGTGAGTGTTATGGAACAATTGCAAATCAACTCTTTTCTTTTTGTGCAGAGGAGCACCTTTTTGGAAGAAAAAAAAGAAAAAACACGAAAAAACAAAACAAAGCAATGCATATTTCACATAGTATATTTTTTACATCAGCTCTCTTGTAAAAAGCTGTACGTTAATGTGTGGAACCAGCGTGTAACATCAGTCCTCCATCGAAGACTCCAGATAACGTCACCTATGCATCCCTGCTCCACAGAAGTCTTAAGTCTCCCTAGACAAGGCACATTAGAGAATTAAACGTCATGAGCGGGTGCGTTGTCATTCAGAAGGTTTTGTGAGTGCGCACGTGCGTGCGTGTGTGTGTGTGTGTGTGTGAGAGAGAGAGAGAGAGAGAGAGAGAGAGAGAGAGAGAGAGAGAGAGAGAGAGAGAGAGAGAGAGAGAGAGAGAGAGAGAGAGAGAGAGAGAGAGAGAGAGAGAGAGTAATGTGGAGGGGAGGAGAGAGAGAGAGAGAGAGAGAGAGAGAGAGAGAGAGAGAGTAATGTGGAGGGGAGGAGAGAGAGAGAGAGAGAGAGAGAGAGAGAGAGAGAGAGAGAGAGAGAGAGAGAGAGAGAGAGAGAGAGAGAGAGAGTAATGTGGAGGGGAGAAGGCAGTGAATTCATTATGCTTCAAATATTACGATTCAAACGCACGACTCGAGATAACACGGAGAAAGCACTGACGATGGCGGAATCGTAGGTTTGATGTCTCTGTCGAACGCTGAAATGTTCAAATGACAGAGCGAGGGAGGAAAGGAGGGGAGGAGAGTGGGGGGGTGGGGGGGGGTGGTAGACAAACAAAGGCCCTGGAGACAGAGACAGAGACAGAGACAGAGACAGAGACAGAGACAGAGACAGAGACAGAGACAGAGACAGAGACAGAGACAGAGACAGAGACAGAGACAGAGACAGAGACAGAGACAGAGACAGATCAAACCCACAGGCCATCAAGGGTAGTGACGCCTTTTAATTTATGTTGTTCGCTCGTTATTTTTTTGTTTTCATTTTTATTTTTACATCCCTTAGTTCTTTGCTTGTCGAGAACATTTAAAAGATGTTTTATGTGCCTAAACCGTTTTTGTTCATTCTTCAGTTTGTCACTTTATTTGTAGGTCAGTGTACATTGTGAGGTGTGCGGTTTCTTTTTGTTTTCCTGCTGCCTGCACCGTAAGGCAGCGTAGAGAGAAGAGCTAGGAGAGTCTGTGTGTGTGTGTGTGTGTGTGTGTGTGTGAGGAGAGGTCGGCTGCAGCCAGATCACCCGAAAACAGGCCGTTTTTCTATTGGACAGTTCCATAGAGTGATTGGAGGAAAGATTTGCTAGTCAAACCTTCAAAGGTGGGCCTTGGTGGGTGGGAGGGAGAGGGTGGGCAGGGTGGGGGTGTTTTTATCGCTAAAAACTTAATATATTGTTACAATTATCATTTGGAGTGCTTCTTATAAACTATTATTTATAATAACAATGTGATAATTCTGGAAATGTTATTTAATAAGTAGAGGACAACAAATAAGACTAATCAACTGCCACGTTCCTTCCCACAATGCACTTTGTTTAGTGTTGACCGCCTGTTAGTAATTACCCTGATTTCAAACGTATACGATCCTATTCCCCCTTGCGAAAAGAACCATTGGGCCACAAACAAACCAAACCCACACAAACCAAACCTTGGCTTCGATGTTGTCCTTTTTTTTTTGCTGTCTCACTCTGTCCTCTTTCTAATCAGAGAGGCTGCGTAGCTGAAGACGTTGTCGGGGTGAGGCTTGACAACCTGGTCAATTGTAAACCTGCTTAGTTCCATGCCCCGTGTGGATCGTCTCCACAAAGCCTCGGGCTGTGGCAGTTGGTCGCAACACCGCCATGTGACCCTTTACAGCGACCCGTAGACCGGGCTAGGCACGGCTCTATTTTCTCTGCAGGGCCTTAGTAGGGCTTCGCCCAGGTCAGGTTTGAACAGGGGACTAATGTGGACTGTGTTGTATTACTCCCCATACACCTTTTTGACGAGTCGTATTTGAAATCAAGGCAAGATGCGCTGGATCAAATGATGTGTTTTCATATTTCTTTTTGGGGTAGAAATGTCCAGAACATCGAGCGAGCACTGCTTGGCCCTGCAGTGTTAATCAGGCTGATGAATTCAACAGACTGTGGCCCTTTGGCTTCTCCTTTTGACGGGGAGGAAGCCACACAGCTGTGCTTCTAGGTCAGTGGAACAAGGTTCTCTCCAGGCTGAAGAGAACCTTGACCACCACTGCTTCTCCACTGAGACCTTTTTAAAAGAGGCATGTGTGTGTGTGTGAGGGAGAGAAAGACTTTGTGCTTCTTTGTGTGTGTGTGTGTGTGTGTGTGTGTGTGTGTGTGTGTGTGTGTGTGTGTGTGTGAGATAGATAGAGAGAGTGTATGAGTGTATGTGAGAGTGTGAGTGTGTGTTAGAATACTACGGTATAAGAGAGACAGCTTCTTTGTGTGTGTGTGTGTGTGTGTGTGTGTGTGTGTGTGTGTGAGATAGATAGAGAGAGTGTATGAGTGTATGTGAGAGTGTGAGTGTGTGTTAGAATACTACGGTATAAGAGAGACAGCTTCTTTGTGTGTGTGTGTGTGTGTGTGTGTGCGCGCGCATGTGTGTGTAATGTGTGTGTGTGTGTGTGTGTGTGTGTGTGTGCGTGCGTGCATGCGACCGTCTCAGTGTTGAAGGTGACCTCGAAGCTGCTGAAAGTGCTGAGCCGCTCTCGCTAACGAACTCTCAGTGACTCATTATAAGCACGAGAGGCCACCTGCTTGGCTTGCTGCCAACTATTGATTAGCATCGGGCTGTGCCTGTGTGGTTTGTCTGCACGGTTGACTGCCAAATAACTTCGACAGCGGCCTGACTCAATACGGATGCGGCGTATTTCAGACAGCCGTCCTAACCCGAGCTGATGGCCTGGCTAACCGGAACAGACCAGTCGGAACCGGTTGGATCCTGATTAGTTGGGTAGATAGCAACACCTTTCTCACGTCGTTGTGTTTGTTACCTTAAGGATTGAAAATGGGGAGGATCATTTAAAGTGGTTCCATGTTCAGATGCGAATTCGAGGCTCGCCTCTTCGGCTGTGAACGCCTCTCCGTCCCATATGAGTTAGCGAGATAAGTTCAAAACGATTCGACGGAAACATTTTTTCCCTCCTTTAATTCCAGATAGCGTTTTTAGACTCGTGAAACATTGGAAGAAGCGTCCTGGGTATATGTGTTTTGAATTCATCCTTAAATTGTCCGATTTTAGAAATTGTTAACCAAATTAGCTTAGTGATTGCAATATTAAAGTGTACATTTTCTTCATTTGAGCGATTGGGGATGGAAAAATGTGGTATACCTTATAAAATGATAAGTGAACTTGGCTGTTTCCAACCACAATGTTGTATACAATTGCTGGTTTTGTAATTCACTGTAGAGCAGGCGGATGTTCCTTTTTTATAGAAATGTTATTTCAATGGTACATTCTTTTTTTTGGGGTTGTTTTTTGTTTTTTTGTTTGATAAATAAAGTTTTTGATACAAAAGGATGACACTTTGTCTTAATGTGTTCCCTGGGACTTAATGAAGATGGATGTAAATGTTTGTGAAGCCACATTCTATTCTCTATAAATAACCTGATGGTGTCAGCCTCCATACGTTGCTTGACATTCTGATCGAAGCAGGATTGATTATTGGAGTGAGACGTCATTAACAATTTCAGGGGGGGGGGGGGGGGGGGGGGGGGCTTGAAACATCGGAAAACGAGTCTCGCGCCCATGTCACGCCTTGGCCTGTCAGAAGAACGACAGACAGCAAAAAATTATGATAATTTTATTCTGTGTCACTTTCTAGCGCCCCTCCCGTCATTCTGTATGCCTACCAAAGTGTAGAAGGATTCAGACACCTTGCTGTCCAACACTGTCTCATTGAGGTAATCTGTTTAATAGATGGATGGATTCATGCATACCCCCCCCCCCCCCTCCCCCCACCACATACCCCCCCCCCCCACACACACACACACACACACGCATTCATAGAGAACAGCCCTCTCATGCCATCTAGGCCTAACCCAGAGATCACGTCAGTGTTACTGCAGTGCGTGGACCGGGATAGATTTAAAAAAGGATCATACAGTTCACCATTTCCTGTGTGGACCCCATGAGGGATGATTTGTAATTGCTTTTGCGGGTGGCGTCCCCAGTGTGTGCAGGAGGCAGGGAGATCAGGTGGGGTTGTGGTAGCGCTGCGGACTCCATTGACCTGTCACGACACGCTCCTCGCTCAGAATCCCCGGGATGCATTAGCGTCACGCGGGCGGCTCCCCTGGCTAACACGCACACGTGTGTTGCTAGCAGCGACACAGAGGGAGACAACCTGTTGGAGCAGTCATGGTTGTTCTAATCTGACAGGTGGAGTCTGGCAAACGGGAACGAGATCATTAAAACGTGAAATGGAGAGCATCGGGGGAATTCTGTGTGGTCCGGGGACACAGTTAAAGAAGTCTGAATTAAGTGTGTGTGTGTGTGTGTGTGCGTGGCCTCATGTCTTTCCGTCTACTTGCAGGTATACCTGTGTGTATGTGTGTAATATGTGTCTTAATACCAGGGCTATGGGTCCATCTGGGCTTGCAGTGTGTGTGTGTGTGTGTGTGTGTGTGTATATGCCCTCATGTCTTTCTGTCTACCCCCAGGTATACCTGTGTGTGCGTGTGTATTACGTGTCTTAATACCAGGGCTATGGGTCCATCTGGGCCTGCAGTGTGTGTGTGTGTGTGTGTGTGTGAGAGAGAGAGAGAGAGAGAGAGAGAGAGATAGTCCTGATACAGTGAGTGAGTCATAGTGGCATATGTCGGACAAACTGGTCTGATTAATAACGCTACAGACCAGCATATGCTGCAGCAGACGCTCCTCTGAATGGGGAGGGGGGGGGGGAGCAGGAGAGACTTACCTTCTGCTTCTTTATCATTCTACACCCCCAGGTTAGCACACACCAGGGGAGGTGGGGAGGGGAGTAGGAGATGGACCTAGAGAACAGAAGAGAGGAGAGAGAGGGTGGCTGACTGGCTGGCTGATTGATTGACTGACTGACTGACTGACAGACTGACTGACTGACTGACTGCTTTTTATATGTACCTTTTTTTTTTGCAGATCTTGAAATGAAATTAAAGTAAATAAGTAAATAGGTCCGTTTTTGGAGTGATTCCTATACATTCACGCCCCTTCGGAGAATGAACATCAGACGGAGAAAGAATTCATCGAGCTGGCTGCCAACTCAAAGGGAAGAGAAGCACAGTTTATTGTTGCCTCGCACACTCCCAGGTTGCTGCATTGGAATTCCTCCGATAAGAGAACAATGCCAACGTCATGCCGTTTGACCCCCATCACACCCCCATCTACTGTTAAACATCCACACCTTTCAGATATATGTCCCCAGAAGAACTGGAAGGAGCCTCCGTCTTTGATGCGCTAAGGATCTACGCTACGCAGACTACTGGCTTTGATACGAGGACAGTGAGGTGGTGTTTTAAGTTCACGAGGAAACGTCTTTTTACGAGACATTTTTTTCTCATGACAGCGCTTAGGAGTTTTTAACCCCAGACCAAACCTGGTTTAAGCTTCTGTTCTCTAGGATATAGTCCTCCACTATTTATGTCCAATTTCAATATTGATCCCTCGGTGCTTGGACAGGATTTTTAACAGAACCAAAAACTTTTGACACTTTGATTTCTCCACGTCTAGGCCTCCAGCTCTCCAGGGAAAGAAGTCCCCCCCCCCCCCCCCTGAAAGGGTAAGAACTAGTGATGTGTCGTTCACGAACAAGTCGGCTCTTTTAGGTGAACGATGAAAGTTGGCTCTTTTATTTGAACAACGAAGTCGGCTCTTTTGGGTGAACGACGATAGTCGGCTGTTTTAGTGACTGACGGGAGTCGGCTTTTTTAGTGACCGACGAGAGTCGGCTCTTTTAGTGACCGACGTGAGTCGGCTCTTTTAGAGAGTCGGCTCTTTTAGTGACCAACGAGAGTCGGCTGTTTTAGTGACCGACGAGAGTCAGCTCTTTTAGTGACCGACGAGAGTCGGCTCTTTTAGAGAGTCGGCTCTTTTAGTGACCGACGAGAGTCAGCTCTTTTAGAGAGTCGGCTTTTTTAGTGACCGACGAGAGTCGGCTCTTTTAGAGAGTCGGCTCTTTTAGTGACCGACGAGAGTCAGCTCTTTTAGTGACCGACGAGAGTCAATTTACACGGATTGATTAATGCTGTTTTAAGCTTTGTTATTTGTGTTCAGTGAAAGCAAGTCGGGGCAAGAAGCCAGTTGTCTCTAATGACCAAGAACCAAGTGTTGTTTTCAACATCCAACGTCCTCTTACAGCTTATCTCCTTATTAAGATGAATAATGCGCTGCAAAAAAACAATCGTCTGTTTTCCCAGAATCGGCCAAGGGGCTTCGTATATAAAGAGGAGTAAATCACCTCAAATTGGCTGCCTTATGGCATGGAACTCCAACAGCTTGAGTTGAATTAAGTTGTGTAGACTACTGTGTTAAGATGTTTACTGCACCCAAAACAATGCTTACCCTTTTTCTTTTTTGCAACCATCAGTGAGCCTTCGGATGAAAGCTATGCAAGTAAATTTGACAAAAATGTTTAACTGGAGCATCAAGTAAATGCAAATATGCAGCAATAGTCTCTTGTTGTTTAAAAAAAAAGTTACATACTGAGTTTCCAGTTTTATTTTAAACAAGAACTTTTCGTGTCATTGCATTTGAAAAATGAACTATAAATGAATGCTGTTGTTGTGAACTTTTTGTTGTTGGCATGTTATCTGTCCTAAAGCAGTCTGTGGTAAGAGAAGCCATTTGCTAAAAAGGCCTGTGCTGACCTTGACCCGAGGTGACATCATGGTTTGACCCCGTCACTTTCCCTGTTCGACCTCTCGCTGCGTCTCTTTCAAAAGAGCTTAGCGTTGACAGGAAGTCTTTTCCATGCGGGCAGATGACTGAAGCACCCTCCTGACACTCTAATCCAGCTTAGCCCAACAGTTTAACTGACAGAGACAGGATGGAAAAGAAACAAAATAGAAAAAAGATCAAGACAAACGAGGCCATGCGATGCGTCTGGTATTCAAACTAAAATAAATATTCTCCCTTTAATCAGAAACATTTAAATTCACTTCCTGCGCTCAAGTTCAAACGGTGCCTTGCCTACGGTTTGGCCCGCATGCTTTCACACCAAGCTGCTTGCAGTGCTGTGTCGTGGCTGGCATTGTTTTAATATCTTGTTTTTTGCAGCAGCAGCAGGCTGCGACTAAAATAAACAAAACAGTCCCAAGCAGTTCGACAGAACTGTCCCTAAGCATTCTTTGTGTCGAACCAGACAAGCACCATGCCATCGAAGACTTCAGGGTGATCCACAGAGTGCAGCTCGGGACATGGATGGGTTTGACCTACATACACACCAGGCGCCAGCCCTCACGCTGGGATATGGACGGGGGGACGGTTGGGGGGGAGTCTGTTGCTGTGGTAATTAGCATGAAGTCGCCCAGGGCCTACGTTGGTGTAGCCACCGTAAAACGGCGGGGTTCAAGTCTGGTCGCGTCCCGCACGCCACGGTGGTCGGGGACTCTTTTCGTGCTCCTCTCTCTCTCTTTCACACACACACACACCGAACCACAGAGATGCACTTTACGGATGTAGATTGAGGACTGGCCAGATCCGTTTTGGACCAGCGGCAGCCGTGAAATTCTACCGGACTTCCGTAGTGTTCCGCCCCAAACTGAGTCCCGTCGAGAGGGAAAGCCAGAGAGACTGAACGGTCCAAATGAGACCAGCTTCCATGGGTGTGCCGTCTCTGGTTGTAACAGCCACTACATGCAAAGGCAGACGGAGAGAGAGCCACGGGAGGCTGCCACAGTGCGAAGGCGATCAATGAAGTGTGTGTGTGTGTGTGTGTGTGTGTCTAAGTGTGAGAGACTCCACAGAGTGTATTGCTACTGCATGGAACCTGATTGGTGTATGATGACTGTGCCACTTATTGATATGGCCTTCGTAGGGGTTCCACTATGCAATCCCGCAGGGGCTACTGGATCCTGTCTGACACCTGCTACTCACATTATGTGTGTGTGTGTGTGTGTGTGTGTGTGTGTGTGTGTGTGTGTGTGTGTGTGTGTGTGTGTGTGTGTGTGTGTGTGTGTGTGTGTGTGCGTAAATGCTGGGGGTTCTGATCAATGTAAGCCCTGGGTGGTCTGGTGAATCACAGGGGATCCTGTCTGGGCCCTTCAGGCTATTCCTGAGGAACGGGATGATGAAAAACACACACACACACACACACACACACACACACACACACACACACTGGCTTCTCACTGGCATGCCATGGATGCATTAAGTAAGATACCGGGGCATTTTGTAGATAATGTACCGGGGTTTTGAAACGATCGAGAGATCAATGAATGAATTTGACTTTCCTGTCAGACGTCTGACCCCTCATGCACAGCAACGTTAGAGACCAGATTAGTGGATACATTATAACCACTGTGTGGAAAGCCTTGTGTCACAACCTACTTGGAAAAGGGATTGGAGGCCTTAACACTCGCCACATTGCTTTGATTTGCCTAGATGCCAATAGGTTCCTGCATAGTTACACTACTACAGTGTTTTAGTTGTAAAGTATTTTTTAAGTGAAATAAGTCAGATAATCATTTTTTATAATCAGCATTCTGGGGGGTGGGGAGGTGGTGTGGGGGGGTAACCTTTTCATCCACTTGCCAAAGTGGCTGATGCGTGCCAAAAGTTTACCAGCCACTTACAAGCCCCCAATTCTCAAAGTCTTCACAAAAACCTCCCCACCCCCCCACACTCACACACACACACACACACACCAGTGACATCCCAGCTGGTGGTGGAGAACGCTATCTGATTCTGTGTCGGACACAACCCCCAACTCCTTCTGACAGGCAGAGTCTGAAAGATGACACAGCATTTTCCCCACTTCATTAAGAATAGGATGCTCTGCATCCGTCTCTCTCTCTTCAGAATGCGGAGTAGTGACAGGCAGGCAAAGAGCCATTTCTGTTGTTTAAATATTTATAGGGACAAAAGTTTGTGTTTAGCGCTAACTTTCGGGTTGGGTTATCATCATGCGCATTTGGCAGTGGCATTATCCAATCAGCACTTTTTGGTTGCATCATCTCTCCCCATTTGACTGTCAAGGGAGTTTTCATCCTATCACACACGGTGGCTATAACCATTGTTAACAGCCAGTGCTGATTTGAGGACATTACTTGTGAAAAGCGAGCGTCTTGGTGGATCTGTGGATCTCTATTTCCCCCCCGGCTGTCGACAATAAACTCAATTTTCAGCTCAGCAGCAATTTAATCGTTTTTATTACCGCGTAGCCTTCCTGTCAGCTTCACTTACCATGACCCTCGGTTTGTTTGACAGACAAATGAGAGACCACACGTTTGTACCTGACTCACGGGGTGTGTGTGTGTGTGTGTGCGCGTGTGCGTGTGTGTGCGTGTGTGTGTTTGTGTGGAACAAAGTGATTGACCTGCGATTCACAACCAGTACACACATACACACACGTATACACAGACGTATACAGACAAACGTGTGCTCAAAAATGTGAAATGTATGAGATCTCGAAAACAAACAACAGCGATCTCTTGACAGCACCAAATTTAGTAAATAGAACAAATTGCACGTAGAAAGGCACACGGCTGTTGACTTAAACAAAAGCAACACAGAAGATTTTTTTTTTTGAAATGCTAATCTACTGTTTCCCCCGACACACCCGAACACAATCTTCTAAGATATTATCCTCCGATATATATTGCTCCGCCAGAAGTTATGACCTCCAGATGAATAGGAAGCATGCTTGGAATGAATCTAATTTGTGAATGCATCCCTGGTTTGACCGTTCCTCTCAGCGGGACGAGCATACAAGCTAACTGTGGGGGGGTTGGGCAGGCCTTGTAGATGTGTGAGAACGCCTCCACCTACCGAAAGGACTCTCATTGTAAAACCCACAGTGTGACTGACTGATTGAATAGATACAGGAAAGTTATTCCAAAGTTGTTTTTTCCTTTTTCTTCTGAGGGCTCTTGCTTTTATAGCGTGTTATGCAGATTGCAGGCGAGTTGAAATGGTGATTTGTGACTGTTTCCATCTGTGAGGTCTCATTTTAGAGACAACTGTATGCCGAGGCGCATCCCTGCCAAACAATGTCTCACAACTCCCAGACAATTATTCGTCTCAATTTTCCTGCGCGGGCAATATTATGCGGCGGTATTAACATATTGAAAGCCCGGAAATCATTTGTAAAATGCATGACTTCAAATGGCTCTGTCAAGACGGCAGGTGTGAGTGTGGAATGAATAAACGGTGTGTGTGTGTGTGTGTGTGGACTGAGACAACCTGGCAGGCTGTGATTTTCTTGTCAGTATGCAAAGCCAGTTGTCAGAGCTGCTCAGAGGGGAGGTTAGGGGAGGGGAGGGGAAGGTGGTTAGGAACATTAACTGAAGGGTCCGAAGAGAGCAGGTGATCCCTTCAAATGGTTGGAGAGAGTTGAGAGCCAGAAAGAGAGGTTGGGTAGTGGTAGAATTGTTGGTGGCGGTGGGCCCGGGCGAATGGTAGTCATGTTTGCTACGGTCTTGAAGAGAGTTCAACCCCAACTTAACTCCTGAAGCCTTTCATGCCACCATCTGTCCATTGGTTAAAAAGGCCCTCCATCTCCCAAGCTGTTTGTTTCCTGTGATGAACAAACTGGGTACAGCCTGACATTTCAGAAAGGTGATCATGTTGACTGGTGCGTGAATGTGTAATACATACACGGCCTCACATTTGTTTTTTGGAATTGAAGGGCGTAACTGCACCAGATAGACGGGAGAAACCACCTGTTCTCCTGCAGGACCAGACTGACATTTCAGAGAGAGAGAGAGAGAGAGAGAGAGAGAGAGAGAGAGAGAGAGAGAGAGAGAGAGAGAGAGAGAGAGAGAGAGAGAGAGAGAGAGAGAGAGAGAGAGAGAGAGAGAGAGAGAGAGAGAGAGAGAGAGAGAGAGAGAGAGAGAGAGAGAGAGAGAGAGAGAGAGAGAGAGAGAGAGAGAGAGAGAGAGAGAGAGAGAGAGAGAGGGAGAGGGAGAGGGAGAGGGAGAGGGAGAGGGAGAGGGAGAGCGAGAGCGAGTGGGTGCCGTCTAATGGAGAGATTGACTGGGGGAAAGTTGCAGCGATGGCAGCTTAAGTCACTCAGTCTGCCTGCGTGCTCCGACTGAGCCCCTGTTCCGTGGAGAGAGGTCCTTTACGGTCCTGGAACGAACCGCCCTGAAGGATTAAGGTAATGGAAAGTCAATCAAACCACCCGCATCACACACATTTTCATTTCACATCCTGCATTTATTTCATAAACACCCCCAGGTTTTTTTTTTCTTTTTTTTTACCTGGACTCCACTGGATTTTCCTATCGTTAAGGGTATCGTTGATTAATTCGCCTGCTGTTAGTCTTTCACAGGGGTTTGTCGCTGGCGACGTTGCAACGCTGAGGCTCCCATTAACTCCAGCTTTCGCGTTAAAAGGGTGCCAGACTGTGGCGTGAGTCTGATGATCGAAGGCTTTTTTTTTTTCATTTCAATCAATCCGTGCAGGCCTACGTTAGAAAACACGCCTAGATTATGTGCACACGAACACGCCCAATCACACACACAGCCCGTGAGCCAGCAAGACATATCTGAGTTAATCCTTCTGGTTCATATTTGATCCCCTGCCTAAGGAAGGAGTGAGAGAAGACAGGAGGCTGAGGGAGTGGGGGAAGAAAAGAAAAAAAGCCAGGAACAAAATAACGAGGAATGGGAGACAGAAAGATTGGGTACAAGAAAGAAGGAGAGACGGAGCGAAAGAAAGGCCGGGTGATCAAGATTAGTTCAGATTGGGATTGAATTGGAAAAAAGAAGAAGCTAATCTTGGGTTTGGCTTGAAGTTGGTCACGGACTTCAATCCTTTCCTATCGATATGTGATGTTGTTGTTCTATTACATGTTTTCTACGCTACCATTAGTCCAAATGAGTCATGGCAGGGAAATTACTGAACTCTCTCTTCCCTCTTTAGTCCCTCCTCTTTGGTCATCATCATTCTCTCTCCCTCTCACTTTCTCTCTCTCTCCCTCTCTCTTTTCCTCTCTCTCCCTCTCTCTCTCTCTCTCTCTCTCTCTCTCTCTCTCTCTCTCTCTCTCTCTCTCTCTCTCTCTCTCTCTCTCTCTCTCTCTCTCTCTCTCTCTCTCTCTCTCTCTCTCTCTCTCTCTCTCTCTCTCTCTCCCTCCCTCTCTCCCTCTCTCTCTCTCTCTCTGCCTGTGTGCTAAAAGCGGTTGGAAGAGTTCGGTCGGTTGACGATGCCGCCCCAGCCCCTCAGACGATAACGACAGTCTCCGGCAGCACATCGATCAGCGGTGAACAGACAATCTCTGAAAGCCCGTGGCGTGTCAGTATTAGACGACGCGTCCCTTCACAAGAGAATGACTGAGTGGCACAGACAGGCTGGCTGGCTGGAATCATCTCGCAGTGCTGCAAACGTGCAGGCAGCAGCAGCAGCTTTGCATACATAGGCTCACTGGCCCTGCGCTCCCAAGCCATACAGCTGACTTGGCACTGTAGTACTATAAGGGTACATTGTTGGTTTATATGTTTGATCAACTAACCCATAACGTTTTTTTGGGAGGGGGGGTGGGTGGGTGGGGGGTATTTACAGGAATGGAGTTTAAATCTTGGGCCATACTTCTGTCTCAGGTAAACATATGTTGACTGTATTTCCATCCGCAAAACACAGGGCACCAACAGAAATCCAATTCTAATCAGAAACAGAGAAGTTGCATGATTAGGGATTCAGTTCATTCATCCTGGTTGTACACGTACGTCTTTTTGTGTGTTGCGTGTAGAGACTTTAGATGTATATGTTTACAACATACACGGTTTGTAAAGTCAGCCATTTGTTCAGAAGGAGTGGGAGACGGAGCAGCAGTCCAAATATGGTCATAAGCCCGGTACTCCTAGCCGCATGTACTGTGGCGTTGGATTTTATGACTTACCGTGCCTCCCCAACATCAATATTCATTGGGCCTCAATTCTGAAATATGTCTCTCTCTCTCTTTCCATCTCTATCTATCTATCTATCTATCTATCTATCTATCTATCTATCTATCTATCTATCTATCTATCTATCTATCTATCTATCTATCTATCTATCTATCTATCTATCTATCTATCTATCTATCTATCTATCTATCTATCTCTCTCTCTTTCCCTCTCTATCTCTCTCTTTCCCTCTCTAGCTATCTCTCTCTCTCTTTCCCTCTCTAGCTATCTCTCTCTCTCTTTTCCTCTCCTTTCCCCTCTCTATCCATCTCTCTATCTCTCTTTTCCTCTCTCTTTCCCTCTATCTCTCTCTCTCTCTCTCTCTCTGTTTCCCTCTCTATCTATCTCTCTCTCTCTCTCTCTTTTCCTCTCCTTTTCCCTCTCTATCTAGCTCTCTCTTTCCCTCTCTATTTATCTCTCTCATTTCCTCTCTCTTTCCCTCTCTATCTAGCCCTCTCTGTTTCCCACTAAATCTATCTATTTCTGGACTTGTCTGGTATTCATACCAGCACAGCACCTCTCAGCTTTGCTGCCGCAGCGCTGAATTAGAGTTTCTAAGGCAGGCGTTCGTGAAAGAACTTTTCCTCATCCGATAGATTTGCCTCTGATGAGTTTGTGGAGCGATATGGCTGTGATGTATGGAGACCTGCATCTGGTAGGACAAATGGATATGTGAGACTGCAGATTGCGCTTCGATTACTTTGTTTGTAAATTGTTACCGTTAGTTGTTTTTTGGGGGGGGGATTATTATCATTCATTGCTTCGGTGTAGTCGGCCTATTTGCATGCTGGCGTGACTGGTGAACAAATGTCCCCTAATAAAAGTGATTTCACACTTGATCTACCGGCAGCCGACAAACAAATCGAGAACGATCCCAGTGTGTGTGTGTGTGTGTGTGTGTGTGTGGTTATGTGTTGTGCACGTCTGTGTGTGTTTCCAGAGATAGGAGGCTCAACCTACTGTTAATGATCCGATGGTAAGTTTTGCATTGTGGAACAAAAAGATTTCCCATCAAAATCAATGGTGTGATGAATCCATCTCCACTGTGCGTTCTAACCAACGCAGTAATCGTGGCAACGACAACGGTTCTCCACACTTGAGAGACCATCTCTACAATATTATTTTGTTGTTCTGGATAGTAATGGTGATGTTAGTATGGTTTGGAGGTTGAGGGTGATATTATTTTAGTTTGGAGGATGAGGGTGATATTCTTTTGGTTGGGATGATGACGATGATATCTGTTCCTACAGGCATGGTGATGGTGATATCATTTGGACAAAGTCATATTTACTTACATTCATATTTCATTTACAGCTTCTTTTTTTTCCCGACCAGGGCTGTATGGTGGGACCAGCGTTCAAACAAACAGAGTCAAGCCATAGTGGCCCACAGCTTGGTGTGCACTGAGGGTAGCCCATCCTCAGGCATGTTCCAGGGGCTGGTTGGCGCCATTTTGTGTGAGACTTCCAGCCATCCAGACGGCAGATTGGGGCCGCAACAATCTCAGCACCACGGAAGTCCCTGTGGATCAGGCCTGAGCAGGTGTGTGTGTGTGTGTGTGTGTGTGTGTGTGTGTGTCCGCATGTCTCTGTCTTGTCTGTGTGTGTCTGCATGTTTCTGTGTCTGCACGTGTTTCTGTGTGTGTGTGTGTGTTTCTGTGTGTGTGTGTGTGTGTGTGTGTGTGTGTGTGTGTGCATGCGTGCGGGGGGTTCATAGTCGGTGGTGTCACCGTGCATCATCTCAGTGCATTAACCTCACAGCCTTGGAGCCAGGTACTGGTGTGAGGGCAGTGGCACTACACGGATCCTCATTAGCCCTGGGTTGGATGTCCCATGGACGACCTTGTTTCTGTTCCCCCTGCAGCTGTTGGTTTATTCATCTGGACCCCCCCCCCCCCCCTGCCTGGGACAGATGGAGAAGGAGAAGCAGGGAGGGGAGGGGGGGTCTTTAAAGACTAAGGATTCATCTGCAGCCAGAGTGCTGAGTGACCATTTTTACCTTGTAATTATTCGTTATAACTTGCATGTTTGTGCATATAGTTGTGGGTGGGAGATCTTTCGGTTTCTCCGATTGCTCTTTGGCCCAGGCACCCTGAGCGTCTTCTTGGGGGAACATGTGTCCGTATCCAACCCAGCCATAAATTAGAGATGTGTTGGAGCGTCGTCGGGGGGAACTCAGTTACCGTAGCAACCCATTTTTTTTTTACCTTCTTGCGCCTGAGGGGTAGTGTTTGTGACTGCTGCTGGCCGTGGAAGAAAAATATCAACTTTCACAATCTTACAATCCCTCAAGTCGTTTTTTATAAATAGACATGTGGCTATGGAGTCTAGACTCTAGACTGTGTGGTTCCTGGCTTTTGTTGTATGTGTACAATGTATTTCTTTTCTACAGCGTGTACAGCATATTAAAAATATAGAGAATATTAATCAAACGTATCAAAGCTAAAGCTAGTCATAACAAGGACAAACCTACTCTTTCCATGAAGAAAAGAGAGAGAAAAAAGGCAGATTTACCAAATACATTTGTTATAAAATCATAAAACATCCATAAACATAAGGGCATAAAAAAGCATTGTATTTTACCCAAGCCAGGTCTTTTAACCAATGTTTAAACATTTCACATTTAGCATATCCACCAACCAGTTAGCTTTAAGCTTATTCCAAATGTTGAAGCCATGGAAAGTAACAAGGTTTTCCCTAATGTTCTGACCTAGCCATGAGCTATGGTTTATTAATCTGTTCCCCTGGGTATAAGTGGGATAGTAGAGTGGGTTATGAGCAAGGGCCTCCTGATGAATGCAATATTATGCGACTCTCTCCCTGTAACAAGTGAAAAACGAAAGAAACTGGGTGTACGTCATTTAAGTTTGAGTTTGAAAAGACAGCAAGACACTGCACATTCCGGTCCAGTGGGTGGTAGACATTCACATACAGTTAAAGAAGCCACGGAAGAAGATAAAAGACCAGGAAGTCGGAGACGCTGGTGAAGGGATTCTACCTGTTCGGATCGTACTCTCTGGGCACTCCCTACATGTTCATTTCAGCTTTTATTTATTTCCTGCGAGACCTATTCTCACCATGTAATAATAACAAAGCCTCAGTGCTGTAGAGAGCAAAAAAAAGAAAAAAACAATAGTTTTCTTTTATTTTTAGCAGAGTGGGTTTGGTATTCCGCTTGTGCGATGTGACCTATGAGTTTGAACATAATAAATTGGAAGCTTGCTAACAAAGACTCTTGTGCTTCCTCCCTTAGCTTGCAACCCCTAGCTTCAGGCGGTACCCTGAAAAAAAAATCATGTTGATATATATCTCACTGTAACAGAAATGTTGTCTTCAGTATTTTAAAGCGCCCCAGTCTCAGACAAAATGCTCAACAAACACGGGCCGTAATGTGAAGAGAATACCAGTTGGTAGATATGCGCACACGCCCTCAGACACACACACACACACACACACACACACTCTCCCACGCTCATCTCCAACATCTCAAAGCCTGACACCCTCCCAAAACTCAATTAAAGCCAAAGACTATTTAGCAGCGAATGGCTCTTCAGCTATCACCTCTCATTCCGAGCAGGTGCAGCGTTACCCTTCCCTTTTCATTGGCTGGCACCGGACCTCATCACAAGGAGAGGAGGGAAAAAACGCGCTGAACGTCAGTGATCATTTGGATCGGAGTATCTGATTTATATCCTGCTGGAGCCGGCGCTAATCCGCTGGCAATCAAACGCGCTGAGCTGCCAGACTGTCTTTCTTACCTCTGTCGGAGAAGGCAGAAAGAATATCACTTCTTCAAAGGAGCTGATACTTAGCTAACTGATGGAGGACGCACTGACTGCTTAAGAGTGTCAAGGAAAATAGGATTTTTTTTAATTCATGAAAGTACGAAATACAAAATATATATACAAAAATGCTCGGCATAATTGTATATGCATCTCGCTATCTCTCGAACACTCTGGTACACACACACACACACACACACACACACACAAAAGGTTTGTTTGTGTTTCTATCTCTCTCTCTCTGTCTCTGTATGAGTGTCATACAAACTCTGACAATTCACACTCGGACGAAGCTGTATATCAGGAAGGTTTGAGTTCAGGTTGGCCCTTGTGTTTTTATTGGGGAATGCAATACATTATCCGCAGCTTCATTAAGGCAGGTTGATTCGTTACCTAATACGTGGTGATGTCTCAGCCTGACTTGTAACTTTCACTAAATAGTTGCCGGATAAAAGAAAATGTATCCTATGCATGACAGAGGGGTTCCCTGATGGCCTTACTGGCATTGTATTTGTAAGTTATGGTTGTTGTTGTTGGCGCTTGTATTTACCTGGTGAAACGTACTTCACAAAACCACATGAATAATATGTCTGCATCAAACTATTCACGTTTGTTATTTCAGGTTTGTTTTATTACATACACAGCATTGACTGTGGTTTGGTTTTCAAAGGGAGGTTTTACAGACAGAGCAACACTGCTCCCTGTTGGTGGTTATTATGCCTACAGCGTCTCAAAAGAGGTTCAGCCCTGGCCTGTTCTGGGCCTACGATGATTTTACGGGGCCAAAGTTTGGACGGATCCGACCAACATCTACAGAACTTTCACTACAAGTTCTGCCACTGCGTGTGTGCCTCACAGAGCGGAAGGGCTAAATCTTTATTTCAATGTTGTTAATTTTTTTATCAGAGCGGTGCAGATCACAGGTGCCTCGTCACAATGCTCAGATCATGTTCAAAAGGCTGTCCTCACCCCTCACATTAGTGCAGATTGCGACCATTCCGCGCTGCACCGATACATCCAGATTCACTTAGGCTACTTGTTCAGCCCAGTTAGTTATAAATGGCTACGCACTGTACTACAGCAGAGACAGCGTTTAGCGCAGATGTGAGCTTCTTGTCTTTGTATTTCTTCTGATTGACATCCATATCTTTGGGTAATATAAAAGTCACACCTTAAAAGCTTTTATAGGCGAAATGTTGACGGGAGAGGTTTATGAAAGTGGATCCTTCAAAGCGAAATACGCGCGGGGAGGGGAGAGACCGCCATGTCATCTTGCACCCACCGGAGCTCGCCCTCGCCGTTGAGATTCCCTTTAATCAAAAAGAGAAACGTTGGTCTGAATGCGATCCATTGACCTACTTCAGGTTGAGTGACACCCCCGTGGCTCCACGCCAGCAGTGAAAAGCTCCATTTGTTCATAAGCTGACAATCACAGCATGCTAAGTCTAAGAGCCTCTCAGTCTCCAGCCGAGCAGAAATATTGCTTTAAACATACACGTTTTTTTTCTTTATTTTTTTCATCAACATCCGCCCGCATTCCCGATGAGGTCTTTGAGGGTGCTGAAAACGTCTCTCTCTCTCCCCTGTGACTTCGAGGGGGTTGGGGGTGGGGGGTGTTTCTCTTATAGAAAACAGCGGCACGTTTTAAGTAGACTATCCCCGCTCTTTGGATGGTATAAAGCGCGCCTGTTCGGTTAGCAGGGAACCCAGGGAGCAGGGAAGGCTTTCATCTCTGACTGACACCGTGCAGCCATTCCAAGTGCTAAAATAACATCATAACATACCAGGGAACAAAATGGTACGACTGCCAATTATAAGAGACGATAATTTCAGATGTAAAAAGGCACAAAAAAAAATAATAATAAAAAAAAGCCATTTGTTGGATTTGAATAGCATGCAAGTCGGCAAAAGGATGGAATGGGTGATGATTGGCTGCCTCTCAGTTCATACATCATACAAGACTCAGGTCAGGCAACGTTGACACTTTCATCCTCCATGACGCTCTTCTCAGCCGGATCCCAGCTCAGAGATGCTTGCTGTAGTGGGGCTGAACACAGAGAAAAGTACTTTGCTGTGTTTGAGGTCCTGGGAGGAAGACCAGAGGGAGGTGAGTTCAGCAGCGACCCTCGAGTGGTCTGGTACAAACTGACATTTAGCTGCTTTTGTAAGTCTCTGAATACACATGTAGGAAATCACCTTCCATTTATTTTACATGCTTCATCTGGAGGGGGTCGAGGGCATAACGCCATGGTTACGATAATACCATTATTTTTTAAGAGCAATGTGGTGTGTAAATTGTAGCTGGACGCCACCATGAAAGGACTTTAGTTGAACGGTTAGGTAGTGACAGGATTCTGTTCCTTTTTTTTTAAAGGCAAACACTGACTCCTTCTAAATGGTTTGAATGCTATTCGCACACAGTGACGATGGATTGACTTCGGCAATTACTGGAAATGTCACTGGTATGCAGCTGAATGACTGAATATAAGACTGTATATATATATATATATATATATATATATATATATATATATATATATATATATACAGTGGGGCCAAAAAGTATTTAGTCAGCCACTGATTGTGCATGTTCTCCAACTTAGAAAGATGAGAGAGGTCTGTCATTTTCATCATAGGTACACTTCAACTATGAGAGACAAAAATGAGAAGAAAAAATCCAGGAAATCACATTGTAGGATTTTTAAAGAATTTATTTGTAAATGATGGTGGAAAATAAGTATTTGGTCAATAACAAAAGTTCAACTCAATACTTTGTAACATAACCTTTGTTGGCAATGACAGAGGTCAAACGTTTCCTGTAAGTCTTCACCAGGTTTGCACACACTGTAGCTGGTATTTTGGCCCATTCCTCCATGCAGATCTCCTCTAGAGCAGTCATGTTTTGGGGCTGTCGCTGGGCAACACGGACTTTCAACTCCCTGCACATATTTTCTATGGGGTTGAGGTCTGGAGACTGGCTAGGCCGCTCCAGGACCTTGAAATGCTTTTTACGGAGCCACTCCTTCGTTGCACGAGCGGTGTGTTTGGGATCATTGTCATGCTGGAAGACCCAGCCACGTTCCATCTTCAATGCTCTCACTGATGGAAGGAGGTTTTGGCTTAAAATCTCACGATACATGGCCCCGTTCATTCTTCCCTTAACACGGATCAGTCGTCCTGTCCCCTTTGCAGTAAAACAGCCCCAAAGCATGATGATTCCACCCCCATGCTTCACAGTAGGTATGGTGTTCTTGGGATGCAACTCAGCATTCTTCTTCCTCCAAACACGACGAGTTGAGTTTTTACCAAAAAGTTCTATTTTGGTTTCATCTGACCACATGATATTCTCCCAATCCTCTTCTGGATCATCCATATGCTCTCTGGCAAACTTCAGACGGGCCTGGACATGCGCTGGCTTAAGCAGGGGGACACGCCTGGCACTGCAGGATTTGAGTCCCTCTCGGCGTAGTGTGTTACTGATGGTAGCCTTTGTTACTTTGGTCCCAGCTCTCTGCAGGTCATTCATCAGGTCCCTCCGTGTAGTTCTGGGATTTTTGCTCCCCGTTCTCATGATCATTTTGACACCACGGGATGAGATCTTGCGTGGGGCCCCAGATCGAGGGAGATTATCAATGGTCTTGTATGTCTTCCATTTTCTTACAATTGCTCCCACAGTTGATCTATTCACACCAACCTACTTGCCTATTGTAGATTCACTCTTCCCAGCCTGGTGCAGGTCTACAATTTTCTTCCTGGTGTCCTTCGACAGCTCTTTGGTCTTGGCCATGGTTGAGTTTGGAGTCTGACTGTTTGAGGCTGTGGACAGGTGTCTTTTATACAGATGACGAGGTCAAACAGGTTCCATTAATACAGGTAACGAGGGGAGGACAGAAGAGCTTCTTAAAGAAGAAGTTACAGGTCTGTGAGAGCCAGAAATCTTGCTTGTTTGTGGGTGACCAAATACTTATTTTCCACCATCATTTACAAATAAATTCTTTAAAAATCCTACAATGTGATTTCCTGGATTTTTTTTCTCATTATTGTCTCTCATAGTTGAAGTGTACCTATGATGAAAATGACAGACCTCTCTCATCTTTCTAAGTAGGAGAACTTGCACAATCAGTGGCTGACTAAATACTTTTTGGCCCCACTGTATATATATTGAGAGAGAGAAAGAGAGAGAGAGTGAGAGAAAGAGAGAGAGAGAGAGAGAGAGAGAGAGAGAGAGAGAGAGAGAGAGAGAGAGAGAGAGAGAGAGAGAGAGAGAGAGAGAGAGAGAGAGAGAGAGAGAGAGAGAGAGAGAGAGAGAGAGAGAGAGAGAGAGAGAGAGAGAGAGAGAGAGAGAGAGAGAGAGAGAGAGAGACTGTATATGTGTGATATATGTAAAACATTTACTGAGGAAGGAAGGGTTTAACATGCAAAAAAAGGGTGGCCAGTTACAAGCAGAGCGAATGGATTTCTGGTGATGTGTGAAATGTCAAACGGAAAGTGGATGGCCGACTATTGATGCCTGAATATGAATGTGTTATGGGAATTGAACACGTGTGTCTAAATAGCTGAGCACGCTTTGGAAGAACGGCATAGATTTCATTAGAGACCCACACAAAAGAAAATGTAAATTCATACCATTCATTTGAAGTATGTATAGATCTTATTAAGATCTGGAGTGGACCCTTGATGTATAGTGTGAACACAGAATGAGGATGCTTGGAATATCACTGGCTATGTGCCTTGAATGGGATCAAATGCTGAAACATGTTGTTTTATTAAAAACGTTTCTCTCCTCTATTTCTAATCAGATTTTATTGCATAATCTGTCCGAAAAAAATGATAATAATGAAGCTATTTGGTGACGGGACAGATTGAAGTATAAATTGTAAAAAAAGAAAATCTTTAAATATTTGTTACCCTTCCAAAGTTGTTCCATGAAAATAGTATATTGATCCATATAATTCATAATAAATAACGTGGGGGTATGTGTCTATTTTCATTCCCTTTTAATTGCCACAAACAAATGCTACGTTAATGTTGTATTATAAAGCAGTACAATACACCATAACATTTTCTTGTGAAAAACATTGGTCTGGACAGACCATGTTGTCTCCTTATTTTTGATATATTATAACTTCCAATTTCTGTTGCCATGAGAGTCAGAAATGATGTAACACGGTCCATACACTTTCTCCAAGAGGCTGGCTTGAGAAATCACCCTCATTTATTATATTGATTCTGTTTGGAAAAGGTCAAATCACTTTGCCATTGATTCAACGTCTAAAACATGTTATCCTGTATATGTGGCATAGCTATACCTAATTACTCATGTCCTTGGGTAAATACCCTAATGTGCTGGTTGGGCTTCATCTTAGCTATTATCCTTGCATCAGTCATGTGCTCATTAGGCGTGTGTGTGTGTGTGTGTGTGTGTGTGTGTGTGTGTCTGTGTGTGTGTGTTGGTTAACTTATCCCAGTGTATATTTTCATGGACCTCCGCTCTCTATCTGCCTAGGGACAGGACCAGGTCACCATAGTAATATCAACAGTCTGATCGAGGACCAGCTGAAAGATGTTTCTCGTAATAAGCTCATTGACATAACCACCCTAAATAAATACACTCTCTCTCTCTGACACACACACACACACACAGAAAAGGACAAGTGCACAGGAATGTCGATGGAAATGGACTACTACGTTAGTTTATTGGGATTTGGTTCATAAAGTGTTATAAAAGTGATGTAATGCGGTATTAATGGCATGCATCTTGAAAAGTAATCTCATGGTATAGCTCACATATTTATTAAAACTCATTGCAAGTTGGAAATAGATTGTGTCTGGACCTCAGATTCATATATTATGACAGTTCAATTCAGATTTAGTGCTGATCAGAAAATATAAGGCCACCTTGAGGTGTTAATAAATCTTTAATCTTGAAATACCGATATGACTCAAAATAACAATAAGCTACACTATAATGAGCCAAACCTCACGTTTCTATAAAAGTTTTGAAACATTTTTACTCATTGTCATTGTCACAGTCATACAATGTTTACCATCTGTTTCAAATTCCCCAAAAAATCCAGTCTGGAAATCCAACCTCCACTTGAGTGTTTTCCCAAGACTTCAATTTTTTTGCTGTTTATTTTATGAGGCATTCGATATGAGAGATATCTGTCAATGCAGTGTTTGAAGGGAAATTATATCTTTACTGCAGATGCATACAGTATTACACGAGTGAATAGGATTTATAACTGCAGAATGGAAGATTTGAGGTCTAAGTCTTTGCTAATTATTGGGTTTGCGCAACTGTGTACGTGAGTGTGAGCTTATGTATTACAGTGTGAAAACTGCCGGTAATGTCTGTGTGAATGTCAGTGTGACTGCATTTTTGCATGTGTTTGGATATGCATGAAATCCGATGTCTGTTTCTGTCTTAAGTGTAACTGCATGAGTGTCTAAGTGTGAAAACCAGACGTGTGCTGCGTGTGTGTGTGCGTGCGTGCGTGCGTGCACTGTGTGTGTGTGTGTGTGTGTGTGTACGTGCGTGCGTGTGTGTGTTTCTTAGTTCCCAGCCTGTCTGCAGGAGCCCCAGCTGTGATATGGAACTCATAAACGTCTTGTCCGGAGACCAAACCCAGCGTCCGTTCTCTCACAGCCCAGCTTGGGATCCCAAATAGGACCTTTAAACCCCTGGACCAGAACAGAGACCCCCACCCCACCCCACACCCTTCCTCTCTACCCACAATCAAGGCTGGCTCGTTTTTCACACGCTGCGACAGAGGAAAATAATTAAGAGGGTTCTATGTGCTGAAAGCTAGTGAAGTGGGCCTCTTGCGTGTCATGGCTGCACACTGTAGATTACTGGATAGTGTCGCTCCCCTTCCACACTAGTTCAGACCGTAGCAGACAACTGGCTCTCTGTTCGGGTGTCGTCGCCTCTCACTCAAGAGGCTACAGCCCTAGTTTGTCCGGTCAGATGCAAACGCTTGATTTTCCTTATCTGCGCGATCTCGTAACTCAAGACGTACACGCGCACATGACAGAAACAACACATGAGGCTATGAAATGTATGGGGAAGAAATGTTAGGATCTTGTTGAAAGACAATGAATATGGCAACAACAAACTGACATTTTCGGTTCAAGAAATTCAACCTCAGGACGGTTTTGTAACGTTATCAAGCAAAATCAAGTGAAAATGTGATATCCCTAGGCTATAGCGTCCACTGGCTATGCTAAGGAACGATTAAGAAGGGATAAGTAGTTAATAGCATATTGAAAACAGGTGTCTACTAACAATTAATAGGCTACTTATGGTATTAAAAGTCCATGTATGACCGCTATTGATTTGATGACATGGAACTACGAAGCCTTAAAATCTAGAATATTTAATGTCTGTCACGGGTTTTGAAGATGAAGGAATTTACATGTCGTGTGGATTTACATAAAATATTTATTTTCTCCTTATTTTCGATTCAAGATTTACGATGTTTAGTTATGTTGTGTATTGTTTTACAACAAGAATCGTTTAGATATTTCCATACTCAAGTTGAATTACATTTTTCAGTTTTGTTCATTGTAGATTCAAGGAATAGCTATGGCGCCATGAAAAAAAAGCACAAAAAATACAAACCAACACACGCAAAAACAAACAATTAGTCGTCCTACACACAAGCACACATCCAGCTCTGGCTGCCAGTGGTGCATCTTTCCCTTGTTAGGCTGCACCGGTAAATCACGGAATCATCTAACAAATCAATTAGCTGTGCTTTCCTGTTTGGTTCTTCCAGAGTAACTGTACCAAGACCGAGCGGGCGGCCAGCAACGCCAGACCACACATCAGAACACTTCCACTGGAGTCTTATCAAAGCCCGTTGAAGCTGTATAAACACGTCATAAACTGTGGGATTCGAGGAAGTGTGTATTTACACTGCAATCGATGTGTACGGACGTTTCGGTTGACTCGTGCATGCCACTTGTCTCCAAACACAGCCCTGTCAGAAAGAGGTGGGTTACAGTATTGCTTGCCTCTTTCACTCATAACATTTCTGAATAATGAAATTCAAAATGACGTGTTTTAATAGAGTAATACGAGGTAAGGTTATTCAGGCACGTGTCCTTTCTTATGTTTAGGATAATAATAAATTAGTTGTTAATTATATGCTGTTTTACTCACATTGCTTTAAACGCAGTCCTGTAGGCACTTTCTGTCTGTTTCATGCTTTTTAGCCTATATTTAGCAGCCCATAGTGCATGACACCTTCGAGAAGAAACCCGTAGGCATCAGTTATTTAGCTTAAGACTTATCGAAAAACTAAGACACACCCTTACCTGTCATAAGCTACCACGTACCATTAGCTAAATGTACTCTTACATGCTTGACTGGACAAATATATAGGATACATCCATTATCAAGTCATCAAGTCACATGTATTTCATTGTGCATGATGAATCTAATGTGTGCTGTTATCTAGGTCTTATTTGATTATTGGAGTTGTAAAATGGTGGATATTCATAACTTGATAGGAGTGGAGCAGGCCTACAACACACCCTATATTTGTTTATATCTTTGTTCAGTGTTCATCAAAGATGTCGGCCTATGTGGAGAAATCATGGGGGTTATAGGTGCAGAATCTGACATAAATTGGCAATGTGCTGTAAATATACTTGTATACTTTTAAATATACGTCCAAAAACGTTTTGCATTGTACAGCAGAATGTTTTGAAACAACGCAGGGTACGTGAGGCAAAGTCAGTCGGGTATTTTGACCACTAGATGGTGGTCTTATAGATGTTATTTAGAAAAAGTTTAGGTGAAAAAGTTGTCGAATATAGATAGACCCATACTAAGGTTTAGGGAACATGCAAAGCAATGAGCAAAAAAAAATATGTCCTCTGGTGCAGAAACTTCGTGTTTTTGTAGCATAATGTTGGTTCTTTCCCAAAAGAATTAGGTATCCTAAATTGAAATTAATCTAAAAATGAGAGCTATGCGGTATGGGCCAATTCGTTCAGATATTGGATCATCTTTTATTTTGCTAGTTAAATGATGAATTCCCTTGCATTTTTCTAAAATTGTCCATTTTAATTGACACGGCCCTAAATGGGGGATCAATGGTTGGCTTTGGGGTGAGACTACTAAGCAATTCGCGACAACTTGGCTTGTGTCAACAGAGCTTTGTATTTACACAGACGTCTGACAACATCATCAACGTGTAGCCCTATTACCTTCTCCGTGTGAAATCTGGGTTCGCAGAGAACTTTCCAGGGTCCCAAGGCATTCAGTAGAGGTGTTTATTCACATGGTAATAATAGGTAGTTTGTAGCGCATTAACAGCGACATAATCTAGCAACGGGATCTTCAGCACCCAGCACTGCCTCCACCCACTGTTACCTCATTACAAAACAACAACGTAATTAGCCACCTCAAAGTACGATCATAAAATGAAGAGAATAGATCATTGTTATCGTCATAATTGTACTTCTTGCTCTATTTATAATAGCTTCTCGATGTGTTACCTACAATGAAGCCATGGAGTCCTGACTATTCTAATTGTTTATTTTGTAAAACATATTTTACCGAGTTTCATAATCTATACAGCCAGATATAAGGCTTACTGTACGGACAAACGTCAGCGCTATAATAGCATCCGTACTGTTGCCATTAAAGTAGAGTACTTACATTTCAACTTCGTGAATGTAAGTGCGCGCTTATTGACACAGTGTTGGAGTGTGCGTGCGTGAGTAAGACTGTGTGCGTAGGGGGAGGGGTAGAGCCCTGTGGAGGGTGGTGGAGGGGTTGGGGGGTTTGGAGTGGCCATGCCTGACAGAGATGCTAACACACTTTAGTAACACCGAATGACTGCGGGTCGGAAAAAAAGTTGTGGAAACAGCGAGGTTTTGTATCAGGATACAGCTTCGGCAAATATTTGGGAAAGTGACTGCATTCACTAGTTACCAACTCAACTCCCTTAGAAAAAACGTGTAGCCTATCTGAGTGCAATTGTCTCAAATACTGGCGAGAACGTGTGCGTTGAAGTCGAGGAATATCAACACTTGAGGACATTTAAAACAAGTTCAGTTTCATTGCTTGGACGTACAGACAACCTGCTGTGCTTTGCTCATGATGTATTTGTAGGCTGACACAATCTACTTGCTCTATGGAATATAACGCAAACTAAATTTAAATAACATATTTGGCATCTTACCTCAAGTGCCACTCAGGTCAAATTTGGACACAATGAGCGAACGAGAAGTCACCCAAAGGACAAGTGAATGACATAGACGAGTTTATTCTGTCCGCAATTTACTCACGTGAAACAAGATTCTCGGTTCCATGTAATTTCGGCCCAACATGACTTTGTCCGAGATTAAGTCGGATATATGTCGACGTGCCTTATGTAATTTAATGGAATTGAAACTTGGGAAATTGTCATTTTAATTCCATCAGGACTTGCGGGATTGCCTGCTTGCCGTACCGCTAACTCTGCGACTCGTTGTGAAGATACCGTACTGGTTTGGAGCTACGATGCTGGTCACTTGGGGCGCATTAATTCTAACGTTGCTCGTATTGCTGGTAAAAGCGGACCAATGGAGTATTAAGGATTCGGCCAAATGCGAATTAAATAAAAAAGTAAGTAACTGAATAGCATACACATCGCATTGGCTTGTCGCAGATAGTTTTTGCAAACTTTGACATAGTTTAAATTGTTTTTTTAAACAAAGTTTAAAAATCCATAAATCAGTTATGTGTTGAATAGCGCGAGCGATAATTCAAATGAGACCCATACTGTCTGTGAGATATGTCCCTTTCGTCATCGTTTTGTCTTTGAAACTATTTGTTACTCTATCATTTCAGTCATACAAGAACATTTCGCTCTTATTAGCACATTTCGTATGTGTATTGCGTTTTCAAACATGGGTCTGAAAAGTACCCTGTTAATAAGATATTATCACCCAGTTTAGAGACTATTACACTTTCCCAATCCACAGTATTTCCAGCTGGAGGGGAGTGCTTCAGATCTTTTTTACTCATTCACAAACAAGCCTTCATGTCTAGATACACACACACACACACACACACACACACACACACACTTGTCTACCCATAACACACATTCATACACACACAAACACTCCCTATCCCTCTCTCTGCTCTCTTAACCTCACCCCCACACACACACACACACACACACACAGACACACCAATTAACAGTCTGACACCTCAATCCACACCTCTTTTCAGGCGCACAACGTGACGTGTGAGTGTTTCCTTCCACGACCGCAACGCCGGCAAACACCTTTATCGATACCCTCTAGAAAGTCACACTAACTAATCTCTCCACGCCTCTCACCACCCCATCTGACCCCCCCCCACGTCCCCGTCCTGTAGCAAAGCGACCTCAACTCCTTCCTGTGGACCATCAAGCGGGACCCTCCGTCCTACTTCTATGGCACCATCCACGTCCCCTACACCCGCGTCTGGGACTTCATCCCGCGGAACTCCAAGCAGGCCTTCCAGGAGAGCAGCATCGTGTACTTCGAGCTGGACCTGACCGACCCCTACACCATCTCGGCGCTGACCAGCTGCCAGCTGCTGCCCCGCGGCGAGAACCTCCAGGACGTGCTGCCGCGGGACATGTACCGCCGCCTCAAGAGGCACCTGGACTACGTCAAGCTGATGATGCCGTCGTGGATGACGCCCGACCAACGCGGCAAGGGCCTGTACGCCGACTACCTCTTCAACGCCATCGCCGGCAACTGGGAGCGCAAGCGGCCCGTGTGGGTGATGCTGATGGTGAATTCGCTGACAGAGGCGGACATCAAGACGCGCGGCGTGCCCGTGCTGGACCTCTACCTGGCGCAGGAGGCCGAGCGCATGGGCAAGCGCACGGGCGCCGTGGAGAAGGTGGAGGAGCAGTGCCACCCGCTCAACGGGCTCAACTTCACGCAGGTGAGGCGGGCGGGGGGCGCCAGGTGGGGGTGGGGGTGGGTGGGGGGGGCATTGTGTGTGTGTGTGTGTGTGAGATGGGGGGTGGGGGGTGGGGGGGGGGCGGGGGGGGGGGGGGGGGGCATTGTGTGTGTGTGTGTGTGTGAGATGTGGGGGGGGGGGAGAGATCTCATCTCTGGTTCCAGCTCTCTCTCTCTTCTGCACCCTCTCTCTCCTATTCTCCCTGTTCTTCTCTCTCTCTCTCTCTCTCTTCTGCCCCCTCTGTCCTATTCTCTCTGTTTTCCCCTTCCTCTGTTCCGCTCTCTCTCTCTCTCCTATTCTCTCTGTTCTTCTCTCTCTCTTCTGCTCTCTCTCTCTCCTATTCTCTCTCTTTTCCACTTCCTCTGTTCCGCTTTCTCTCTTCTGCTCTCTCTCTCCTATTCTCTCTGTTGTTCTCGCTCTGGTCCTCTCTCTCTGGTTTTCCAGTGCTTAGTTCCGGCTGCCCCCAGTGTCAGGGGTCTCTCCTCACGGAGTGTCTTATGGGGTGTTCTTTTTTCTTTGGTCAGCTTGAAGCAGAGTGAACTGAGCACTAGCAGCCCAACTTCATTTATCTCATACTGAAGGTAAAGCTGGAGGCAGAAAGGGGATAGCTTGCCAGACGTCATTTAACTGATTGGATTTTGTTCGATTTCAAGCCCTTCCTGCGGCCCCAACACGGTTATTACTGAAAATTACAGAGGGCTGCTCGAACAACCCCCCCGCACCCCCCACACCACTCTCTTTTTCTCTGTCCCTCTCTCTCTCTCTCTCTCTCTCTCTCTCTCTCTCTCTCTCTCTCTCTCTCTCTCTCTCTCTCTCTCTCTCTCTCTCTCTCTGTCCCTGCTGTGGTAGGTGTGGTCAGGATCAGCTGAATAAACACTCCACTCTGTCTTCCGTTATTAGGAAGGGGGTACAGAAAAAATGGAACTTAATGGCTTTCGTCTGAACCTGACTGAAAAAAACGCCTCGTTTCGCGCGAGGAGGCCTGTCTGTTGGCCAATTTACCCCCCCCCCCCCCATACACACACACACACACCTCCCACCCCCCTGCAATTACCGGGGTCCCTTCAAAGCGCACAGTTGCTATGAAATCATGTCGCGTATTGTGGAATTTCTACTAATGCCCCTTTGGAGCTAAGGGGATTACACATGGCAATTTTGCCTAACACCCAGAAGCCCAAGCCATGTTATTTTAAAGCACGCCTCGCTGGCCCCTTTGCTCTACATACGTCGCCCTCTACTTCACTACCGGGAAGCCGTTGGAGTTGCTTGATTTTCCCCCACGAATAGTGACAATGCAATCAGCAGGGGGAGTCAGTAATGGACGCCTGCATATCTGCTTTAGAGCAGCGCTGGAGCTTTTTTATTCAGTGTTTCGTTTGAATAAAATTAAATTAAATTAAATTAAATTAAATAAATATATCCCGACTCTGTATTCAGAATGTAATGATGTTACCGAAACACTGTGCCGGTCTGTGTATCGAGAGATTCTCAGTGTGTAAAATGATCCCTCCACTCAGCGATGGCGTGCTTTTCTAAGTGTTGTCCGTCCCTCCACAGCTATGTTGGCCTTGGGCGGGCCAGATAAAGGCTGGCTGCTCTGATTCTGACACCATCCCTCTGTTTATTGATGAGGGGTTAATTCTTATTACACTAACTGAGCCGGTGTCAGACCGCAATGGACGTGAGAGGGGCTGCTCTATGCCCCACGGTGTCTCTGTCTGTGTCTGTCTCTCTGTCTGTCTCTGTCTCTGTTTCTCTGTCTCTGTTTCTCTGTCTCTATCTGTCTCTAGCTGTCTTTCTGTCTCTATCTGTCTCTCTTTCTCTATCCATCTCTCTGTCTCTCTGTCTGTCTCTCTTTCTCTATCCATCTCTCTGTCTTTCTGTCTCTATCTGTCTCTATCTGTCTCTCTGTATTTCTGTCCCTCTGTCTGTCTGTCTCTGTCTCTATCTGTCTCTAGCTGTCTCTCTGTCTCTATCTGTCTCTATGTCCCTATCTATCTCTCTGTCTCTCTGTCTCTAGCTGTCTTTATCTGTCTCTATCTGTCTCTAGCTGTCTCTCTGTCTCTATCTGTCTCTCTGTCTATCTATCTCTCTGTCTTTCTGTCTCTATCTGTCTCTCTGTCCCTACCTGTCCCTCTGTCTCTCTGTCTCTGTCTGCCTCTGTCTCTCTGTCTGTCTCTCTGTCTCTGTATTTCTGTCTCTGTCTCTCTGTCTCTGTCTGTCTCTATCTGTCTCTCTGTATTTCTGTCCCTCTGTCTGTCTGTCTCTGTCTCTATCTGTCTCTAGCTGTCTCTCTGTCTCTATCTGTCTCTATGTCCCTATCTATCTCTCTGTCTCTCTGTCTCTAGCTGTCTCTAGCTGTCTCTCTGTCCCTGTCTATCTCTCTGTCTTTCTGTCTATCTATCTCTCTGTCTTTCTGTCTCTATCTGTCTCTCTGTCCCTACCTGTCTCTCTGTATTTCTGTCCCTCTGTCTTTCTGTCTCTGTCATTTTGTCTCTATCTGCCTCTGTCTCTCTGTCTCTGTATTTCTGTATCTGTCTCTATCTGTCTCTCTGTCTTTCTGTCTCTGTCTCTTTGTCTCTATCTGTCTCCCCTTCTCTATCCATCTCTCTGTCTTTCTGTCTCTATCTGTCACTCTGTCTTTCTGTCTCTATCTGTCTCTGTCTCTATCTGTCTTTGTCTCTATCTGTCTTTCTGTCTCTATCTGTCTTTGTCTCTATCTGTCTCTCTGTCTCTATCTGTCACTCTGTCACTCTGTCTATCTGTCTCTATCTGTCTTTGTCTCTATCTGTCTTTCTGTCTCTATTTGTCTTTATCTATTGTTCTGTCTCTATCTGTCTCTCTGTCTATATCTGTTTCTTTGTCTCTCTGTCTCAATCTGTCTCTATCCCTGTCCCTTGCTGTGTCTCTGTCTCTATCTGTCTCTCCCCCTCTCTGTTTGTCTCTCGCTGTCTCTCCCCCTCTCTGTTTGTCTCTCGCTGTCTCTCCCCCTCTCTGTTTGTCTCTCGCTGTCTCTCCCCCTCTCTGTTTGTCCCATCTGTCTCTCCCCCTCTCTGTTTGTCTCTATCTGTCTCTCCCCCTCTCTGTTTGTCTCTCGCTGTCTCTCCCCCTCTCTGTTTGTCTCTCGCTGTCTCTCTGTGTCTCTGTATTTATGTCTCTCGACCTCTCTCTGTCTCTTTCTTTGTCTCTCTACCTCTGTCTCTTTCTTTGTCTCTCTACCTCGACCTCTCTCTGTCTCTTTCTTTGTCTCTCTACCTCTCTCTGTCTCTTTCTTTGTCTCTCTTATTAAATGGAGGGATGGCCTATCAAAGAATGATGGATACAGGTCTTAGTGTATGGATACAGGTCTTAGTGTATGGATACTGGTCTTAGTGTATGGATACAGGTCTTAGTGTATGGATACTGGTCTTAGTGCATGGATACAGGTCTTAGTGCATGGATACAGGTCTTAGTGTATGGATACTGGTCTTAGTGTATGGATACAGGTCTTAGTGCATGGATACAGGTCTTAGTGTATGGATACAGGTCTTAGTGCATGGATACAGATCTTAGTGTATGGATACAGGTCTTAGTGCATGAATACAGGTCTTAGTGCATGGATGTCTGTATGAAAGAGAAAGGAATGCTTAAACTCTCTTTAATACCATGATTTATTGCCTTGGAATATACGTATTTAACACTGTCAAGATGTCTGCAGGGCTAGTTGTATGATATTTCTAGATGATTTATTTGAAATATATTCTGTATATTATTATGATTATTATTACTATTATGCTTTTATGCAACTCTAGTTCTGTTAAAAAAAATGCATATACAAACTAATCAGATTTATTTTACATTAATCATACAAAAATATAATTTACTCCATGCAGTTATTGCCACATATAGCTGGCATAAATGTCATTACTCACTTTAAATATGAATATGGTTTGTGTGTCTTTTGTGATGTTAAGTTATTTCCAAGCTGTCTGAAAACCTTATTAGATCTGCATGAAAAACACCATTGTTTGATGACAAATGAGGTTTACACAGAAGGGGTCTGGAGGATAGAGGATTCAGTTACGTTTCTCCTTCCCAGCCCAGAACTCTCCAATATGAGAAAGTTATTTCAGTGACTGAACCCAAATATACTTTGGCTTCACATGAAATCGAGCGGGAAGCCTTATAATAGCGCTGGTGATTTGAGCTTTATTATAACACTTCTCCTGTCGGTCTGCTATCGAGGCCCTCCTGCACACCATTTAGGAAGAATGTTTGTGTTTTAATGGGATTGCAATAGCATGAAGGAACCAATCCTAACGTTCACATCTCATGTGAGCAACAAAACGAAGCACGCCTCGCCGTTGCTCTTTGAGCGTGTGTCAAGCACGTGGGAGGGAACCCTGTTGCCGAGTCATCGCCGATGGTTTCCAAGTCCTCAAAGTCACGGGTAGAACATACTTTACGAAACGATCACTTTTTGGCAGCCTATTCGCATTGTGTAGGAGGTGAGTCAAGTCAGTGCTTCTCTAAGGATGGCTGCTTAAGATCCGTAGCAACGATAGATGCCCTTATTTTCCACCCGCCATGGGCATTGTGTGGGATCCCTGCCATTGGTTTTGTTGGGTTTACCCACAGCGGAAAATTTGTCTGAACCTCAGCGTAATCAGATTAGGATGTAACAAGCGATGTTTCTACTAAAACTGGAACAAAGAGAAACAAGGCCTTTTATTTCTTCCCCTTCTCCTGATGAGGAAGATTCCGAATAAGAAATATTTTCCTCAATGGTGAATCAGTTGTTCTTTTAGTTGAAGTTAATTGTCCAAGTCTGTGTGTGTTTTCTTAAATGTTATTGCAGTTAGGCGTAGAAAATTATTGGCATGTGCGTCAAATCCAATTGCTGAGTCATTTACACACATGATGGCTATCCGAATATTTATGTTCAATAATCATGGTTTGTTGAACTGATACTGTAGTGCAAAAAAGTGCAAACACGTACTTTACACACAGATACGTTTAAGCTCTACATTTGAACACCACACATAATCTCACACACTGTAAAGTACATAATCAATGTTACGCGTGTATATTTCCAGATACACATTTCCAAAGCATTAAAAGAAATGAAAAATGGAAACTATACCCTCCTCAAAATTCACACCCCTTTTTCTGGGCCTAGAGAAGGGTTGGTGACAGTAGTATTTGAGTCCCACAGCAGGGTTCAGTGCCTCAACAGATCCACTACAGCAGTATTACGTTCCCCGCCAGGAGTGACTGCAGCATGTCTTCACAACTCCCTCCCAGAATGTGGATACATCTCACACAGAGGTGCCTGGTTTCTCTGTCCCTGTTGACAAAACACTCCCCTATCAGGTATCCCACAATCCTCAGGTACCAGCTGTCCAAGATGGCTGCCGAGTCGGGACCAAGCCTCGAGACGTTCCTTCTTTTTGGAAACGAATCGGATTTTCTAGCCGTATATCTTCGGACATGGCGGCCAGATTTCCCCCTTGTTTTGCCGCCATTCAAGCCAGGAATGTAAATGAAAGCTGATCACCTCTACCGTAGGCCTGTTGCCAAGACAGTGTGGGGGAGAGCGAAAAAAAAAAGCCACCCGGTGTAAACGTACACCGTGCCTAGTGTGGGCTGCACGGTGTGGACGGCGAGCCCGCCGCCGGCGTTTCCGGCATGTGTAAGTCAACCTTGCGGAGCTCAGAAAGGGGGATTTAATGGCTTGTCCCTGTTTTAGCACCCGGTCATTAAAAGCGTGCGCTAGCCGGGGAGTCTGGCAGCGGCCTCTCCAGTCCCCAACCCCTCAGCTAGCGAGGGGGGTCACTTTAAAGAAAGATTCACCGTTGACGTCGTTGGCGTTCAAATCGCCGTCTCGTTGTGCTTGCGTGGCCTCACATTCTTGATGGTATGATTCGGGACACGGGTGTGTTTGGCTGAGGCAGCTCATTAGCTCTTGAGGTTGGCCCCATGTTTATTGTATACAATCCTAAGGCCCCATGTTCGCAAGAATTCAATCATCTCGTATGGGATGCGTCTTGGTATGAAATAAAAGTGAGAAGGGGTGTCTTTTGTAGAAGAAGGAATCGTCGTTGTGCTCACCGGATTCTCGGACTCTCCCTTGGTTTACAAGGCGCCATAGCTGGTGGGAAAGAGAAAAGGGTCTCGGTGTTAATGGCCACTTTCACAGTGGACTTTAGAACGCTTCCCTGCTGATGTTGGCGTCTATATACCTGGTGTGCACGGTACATGAGAGACAACGACAGAAGTTACAGAGAGACACTCTGTGCAAGGCCTTTTTAGTGCAGGAATGTAGTCTCTTTATTGTGTGTCCGGCCCCATTGGCTTACAGTGTAACACGATACAACCCATTATACGTAATAGGTCATATTGGCATGCGTTTTCAGATGGTTTCCCATTGAAATGAATGTATTCTTTTTTTGTATTATTATTTGACCGAAAATTTGTCGTGGGATTATAAAGTTTGAGGTGGTAATCAATAGTGATGCTGTAATAGGTGACAACGTTTTGTTATGATTATTTATGATCATTCGATGCAAAGATTGCTTAGACAGTTTATTTGCTTCTCTATTACTTTGGATATCCCATAATATCCATGTTTTCTCCCTTCAGGAGTTAAAAAAGAAAGCTCTAGTTGGTAAATGGATTCAAACTGGCATTGTAAAAACAATCAGCATTTCACATCCAATAAGATAACTGTTAGCCTAAAAATAGTTAGTTCTAGATGACACATTGGATTACTTGAAAATGAAAGTGCTCTAACTCAAACGAACCAGAAATAAACAGCCCGAGCAAATTGAAGTCCAGATGTAATTATAGATTTCTCCCTTTTCTTTTTAAACTCATATTAAGAAAATCGTTTTCCATTCACTATTGCGACATTGCATTCCAGACTGAGAAAAGAAACTCCTAACCACTCAGTTTCTGTATTTTATTTCACATGGATACACCCAAAATCCATACACTCAAAGTTTAATAATAGTAGCTTAACAGCTAATGAAATAATTTGAAGGTGATTACGACCCTATTTCAATTTCTTTTGAAGCCCATCATCTATTGTTGTGGAATAGTCCCCTCAGGGCTGATGCTAACGGTTGCCTGTCAGCTTCATTAGCACAAAGCAACATTTAGCACCATTAGCATGTGTTTGTGTAATAGCTTTGAGAGGTTACAGGGGCATTAAGCTGCAGATGCACATCAATGCATGGTGATTGGATTAATTAATACGTCGTTCACAGTGACGTGTTAAATGCATCGGGTTGAATAATCCAGCAGAAGAAAGCTTATAACCACACGTTTTTTGTTTTAACTGAGCTGCAATTTGAACTCAATTCAAACTTTGTTAGCTGGAAAGCACAAAAAAGGAATGAACTGCAAGTGCACAAACTCGTAAGTTGAATAAGACTGTCTCGATGTACACCAGAGACAAATATTTGCGTCCATATTTTGATTGCTGTCCATATTGGTTCCACCGTCTAAAGCGCTAAAAGTCACCCACTACCCACCCTCCTAGGGACGTTGGAGGAATTTCACATCCACCCATCAGACTAGAGTATTTCCTTAAACCTGGTTATACTCTGTAGACTTTTCAGGCCTAACATAGCTCCCACTGTTTGTCAGGCAAATATCTGGACTGTGTAGCATATTTTGCACGCATACTAACATCCACAGAGCAAAAATTGGTCCAACACGAACAGTTTTGCGGGAACATTTGTTAAAATGTTAAGAACATATGTCGTGTGCCATTTCTAAAACGTGCTCTGTCGTGACCTATAGCTAGCTGGCAACGTGATGACAGTTTGAAAGTAATACTTTTTTTTTAGGACAAGGTAAGTTACACAACGGATGACTGGTGTTTCACCTCCCTGAAGTAGGACTTTGTTTTCCTGCCTCTGGATAAGATCTTTTAGGGAACAGGCATCCGTCTGAAAAATGTTGTGCTACCTGGTAGACTGACAGATATTTCTTTGGACAACAGCAGATTTGATGGTCTGTTAACTCTGATTTATGTGTCCGCAATGAGAGTCATATCTTACAGCAGTGTGTGTGTGTGTGTGTGTGTGTGTGTGTGTGTGTGTGTGGATCTTTGCAGATAGAAGGGATTTGTAACTTTTTAATCTCCATAATCCTGCTATGGTAACACAGTTCACCTTGGAATCTGCAGAATCCCCTGTCTTTGTTTATCTTCTGTGTTATGTGAAGACAATTAGCTGAGTAGTGCTAACACATGTTGTCAGAGGCTCTTAGCAGCTGTTAAGAGAAACATGGTCTGATGGCAGACATTTTGGGTGACGTCAAGGTGACCCATAGGACGCCAGGAGTCTGCCCCCTCTGTGTCAGATCATGAAACCCCTAATTATCGCCTGACGAGAGCCTGTAGGGTTTACTCAATGATCAACCATTCGCCGTTTTGCTTCACTCCAGAGGTTTGACATGCCTCTCACCGTAACATTAATCAACGCTGCTCACGGCCAACCAGCATGGAACGGGTAGCCCGTTGTCGATTCCTAGATGTGCCTTTTCCGAATGTGTTAGTTTGCGAAAGGCATTGTAACGTGTGTGTTTTTTTGTTTTGTCCCAAAAATCACACGCCGCGGGAGCGAGGGCCAGGCGTTTGTCGATGTGTTTCCCTGTCGTTGTCGTTTTTTAAAGCCAGCCGAGTTTCGTCCGCAGGGAGATGCTGTGTGTCGTAGGCAGCCCGGGTCGTTTACAGAGGCTGTAATCCGCCACTGTCTTCCACACCACCCCAATAGGAGGTCTGTGTTTTACACTCCGCTGTGCTGCCGTCGAGCGGAGCCCAGCTTTGGTACGTCTGTCTGGTTCAGTGACACTTATTACACTGTGGTGGAGAGAGGGAAAACGTGTGCACACACACACACACACACACACACACACACACACACACACACACACACACACACTCAGAGGCCCTTGTTTTGTTTACTTTTTGTCCTGGCCTGGAGAGAATTCCATCGTCTGGGATGAAACGGTCAGAGTTTCCCGGGTCATTTTCCACCCAAACACGGTTTGTCTTCGAGGATGGGGTGTCTTTGTCTGGCTGGGGTAGCTGACATCATAAAAGCTCTGGACGGCTGACGACAAGGAGCCCAGTGTTCACCCACCAATGTTAATGGCCTCCCTCTCTTTCTCCCTATCTCTTTCTTTCGTTCTTTCTTTCTTTCTTTCTTTCGTTCTTTCTTTCTTTCTTTCTTTCTTTCTTTCTTTCTTTCTTTCTTTCTTTCTTTCTTTCTTTCTTTCTTTCTTTCTTTCTTTCTTTCTTTCTTTCTTTCTTTCTTTCTTTCTTTCTTTCTTTCTTTCTTTCTTTCTTTCTCTCTCTCTCTCTCTCTCTCTCTCTCTCTCCCTCTCTCTCTACCTCTCTCTTCTCGCTCTCATTCAGTTTCCCAGTCTCTCTTTGTGTTTCCCCCCTCCAAACAGACCTCTCTCTCTCCTACTTAACTGAGGGACTACCTACACCAGTCCACCACTCTCATTGTCTTCCATCACATGCCTGGATAGACACTTTATACAGGAGGGGGAACAAACAGTACGGTTTGTCTTTCCTTTCCCACGTTTCTTTTAATCAGGCACTTGAGCTCACTGCTGTCGGAACGTACAAACACCCCAGCTTGATGGAGTTCATTGCGGCGCTGCACGCAGGAAACTGGAACACTTCGCAACGTCAACATGTTTATACGTTGGTGGTGGTGTGGTTCTGAGTTGAATGAGGAAGATAGTACAGTAAACCCCTCTGCCCTGACCTCCACCCCCTCTCTCTCTCTCTTTCTCTCTCTCCATTCTCTCTCTCTAGTATACATACATATATATTCACTCTCTCTCTAGCCCACATTCCCTCTCTCTATATACTGTATGTATAAACATATATACATTCCCTGTCTCTCTCTCTCTCTCTCTCTCTCTCTCTCTCTCTCTCTCTCTCTCTCTCTCTCTCTCTCTCTCTCTCTCTCTCTCTCTCTCTCCCTCTCTCTCTCTCTCTCTCTCTCTCCATTCTCTCTCTCTACTATACATACATATATATCCACTCTCTCTCTACCTGCCTC
>CM030172.1:6025990-6038490 GCA_017639675.1 Aplochiton taeniatus
TTTTTTGTTTTTGTCACCTTCTATAAATGATTTCCCATGATCCATGTGCTCCAGCGCCCCCATCTTTGATACCCCAGATAGGGTTCGAGGATGCCCGGCTCCTCCGATACCATCTTTCACGCAGTAAAACGCTCGGCGGTCCAGGAAAAAACGAAGGGAAACGGAGCAGGAGCGCTTTGGAAGTCTTCATTTGTCCTTGGGAGCGAGAGCGCTTTGGAAGTCTTCATTTGTCCTTGGGAGCAGGAGCGCTTTGGAAGTCTTCATTTGTCCTTGGGAGCGCGCCAAGCCCGTTGGTTTCCCTCTCCGGCTGACCGCTGGGAGCCTTGTGGAGAGCCTGTCACTCTGGATGGGAGATCGGGCTGCCAGGGAACCTACAGGATTATCGAAAAGTAATGAACATAATATAATATTTTTTTTGTATTTCCATATATTTTTTTACTTTTAGAAAGAATGTTTATGAAAAGGAAAGACAACATCTTGTTCTCTGATGTCTCAATTTATGGCACGACATCTAGTATAAAATGTGGCAAAGTTTGACATATTCTTTTCTTTCTTTTTTTTACTTTGAATGTCTCGAACATAAAAAAAAAACTCTGTGGACCACGCAAGGCAAACGCCGTGGACCTTGCGAGGCACCTTGGATGTACGGAGATGTTTTCATACGCCACTGGAACCCCCAGGTCTCCCGCCACGTTAGCCCCAGCGCACACATCCACTCCACCCCAACAAAAGGGACATTTCCATCACAATGGCCAATTATTGACTTTCACTGGGCTGCACTGCTTTGAGGGCAGCTGAACAGAGCCCTGGAGATCTGTGTGTGTGTGTGTGTGTGTGTGTGTGTGTGAGAGAGAGAGAATGTGTGTTTGTCAGTGTGTGTTTGTGTGTGTGTGTGTGTGTGTGTGTGTGTGTGTGTGTGCAGCGAGGAAGAGAAGAAACAGTTTGCGCGCTCGCTGAATGGACGGGGAGCTGAGGGGTGGGACGGGGTGAAGGGGTTTGTGTGTGTGTGTGTGTGTGTGTGTGTGTGTGTGTGTATGTGTGTGTGTGTGGGGGGGGGGGGGGGCGGCTCTCCCTGACCCACGGCTTGAAACACAACAGGGACAGGGATCACAGGAAGAAATGTAATTCGTTCAGCCTCTCCTTCTCTCGTTTTTTCTTTCTTTCTCCCTCTCGCTCAAGCCCCCCCCCCCCCCCCATGAGTGATCCGTATACTCCCTCCCCCCCCTCCCTCCCTCCCTCCCTCATCACCACCTCTCGGCAGCCATGATTTAGGGGGCTGAAAAGCCCCTGAAGATGAGGCCGGGCTCGGAACAGATGTGAGAGGGCTTGTTCTGTTGTGGCGCTGGGAGGCTGACCGGGGTGGCGATAGGCTAATTTGAGACGCATAAAGCTGGCCCTCTTTTCATATGCAGAGCGGCCGCTTTGATCACGGCCTGATGAAAGTGAGGGGAGTAGAGAGAGAGGGGTGGCAGGGGGTGGGGGGGGGGGGGGGGGTGGGGGGGCGGGGGTTGGGGGGGCCCTTTGTGCCCCGACAAGAAGGCATCTGCTGAGCTCCGCTCTCTTCTCCCTGCGCCACTCCTCCCATCAATGGTGGCCCGGGAGGAGAAGTGTCATCCTAAGCGCTGTTCAAAACGTCACGCCCCCCCCCCCCCCCCCCCCCCCCCCCCCCCCACACCAAAAAAAGAAAGATTCCCGGCCGGTGTGCAAGCGTGCATATAAATATCGATTGCATTTGACCCGGAACCTTTGCTTCACACACCCACGCGCACAAACACACACTCACAAACACGCACACACACAAGCCATCCACACAAGCTAAGAACACTCAAATACTTCCACAGATCTACTGCTGCCAGCTGAGGGGAGGGGGGCGGGGGGGGGGGGGGGTTCTTTGATAGACTTTCCCTGTTGAGAAACAAATAAACGTGTTATTTTTGCTGGGGGGGGACAGGGGGGTGGAGAGGTGGGCCGGGGGGGGGGGGGCTTTGTGATGGCTCAATGGGAGGGGGGAGAGAGAGGGTGGTGTGGGACTTCAGGGGGAGCCCGTGGTGCTTTGGTGATCAGAGGCAACCGCTCGGCCCCGGCCCCTCTCTGTAAACACTGGAGGATTTCATGCTGGGGACAATGGTGAGCCTCCCAGCACTACTGACAGGCCCACAGAGAGAGAGAGAGAGAGAGAGAGAGAGAGAGAGAGAGAGATAGACTGTTAGAGGGAGAGAAGAGAGGTGGAGACCAAGTAAGAGAGAGAGAGAGAGAGAGAGAGAGAGAGAGAGAGAGGCGTAGAGTGAATAAGGGAGAGAGAGTAAACTCAGGTTCCCCTTTGCTTAATTATGTAAAAAAATTCACGCAAACATCCGAAGCGCATTTGCCCAAACAAAAAAAAAAAGAGATCTCTGGTCATAACAATTACCTTAACAAGCAAGGCCATGACGCCTTTTGAATGGAGTTTGGAATAGAATGTGGACACCTAATGCATAGTCCACTTCAAGTGAAATGTGTGTTGATGGGAAGGATCACACTCTCTCACACGCACACACACACACAGACACATGCAAACACCCACACACGAGTAACAGACAGGTATTTTCGAAGGCCTCTCAAAGTGAGTTGATCTCCTTGACTAATCAGTCCTTCAAAGTAGAATTAGTATTCCAGAGCTAAGCCAGACGCAGGCCCACAGATCTACAGATCACAGAAAGAGACGGAGACAGAGACGTAGCAGAGCACAGTCTGCTTGGCGGATGGACGGACTCTGCCGGAATCAGAAGCATTTTGGAATGCCAAATAATAGTTTATATTTTTATAGTGTATTGTTTTCATGTTATATCTCTATCAGGAAATGTGGATATCTTTTGATTAGGTTTTCTAAACGTGTTAAAACCTATAGCTTTCTATTGCTTTATAAAGACATACTTTATAGTAATTTCTCCCTATAGTACAGGCCAGCCAAAGGGTTTCTTTGTCATTATAATCATACTGCTACAATAATCATTATGACTACTGCTACAATTATCATTATGAAATAAAACACCACCACAATAATCATCATGACAATACGGCTACAATTATCATCATGACAATAATATTATTGTAATCATTGCAGAACTACTACAATAATCATCATGACAATAATATTATTGTAATCATTTCAGAACTACTACAATAATCATCATGACAATAATATTATTGTAATCATTGCAGAACTACTACAATTATCCTCATGACAATAATATTATTGTAATCATTTCAGAACTACTACAATTATCATCATGACAATAATATTATTGTAATCATTGCAGAACTACTACAATTATCCTCATGACAATAATATTATTGTAATCATTTCAGAACTACTACAATAATCATTATGACAATACAACTATGACAATCATTTTGACAGTGACGCCACAACAGTAATTGTGACAATAGTGCCCCAATAATAATGGTGACAACAATACTGCTACAATATAACCCCCCCCCCCCCCCCCCCCCTCTCTCTATCCGCCGGCCCTGCAGGTGATCTTTGCTCTGAACCAGACGCTGCTGCAGCAGGAGTCTCTCAGGGCAGGCAGTTTGCGGGTCCCCTACACCACGGAGGACCTGATCAAGCACTACAACTGCGGAGACCTCAACTCCATCATCTTCAACCACGACACCTCCCAGGTCAGTGCCGACTCTGTCCGCCGCTGGTGCGCAAAAAGCGCACGTTCCCGTTGATGCCGGTGGTGTTTGAGTTCATCCAAGAAATGAATAGTTTGAGCCCTTGACCTGCGGAGAAGTCCCTGTGATTTTGTTGAAGTAAGCATACTGTTTTCTTCCACGATTTGATCTTAACCTTAATGACTAACCCCCAACGCTCTCTCTCTGTCTCTCTCTCTGTCTCGCTCTCAATTTAAGCAAGTAACAAAAATAGAGATGATAACAGCATTATACTATGTAGCATTTCTTAGTTGTATGATGAATATGTATCATATGTAATAAATAATAATACAAATAAATGAGAGAGAGAGTAAAATAAATAAGCAATAGTATGTAATAAAACTGTAGAACATTAATAAAATGAAAAGGGGCCATTATGCTACTGGCTGTCCCTATGGCTGTGGCAGGTTGCCACATATTTAGCAGCTACAGTGGCACAATCCTTGTTTTCTCCTAAAAGGTATCAGGCTCTTTTTTGTTCTGATATTAAATTCAAATTCGGGGCATTTCTGTGTAATGTTGGGGAAGAAAGTGTCTCTAATTTTGGTGTATTTTGGTGTATTTCTCTCTCTCTCTCTCTCTCTCTCTCTCTCTCTCTCTCTCTCTCTCTCTCTCTCTCTCTCTCTCTCTCTCTCTCTCTCTCTCTCTCTCTCTCGCTCTGCAGGTGCCCAACTTTAACAACGTCACGCTGCCCCCCAGCGAGCAGGTGACGGCGCAGGAGATTGACAGCTACTTCAGGCTGGAGCTCATCTACAAGCGCAACGAGAGGATGGGCCGGAGGGTGAAGGCGCTGCTGGAGGAGCACCCGGACAAGAGCTTTTTCTTTGCCTTCGGAGCAGGTCAGTGAGGCCGCGAGGCAGGATGAGGGCTGCGTGTGTGTGTGTGTGTGTGTGTGTGTGTGTTTGCTCCCAATCAAGCTATAAACATCAGTTGTATTTGGCTGCATCCTTGCTTTAAACTGGCGTCATAGTGCGTGGTGACTATAGGGGTCATAAAGTCAGATTTATCCGGTTGGGTTCAGCTCAGTTCAGACCCAGGTCACCTGTCAATCCAGCACTGGAATTAACCCAGTCTGGAGTCTGATTAGAGCTACGTAGAACAAAAGACTTAAATTGTTCTCTTTGTGAGCGCGGCACTCGTGCAGAAGACAAAAAGAGAGAGAGAGAGAGAGAGAGAGAGTGAGAGAGAGAGAGAGAGAGAGAGAGAGAAAGAGAGACTGAAAGAGAGACTGAAAGAGAAAGAGAGTGAGGAGAGAAAGAAAGAGAGAGAGAGAGAGAGAGAGAGAGAGAGAGAGAGAGAAAGCTTACCCCTTAGCCACAGCCATTTGGAGTGGAGTAGGTAGTCCAAGCCCTCTAGAAGTGAAACAACTCAAAGCCTCTGAACATTAGCTAGCGAGCGGCCACAGGACTCTCTCTCTCTCTGCCCGGGCTCATCTGTGCTCCGTACCACTTACCTCCTCACGTACTTCCACCAACATCCACTTGTTGCCGTACTGTCTGCTTCATTTAACCATGACGGGGGGATGTGTGTGGGGGGGGGGGGGGCAAAGTGGGAGGGGGAGGGGGTTTGGGAGGGCGGAGGGCATTGCTTTACGGGGAAAAGAGAGGGTGGGTGTCATTTGAACTTTTTGGGAGTTCATCCAGGAGCCATGGAAGTGCCTTGCTTGAGCGAGAAGACCGGCTTGTTCCTTGTTGCCCCCTGTGCCACCGTTCACCCCCCACCCCCACCACCCTCACCACCCCCCCTCCCCATAGGCATCGTGTGTGTTATGGCCACTTATAAAACACACCGTTGGACTTCCAAGCGGACTGGCTATGAGTGCGGACCCGACACCCCCCCCCCCCCCCCGGCATGACATCATTGCCCTTGCCGTTAATAGCAGCCGAAGTGCTGGAGGACTCTGCTGAGAGAGTGCAGGTTTACAAGTGCGTGCCTGCCTCCCCTCGCTCCCTGAGAGGACTATGAAAGTAGCTGGACCCAGAGACAGGATATGGATCGGTGTTAAATGTGGCGGGACACTTTTAATGGCGAAGGTGAAGGAATGTGAACGGCAACAGTGTTCACAGCCATTCAATCACTGATTCATTGCTTCATTCATCCATTCAATCACTGATTCATTCCTTCATTCATCCATTCAATCACTGATTCATTCATTCATTCATTCATTGAGTTACTCAGTCATTCATTCAATCACTGATTCATTCCTTCATTCATCCATTCCTTTATTCATTCATTGAGTTAGTCAGTCATTCATTCAATCACTGATTCATTCCTTCATTCATCCATTCCTTCATTCATCCATTCCTTTATTCATTCATTGAGTTAGTCAGTCGTTCATTCATTTGTTAAGCCATTTAAAACATTAATTCAGTTAGTCAGTCAGGCAGTCAAAGTTTTCACTGTCAAACCTACGGCACAAAGCAGGAACTGGAGCTGCTCAATATACATCGAAATGACCAGAGGCTGCACTGTCTGGCCACAGGTCAGCAGAGGAATACAACCGCCCTTATGGTTGGCCTGTGCCGTTTAAAAGTCGGTTACCAAGCAGCGCTCCATCAGGGCGTCTGCTGAGGAGATAACCGCCCCCCCCCCCCCCCCCCCCCCCCCCTCCCCGAAGCAGGATAACACGAGCGGGCGACAGGCTGCGTATCCAAACCCACAGCCTTTTTGTCTGGGTTCAAGGAGTCGTGACGCTGCAGAGAAGGCCCTGTTTGCTCCTCTTCGGTTCGGTGGCGGAACAAGAGGCCCCTCCATCAGGGGACCGCGCTCAGGGGCCGGTTGATGCGAGTCGCTACCGGATCTTGTGGAGGCGTTGTCTCGGATGGTCTCGTTTTGCCACTTAGGACGGAATGTGGTAGTGCGGAGTTACAAGGTGGAACGTGAACAGTGATTCGGAAGAAACCAAAAAAATGAAAGGACTTTCAACAGCAAAATATGTTATGTTTATAAAATCTTAATGTATTTATTCCCTTTACGGTATTTAATCCCTTTAAGGCCAGACACCACAGCTGAACAGGGTAAAAAGATTACTAACAAGAAGTGTCCCCAGGGATTTTTTGCATGAAAAGTTTTCTAAAATAGAAATGATGCATTATCTAATTAAATATGCGCTAATTTGCATAGATTTCCAGAACAAAAATCTGGACATCAGATCAAGCCACGTTCAAGATTCTCGTAGATTTTTTCACGTGTAATGTTTTACGGCTCCAAAATATTGTGCGTTTGAATGATCTGGATTTGAGGCGCGTGCTCTCCCCTGCACTAGTCTGTTTCTGCCCTACAATGGACACAGACTCCCTGTACCGGCCCACCAGGCAGGACGTGCTACCAGAGGTCTTCACCCTCCAGTGGTCTCCCAGCCTGCAGGAAGCCTCAGAGTGAAAGCAGAGATCTCCCCCCTAATAGCTCTGGCCGCCCCCTGGCTTAGCCTGCCTAACAAGGGCTACGTTTCACCACGCCTCCCCATGGGGGCTTCACTCCTCCCTTTGGTTCTTTAACAAGGGGCCTTGTCCAATAAGGTGACTCGTTGAAACCGATCCGGTCTGAGTACCCCCCCCACCAACCCCACCCCCCCACCCACCCAGAGGCAAACGTCCATCCTCGGATGCGTACCCGGCAGGTTCTCCTTCCCCAGACCATCGATGGGGGGGTGGGGGGGCCGGGCTCGGACCGATTTGGCCCACAGGCCCGTCAGAGCTGTGTCTTTAATTACTCCCCCGAGGGCCAGGGTGTGGGAAAGGAGCCCGGGGCCACAATGGAGGCCTTCATGTCCCTGGGCCCCTAGGTCCGCTCTCTCTCTCTCTCTCTCTCTCTCTCTCTCTCTCTCTCTCTCTCTCTCTCTCTCTCTCTCTCTCTCTCTCTCTCTCTCTCTCTCTCTGTCTCTCTCTCTCTCTCTCTCTCTCTCTCTCGCTCTCTCTCTCTCTCTCTCTCTCACTCCCTCTCTCTCTCTCTCTCAACCAGCGGCTTTGGGGCCCAGGCTTATCAGCCCACATCTCATGTCTTCATGTGTATGCGAGTAACACAGTAACACACACACACACACACACACACACACACACACACACACACACACACACACACACAAACGGAGAGGGCGGGAGCATGGATCCTCTGCATCAGAAACAATTGTTTGTTAGTAGGACGGCTGGACAGAGAACGGAGGCTTTCTTGATGCTGTGGAGTCCAGCGCCTTCAAAGTGGACCACTTTAGCTGTAGTTATGGAGGAAAAAAAGATGTTATTTTATCCAGTTAAAGAATTCCAACGCTCTTTAAAACACCAGATAACCGTCTGCAAACTAACAACACGTATCAATCATAAACCTTTTAATAGATTGGGAGTTCGTAATAAATGGCTCGCGCTCGTTATCATAAAATGACCTTGTCTTGTTTCCTGGTGAAAGACTTCCTGGTTTAGCCTGCTATCTCGTTGGTCTACAGCGTTCATTTGTTTGTCTTTGCTCGGTAATGGGTCATTAGCGAAGCTGCCCAGACAGCGATGGCTGGCGCGGGCCAGGGAGTGGAACAGCCAGGGGGAACAGAATGTGGAAACTGTCGCTATCTTCATCTCCACCGGGGAGCGGTGTGAGCGAAATATGCTGTGATGTGGTTTGCGTCTGTCAGGGCTTTGCTCCTTTGGAAGGCCGCTAGCCGACTGGCTGTCAGAGACACGCTGCCAAACTCCCCAAAAAAATATAAAAAAAAAAAAATCATTTTCCACCATTGAAAACCGTTAGATTTTTCATGCGCTTGACATGTGGTTTGAACTCGCAGACCCATGTGCACACCCAGCCATACAAACACACACACACACTCACATGCATACAAACACACACACACACACACATTTATACAAACACCAATACACACACACATGACCCCCTGCTCCGAAAGTTTTGTTACTCTTGTCTCTCATATGCTTTAGCAATTTGAAGAATGCCATTTCCATGGCTGGAAGTTTTAGATCAGTGGTTAGAAGGAAGCCGAGCTGTCAGAGACCCAGCGGGGGCATGGAGGTGGGGGGGCTCGGCCTGGTTTAAGCCCTGCTCTGAGTTATAGTGTGGCGGGGCCGCTGGAGCCTGTCGCCAGCCTCTGGCTCCGTGGTGGCTGACTGGAGGGAAACTAGTGAGTTTGAGAGACGGATACGTGCTGTGACTGTACCGCACACTGTGCAGACTCTGCGCTTACATTGATTATCATTGTTATTATTGTTATTATTGCTCATGTGGTTAATGTCCTGTGGATCTGTCTTGCTTAGTGGGCGAGATTTTACTGAGATAATACAGACCGATGTTTAGCTTGTCTTTTACGTGTCTTCAACGTCGTTTGTTTTCTTACTTTGATCACCTGTTCACCAGGTAATTGGTCTTCGTCTGTTTGCCTCCCCCCTATGTGATCGAAATTGTACACACACATCTAATATACAATAGCTCTTTATCGCTCAGAACTAAAATAATAATAAAAAGTTTGGCCGATAACAATAATATTACGATTAGGAAGTGTATTATTTTTAGTATTCTTTTTATTATTCTTATTGTCAACATACAGACGGGGAAAGCTCCGTAATGCCGAATATAGAGTTCATCTTCAGGACACTGCGGCGGTGTTGGCTGCTGTCCAAATGCAGGTTCAAACCGGAGCCCTTCCTGTGTGCTAGTCAACCTCCAAACCTCTAGGCCATCCCGCCTCCCCAATACGAACGCAAGGGGATATGACCTATACATTTGCTCTTAGTTTCCCCTTCCTGTTTACCAGGAGAACACAACACCGAGGCCCACTTGGCTTCCTGTTCCGAAGTTCTACTGTAGGTCCACGCCGTCCTCCCGTTGCCCTTCGTTTGTTCATGAGATGTTTGTTCATCTGCTCGACACAAATGGCACCGCCATCATTCATGGCCGACCGCGTGGGCGGATAAACACCGTACATGTGGTAATGGTTATTGGTTTGGTTCTGGAGCGCGGTAACCCAATCCGTGTATACAAGCTGAACCCATGTTCCTCATAATCTCCGCCATACCCTGGCACTCGGCTCTTTTAATAAAATCACGTGTTTACATATTGTGGAGGGGCCGAAGGCTCCGTTTCTGCCAGGGGTACAGTTTGTCACAGCCTATAGATTTCCCTCCGTACAGCTGCTTAGCACATCATAGGGTCCCGCGGCCTCCAAACCGCGAATTGAAATTTTTGTGGGCAAGTAATTGCGAGTGTGGCTGACAGGGCTAGTGTTTAGTGTTCTTTGAACGGTTTTTAGTCTTTTCACAGACAATTAGGTTTGTCTTTGGTTTCTGTGAGGGTAGGCTAAGTGAATGTCTGGTTTAGGGAGCTATGACAGAGGATAGGGGCTCCCTGCACACACAACGCGCGCTAAACACACACACACACACACACACACTAGGTCTTGGCTGTGTGGTCATGTGTGTGTGTTTGTCTTGTCAGTGTGCGCTTAAATAGAGAGGGCAGTCCTACTGTGAAATATTTGTTCAGTTGCAGTTCATGTTTGGATTTCAACTTTATTTTATTTCACAGAAACTATATGAAGCCTGATGCTTTACTACAAATTTCTGTGATTTACTACGAAGGCGTTTTGGGCAGAAAGTCCATCCCAAAAGGCTATACTTAAGAGACTAAAAAAGATGTTGCTAGCACGCGTTCAAAACCTCCTGCATTTCATTTTCTTAGCTTGACGTAATTCGTCCTCTCTCTGTTTCCCCCGTGGTTGTGAAAGAACCGCCGTGTGTTTGCACGCTCACGCTCCTCCTTCTCATAAAATGGGTGTTTTACAGCTGTTTGGTGTTGCCGGTGACATGAATACACATATGTCAAACAGCGTCGTAAAAAAAAAAAAAAACGAGACCACCGCACTCTGGGTGGAGCAGGTCGTGTTATAAAGGGGGCCTAGCAAGCTGATTGGTGGAGCAGGTCGTGTTATAAAGGGGGCCTAGCAAGCTGATTGGTGGAGCAGGTCGTTTTATAAAGGGGACCTAGCAAGCTGATTGGTGGAGCAGGTCGTGTTATAAAGGGGACCTAGCAGGCTGATTGGTGGAGCAGGTCGTGTTATAAAGGGGACCTAGCAAGCTGATTGGTGGAGCAGGTCGTGTTATAAAGGGGACCTAGCAAGCTGATTGGTGGAGCAGGTCGTGTTATAAAGGGGGCCTAGCAAGCTGATTGGTGGAGCAGGTCTTGTTATAAAGGGGGCCTAGCAGGCTGATTGGTGGAACAGGCCTCACTCGGCCCCTCTCTGTTTGATGAGCGACGTACAGTGTGTGTCTATTTTCCTCGTAGAGAACTGTTAGAAACACACTGGAGGATGTGCGAATGACTCACTAAAATACAATAAGAGAAAACACTGTTGCAGAGCAACAGGTGGTCCTGTACAAAGATATATCTTTCCCCGTCCAGTAGTCTGGTAAATAACTGACGATCTAGTACAGTATGTTGTGGTCTTTGGCCTGAATTTCTCACTCCATTCACATATTGCTTTTTCACACATTTGCTTATCTAATAATTCCGTGTAAAGGTATCACGTGCGTTTCTGTTTGGAAAGGAGACTTCTGGATGCTGTGACTAAAAACCAAGCTGTGAACTAACACCCAACCCTAACCCTGACCCTAAAAATCTCAAATTAAAATCTAAGAAATCAACCAACAAGCTGAGAGAAGAGGTGTTGTAACCAGCTGTGCGAGCAGAGCTTGTCACAACAGCCCAGTTTGATTGATCAAAAGAGTTGAACTTTGGTGAACCGTCTAACCTCTGACCTCTGACCCACCCAGCCATGGCTGCCTCGACGCACCTGGAGTAGGGCTTTATGTTTTCGGCCCGGGGCACACTTTCGTTTGGCCCGCAAATACCTCACCTATATATGAAAGGAAAAGAAAATTACATATCCACGTACAGAAGCCTCCCGTGCGTGGTCTGGAGAAAGGAACTGTTCTGAGAGAAAAAGCGTCATTTTTCATTTGCGACTACAAACATGCAAAATGGAGCCCCCGAGGGGCAGATGAGTGAGACAACACAGCTCCCCTGATTTGTGACTTCCCCTCTCAGGCGGAGGTTATTGGAATGCCTTCTCGTTGGTGTGTTGTTTGGGTTTCTTTGAACTTTGTGGATGGTTCAGTTTCGTGTCATTTAGGATTTTTTATTTTTTTTATTTTATCTCCGCGTATTGTTGTAGAATGTACATTGTTTTATCACTGTGAACCTGTGAAAAATGGGAGAGGGCTAGTCAGATGTCAGTAGGTTTTATGTAAGCAGAACTCCTAGGGTCAGAGATGAATTTCCTTTGGCAATGGTAACTCTGTAACAAATAAAACCTTTAGCCAGAGAAACATGACGTTCTTCTGGTTACATGCTACATCAGATAGCTGTAATAGTAAGCCCATATAGAAGAAAAACAATGTTTTTTTATAGAACTGCATTATTTACCGGTTACATTGGAAACAATCAGACACCGCTGCCTCAGTAATTCTCATTTCTTTGAGAAAGAAGGGGGTGATAAAAGAAGTAAAAAATATAGAACACTTATCGTGAAAAAGAAACACACAGGGAGTTGAAGAGGGGGGAAAGGGAGGAGGAAGATGAAAGGATAAAGGCAGAAAGAGAGAAACAGAGAGATAAATAATTCTACCTAAAGGGGGAATTGGACAAGAGGAATGGGCAAGCCTCAAGGCTCTGTCTCTCCTCCCAGATAAAATCCAGACGCAGTCTAGGTCTGGTGAAGGACCCAGAGTGGATACGAAGAATGTGAAGGTATAAACAGTGTGAGGTTATTGTCACTTTTCAAATTTGTATTTGATTTCTTTTTTGAC
>CM030172.1:6043490-6045990 GCA_017639675.1 Aplochiton taeniatus
GTTTGGCTCAGGTCCAACCGTTTGAAGGTCCCTCTCCTAACTCGACCCGTGTGTATGTGTGGTCTGTTTGTATGTGTTTATGTCTGTAGGTTGTGTATGTGTGTTTGTGTGTGTAGGATGTGTATGTGTGTGTGCATATGTTTATGTGTGTAGTTTGTGTGTGTGTGTGTGTGTGTGTGTGTGTGTGTGTGTGTGTGTGTGTGTGTGTGTGTGTGTGTGTGTGTGTGTGTGTGTTTTAGAACCACCATTAGATTGGCGGGTGGACGTGGCTGTGCATTGACTCTGGCTGGACGTCAGCTGACCACTCCTCAGCAGACATGGCGGGACCTTAAGGACCTCCGCCCAGTGAACTGAGGCTGGGGTCTGGGAAACTAGGAGTAGGGGTGTAAAGTAGTGTCAAACCACACATACGGGTGTAAAGTATAGTCCAGGTTCCAGTAAAGTAGCCTCCAGATTACAGTAGAGTATTGTCTAAATTGCAGGAAAGTATTGTCCTGACTACAGTAAATAATCGTCTAGATTACAGCAAAATTGTATTCATGTTACAGTAAAGTAATATTCAGATTACAGTAAAGTATTTCTCAGATTGCAGTAAAGTATTATCCATTTTACAGTGATGCTGCATTGTTTGCTGTCATTGTGTTCCGTCAGTTTGCTGGATCTCTTATTCTATTGGCCTTGGCACACTAATCTTTAGTGTTGCTCCTGTAGCTCACAGCTTGACGATCAGAGAGCTGTCACTATTCAGCGTATAAGCCTTCCCTTTCTGTTTGGTGTAGGTACGGAGTGTCAGCAGCTTTCTGCTTTCTATATATTGCATTTTAGTACTTTCTGTTCTGGGCAGAGCTTGCCTGCTTGGTTCAAAGGGCTACTGTTAGCATGGAGAGAGCGAGAGAGTAAGTTGTCACGAATCACCTGACAAAGCTGAAGCAGGATTTAGAGTGGACTGCCAAATGCTACATAGCACGTAGGGCTTCATTTCAGGAAAAGTCGAACTGTTAAAACATAATTTTCTGTTTCTCTTTTCCGTCTCTCGCCAGGACATCCATCATTTTTAATCAGAAATGTCTGTTTTTGTTTTTGTTTTTAATTCCACAACTTTTTTTTTCCATAGCTTAAAAAAAAAAAAAAAAAGAAACGTTGCCTGGTTCGACGTGGCTTAATATGAACCAGATTATTGTAGTGTGTGCTCCTTTGCTTGCTTTATACTCTCCGTTAACTTAGCCACCATTGATTCCTTTCACTTTAAAAAACAAACTGTCAGCACCACCCAGTAAGACCAAATAACATGTGCATGTGAATTACTCTGGGATGGATTTACAACTACAACCCCCAGAATGACAATTCACTCATTTGAGGTCTGTCATAACGGACCCCAAAAAAAGTAAACTATTATTGCTGTGGTTAATCGCGCTAATGACCTCAGCCTGGAATTTCCCAGTGAAAGCTGAAATGTCCACGTTTTAAATAGTAGAGTCTTAAAAGTCTAAATAGTCCCGAGGCAAGGCGGCCTTAACGCTCGCCACTTCACACGAGAGGCTGCCATGTTTTTACTTGATGCCCTTGGCTTTGTTTACTCTTTCACACCTACCCTGGAGGAAATGTTTTGAAATGTTATTCAAATTGTGACGTGATTACGTTCAAGTTGTCTGGCTGGGTGTTTTAGCTTCCCCTCACGCTCTGTAGTAGAGCCAGCGAGTGAAAGAGATGAAGCGAGAGAGAGAGAGAGAGAGAGAGAGAGAGAGAGAGAGAGAGAGAGAGAGAGAGAGAGAGAGAGAGAGAGAGAGAGAGAGAGAGAGAGAGAGAGAGAGAGAGAGAGAGAGAGAGAGAGAGAGAGAGAGAGAGAGAGAGAGAGAGTGAGTGAGTGAGTGAGTGAGAGAGAGAGAGAGAGAGAGAGAGAGAGAGAGAGAGAGAGAGAGAGAGAGATAAAGAAGGATACGGAGCACAAAGGGAGAAGGGTATGGTGCAGTTCAGCAGCAGTCTAGAAAGAAGTAACTAATATAACATTTATAGGTCGGAAAAAAGGAGAACTTAAAAAAGACAAAGAGAGAATGAAGTGAATTCCCTGATTTATACTGCATGTGGCTTAAGCAGTCAGTTAGTTATTTTGTAAAACAGTCAACCAGCCAGTCAGCCAGCCAACCAGACAGCCAGTCATTCAGTCAGCCAGCAAGCCAGTCAACCAGCCAGTCAGCCAGCCAACCAGTCAGCCAGTCAGTCAGTCAACCAACCAGCCAGCCAGCCAGCCAGCCAGTCACTCATCCAGCTGTATTGCTGTGTTGGCTGATTCCAGGGTTGTCATGGAGGAGTGTGTGTGTGTGTGTGTGTGTGTGTATGGGGGAGGGGGGTTGCTCTCTCTCTCTCTCTCTCTCTTTGAAGTCTCCCCCTCAGTGTTGGGGCCATTGAGGTGGCGTCTCCATTTGTCATCCACCTTAATCCTCCCGGCCAGTGAACTCCTATAAATCACCCAGAGCTGTGTTTCCAAGCGCACGCAGGCGGA
>CM030172.1:6053490-6080990 GCA_017639675.1 Aplochiton taeniatus
GGCAGATTATCACTTTAAATTGCACCCTTTTCCCGTTGCCTTGTGTTTGTAACAGCAAGCGCTGTTATAACACACAGTGTGTTTATAGTGCCGTGTTTATGGGCCAAAGTGCCGCTGTCATAACACACAGACCTAATCAACTCTCCACCTTTTTTCTCTTCCAGAGGCCGACCGTCCAAGTTTCCCCCAGGCCAGGAGGCTCATTCCCTGGGTCAGGATCTGGACGACCCGCCTCACCTGGAGCCTTTCCTCCACGAGCTCCAGGAGGAGGACCAACGTCGCCCCCTGGAGGAGAGCCCCCTGCCCCACATGCTGCTGCCCGACAGCCTGGACCTGCTGGAGAAGGTGGAGCGCAAGCTCAAGAAGAAGCGGCGTAACAAGCTGAAGAAGCAACACCACCGGCAGTTCAACGACCTCTGGGTCCGCATGGAGGAGAGGTGAGACGAGCGTGTGTGTGTGTGTGTGTGTGTGGGTGGGTGGGTGGGTGTGTGTTGGTGGATGTGCGAGTTTGTGTGTGTGTGTGTGTGTGTGTGTGTGTGTGTGTGTGTGTGTGTGTGTGTGCAGACCCGTTGCCACAGGGTAGCCAAAGGTGACATTTCCACCTCGGATATAATTTGTGCCACCTCAGTTTTGAGTCCCTGTATTATGTATTAAGCTAAGTATTTACCATTTGAAAATCAGCTAGTCATTGTGCGTACTGCAACTCTTCTGAAACGTAAACTCATATCGAATATATATAATATCGTCAATAATACATCAGGATTGTTTTTTAGCATTGTTGCGCAGTGTTGGAAATCTTGCCCCCCTTGGTTCCGGACTGCTACGGAACTTTCCGGGCTGGGAGGAAAATTGACGACATTCAGAAGTATATCGTTTTTCGGTTGACTGAATGCATCTGAGAGGAGCCATTTTGCGTCGTCCATAAACGTCACCAACAGCTCTGGAGTATAAACCCAGGTCTAATGACGCCCAACCTAGTCCCAGTACCAGACCAGTAGGGTTGTGGTTTTCTATGCAACCATTACTTGTTCACATGTTTCCCGTCTTTTTTCCAGTTTATTCATTATTTCTGCTTAGCACGCGACACGTTGTGCGTTAAGAGTGATCGTGCGGGTTCTGGGTGTCGTACGGAGAGAGAGAGAGAGGGGGGGGGGGGGGGGGGGGGAGGGGGCAGGCCAGGTCCGGTTTGAACATTTAAAGGTCACCCAGGAAAGTCGGGGGGCCTAGGGGTTGGTGGAAGGGACCGGCCTTATCACTCAGTGTAATCGATCTCACCCAACGATGTTTAATGGTCACACACTCGCGTAGTTACTCCTAACGTGGCACGAGGAACTCTGGGGTTCGGTTGTAACGTCTGCACACACACACACACACACACAAAGGGAGAATATATTGGAACCAGGCATTCCCAGGCATTCAAGTAGCTGTATTCAGTTATCCTTTCCCAGTGTGTGTGTATGTGTGTGTGGAGACAGAGTCAGTCAGGCAGGCAGTAATAGATGCAGATGCATGCAGAGCCGTCAATAGGAACTAACTGTCACTTTCCATGGTTGAAGCCTTCGGGCTACAACCACCACCGGATCACATGGCAACCTCTACATGCTATCCATATCCCCTTCACACACACACACACACACACACACACACACACACACACACACACACACACACACACACACACACAAACCGTACGTGTAAGAGTTGACAAATGAAAGCATCCTCGTACTGATACAATCACTCACAGAAGCTTAGTGGCTGCACATACAATCGCTTATAAACACACACACACACACACACATCTTTGAAGTTGAGAATTTGTCTAGACTGGTCCTATGGTGCCGTAGTGTCATGGATCTGTAAATACCTTGCTGGGAACACACACGTCTGGCTAAGTCAGACCCACACACACACACACACACACACACACACACACACGTTGACACTTGACTGACTGCTGGATTTATCTCCTGGATTTTCTTCTCGTCATGGAGGAAACGGTAGAGCAAAAAATCTATTCCAAGAATTATTCATGGCCTGGATATTTGACTGCCTTGCCAGTGAGACAACATCAGACTACTTTTGATCACTGCGCTCCGTGAGAAACGGCCTTGAAGGAGAGGATTACACCGACGATCCAAAATGGAAACCTCGTGTTATTTGGATTCCTCCCGTCTCTGTCAAGGCAACCTGACCACGGAGTCGATGTGAAAGGCGTCTTGCGGCTCGGCGGAACCGCTGGCCAGCGCTTTGTGCTCAGCCTCTCGGCGGGCTTTCCGCAAACTGTCGACGCGGACGTTCAATGTCATTGGCAATTTCGAGCAGTGAAAAAATACAAAATACAAAAGTTTGACCTTCCATTTTTGGCCCCTGCTGCTGAGCGGAGTCGAGTCCGCTGTAGACGGAGGCTTGAGATGAAGGGACACGCCGGAGACATGACGCTTTCTCCCCTAGACGTATTTATTTACCCTCCACGGAAAGGAGAGGCTGTTTACAGTGGCTGGAAACACACACATACACAGAAAGAGAGAGAGAGAGAGAACGTTTGAAACTAGCTGTGAGGGAAGGGAGCAGGCCTGGGCATTTTATGTGTACAATGTCTTTCTGTATGTTATGTCTTTTGACTGGTACTGTATATATATATATATACACATACAATATATCCCTTAGGAAGAGTGTTGTTTCTAGCCCTATGTTATTATTTACAGCGTGTGTGTCTCTTTCTGTGTGTGTGTGTGTGTGTGTGTGGAAAGCCTGCAGACTACAAACCTGCGTTTCTCTCATCTCTTTGATGCGTGGCCACTTTCTGACACGTCAGACTTGATTACACCAAACGCTCCGCCGTTCTCTGGCGGACCTTTGTAATGGCCATTGAACCGAAAACAAACCCTTCTTAAAAAACAGACCCGGAGGCTATAAAATATAACCCCGCTATGAATACGCTTCCCGAATGGAGCCAGCACCGCTTTTTTATTCTCTAAAACAAGCAGCCAAATCTATCCATCCCTACGGTCAATGCAATATCCCCTGTAGCAGTGGCATGCCAAGACCAATCAATGAAAAGTAAATATTATTAACTACCTTCATATGCCGGTGATGAACAGGGTTGGGTTTGAGGCCCTAATTGAAAATTCAAGGGAAGTTTTAAGGGGCCCCTCTGGTCGGCTGGTCATAGAAAGGGCCTCCACTTTGGATTCCCTATTTCATGACCCTTCGGTCTGCTTCACCCACTCATTAACACACGTTATTGAGCTAGTGCATGAGGGTCTCTCTCTCTGTCTGTCTGTCTCTGTGTGACTCTCTGTCTCTGTCTCTTTCTGTCTCTCTCTCTCTCTCTGTTCTCTGTCTCTCTCTGTTCTCTGTCTGTCTCTTGCTCTCTCTCTCTCTCTCTTATGCTCTCTCTCTCTCTCTCTTATGCTTTCACTCTCTGTCTCTCCTCTCTACACCAATCACGCTTGAGGAACCTGTGTGTTTGTTTGGTCTGGCTCAGTCCCAGTCACAACTGCAGCGGCCCTACAGGCTCACTTCAAACAGGCTGCCACGCTTTGCAGGATAACTGGAGAAGGAGAAGAGGGGGAGAGGGAGAGGGGGAAGAAAGGAAAGGAAAACAGTGAGACAGGGATGGAGAAAGAGAGAGAGTGAGAGAGAGCGAGAGAGAGCGAGAGAGAGAGAGAGAGAGAGAGAGCGAGAGAGAGAGAAAGAGAGAGAGAGAGAGAGAGAGAGAGAGAGAGAAGGAGCGAGGAAGTGAGAGAAATAAGGAGAGATAGACCTTGGTCTCTCCAGAAGAACTCCCTCTGCCATCTACAGCCAATGCCTTTAGCAGCTCAGCCAGCTGGCACGGAGCCACCACCTGACCAAGCCATCCACCGGCTGGCTCATATCTCAGTAAAACTCCCTCTAATTGGCCGGAATGGTTTTCCTGGAGTGGTGCGCCGTTGCCTCTGGCACCCATTTTTATTTCCATTGTTTTCTCTCTCTCTCTCTCTCCGCTCTCTCTCTCTCTCTCTCTCTCTCTCTCTCTCTCTCTCTCTCGTTGTAATCACGGCCCTCTGTCCTCGCGGTTTCTGTGAACCAGAGGGATTGTGTGCAGCGCGAGGCCGCTCCTCAGCGTTGTAAGGGAATCCTGCACGCTCGACGGTCGGAGCAGGATTAGTTCGGAGACGGGAGATCTTCGGGTTTAGGCTGATCGCTTCCAGAGCTCCGCGCAAAACAACGGATCTCTAATTGTTCCAGTACCAGTGCCCATCTAAATAGAAATGATTGGTTAGGATTTGACCTGCAGGGGGGAACATTTGCAGAAACATAATTGCCAACCAAACCACGGATTCAAATATTATCATTGTCGATTAAATCCTTTGGTCACACTTATTTAGTGGATTTCCTGTTTCAAAAGCTCTATTTTGTCTCTTTATTGAACTGTCTAAACCAGAGATTTTTATTTATTTGTAATTTTTTTTGTCTTTCAGCACCACCGTTGAGTCGGCCCCTCCCCATCTGGTGCGCATCATCAACGGCTACATCACCGTCCAGCCTCCGGACAGGGCGCCGCGCGGTCGCCACGACAACCACCTGGGACCGTCGTCGGGCTCCTCCTCCTCCTTGCCGGCCTGCCTCTGGACGCTGCTGACTCTGGCCCTGCAGGCATGGACTCTGCTGCTCTAGCCTCAGAGAGAAGGCGAGGGTCGGAGAGGGGGTCGTTTTGATGAACGAGCCCTGTGCTGTGCCGGAACGGTCAGGCAGGAACGAGCGCCACGCACCAACACCCTTTGATACTAGTCTCAACTGGATGGTGTTGTCTTCATTGTGTGTCCGAGAGTGTGTGTGTGTGCGCGTGTGTTTGTGTGTGCGTGTGTGTGTTGCACCAATGTAAATACAATTTAAAACCCAAGCAGCTCTTAACCAACTGGCGAGATTATTCCTTGATCCACATCCATTTTATTTATTCTTCAATTTTTGAAGAATCTGTTTTTGTATCGCATAAAACTGTGGGAAAATTGTACATATTGTACTTACATATTATAGATCTGTATTATAGAAACATGAAAAAAAGTAATTTGTTGAATGTTGTTTGTTTGTTTATAAATAGATATTCTATTTTGAAGAGTACACCAGGAACTAACCAGCATAACCCATATTTGTCTCCTAAGAGAAGAGGGGGAAACAGATATGATTGTACCAGTGTTACTTGCATCTTCTTTACTGTGCTATGAAAGAAATTGTTTTACATAGAGATTATTTGATTAATTTATTTAACTTTTATAGTTTTAGATCATCTAAACTGGTCTCAGTTTGTCACAGCCTATGTGATTTCCAGTGTGATACCTCCATATTTTTTGCAGACAGATCATTATCAAGACCAATGGACTGTGTACCCTACACAACACACCATCAAATAGTTCGCCCATGTAACTCACTCCCATTTCCTTTCAGTAAGATGATTGTTATATTTCGCTATGAATGTTTAAAACAATAAAATATTTATCTAGTTAAACAGCATTTTGATCCTTGAATTATTGAATTGCTAACGGTAACTGACATCCACAACACTATAGTATATTATTTTTGAAATCCGAAAATCTCCGAACTATGTGTGTTCTTGTCAAAAGTCTTCGTCGAGGAACTATTATAGTGTATTATAAATATTCTCCACAGTGATTTTACATCCGTCCGTTGCCAGCCTGTTTTTTCTTAGCCCCACCTGGGTGGCATGTCACTGGCTGGGTGGTGGTCATAGTCCCTGCTCTGCCAAACACCGCTGTGGATCCAGATGTTATGAGAGACTGTGCTGTCCTATATTATAGGAAATTCCGTTCGTAAATAAAGTATGCTAATTTTAGAGCAGGTAGGCCCATTAGCATTTAAATACAAAAGCCTGAAGGTAACTCAAAGGTAAATCAAATGAAGGTTATTTCTAAAGCACGTTTAAAACAGGCAGGGTTGACCAAAGTTCTGTCAAGTACATATACAAATAGGTCTAGTATATCAAACCAACAAAGAAAATCAGTTGTGCCATACCATATAAGCATAGCATATAAAGGTAACTGCTTAACAATTGTTACGCCTTATTGTGCAATTATCATATGACGGTTGGAAAACATCTGCTGATTGGGTTAACTATCTACAGCACAAAATTAATCAAATCAAAACAAGCCTTATCTTTGGACAACTTTGTCAACTTTGCATTTACATTTGTGTGGTTAACTTTCGCTCTTTTTATTGATACAGCGTATATATGCGCCCCTTTTGCCATTGTGCTGGCAATTTCTTTCTACAAAGTATGGATTTCATTGAAAGCGATGGTAAGTTTCGTTTGTTTTCCCCCGAAAGAGGGTGAGGTCTAGACGAAGCAACCTCTATGACGTATTGCCGATAATGTCTATAACATTCGACATTACAACAACGTCGACCCGGTAAGCAAGTGATTTACGAGCCGTTCACCAGCTATCAAAATACACTACCAAATGTTAGATTAGCGGGCAGGCGACCTATTTGTCACTTGTTCTCGATATGCTTGAGGTCTCGCGAGGAAGTGCCTTGAACACTGCAGGTCGTTCATTTTTGTTTTCTTTTGAAGGGGTTGCTTAGCTTACTGGTTAAGATGTATGTTATACTTTCTGAATCATAACATACTTAGCAGAAATGAGCTTGTTGAATGGAAACAGGATTGTGTGTAGAGAGACACAAGACTCGAAAGACCTGGAGCAGAGTCAAGACAAAAAAATAAAAAGCTGAAAACGAGACCAGTTCAGTTTGACTTTTTCATGATTTGATTTTAAAGTTGAACGCATGCTTCAATAGATGTCATACGAAAAAACACCATACATGATTGAAGTCATTTGCAACGTCTAGATTCCAAATCTAGCCTGAGAGCTTGAGGGAGGATGCAGACTACAACAGGCAACCATTTAAACCCCGTGACCCCGTCTGAGCTGAGAGTGGGGCATTTATGAAAATGAGTAACAGTTGTCTTTGACCCGATACAGATGTACCCCGACAAATCACACCCACTCAACACTAGCACGCAAACACACACACACACACGTGTGCACGCACGCACACACACACACACACAGAGTCTACACAATCCTCTTGGACAGTAAACATTAAAGGGGAAGCCGATGGTGCAGGTGTGCTATGTGATGTTTTCTCCTCCTCCTCTCTCTCTCTCTCTCTCTCTCTCTCTCTCTTAAACACACACACACACACACACACACTCAAACGGGTGTGCTCTGCATGCCGTGTTTCGTCCGTGCTTTGAAGCTGTGCCGTGGACAGCAGCTGTGGCTATACAGAGAAGACGCGTCGCTCCTGATCTCTCCCTTGTGGAAGCAGATATCTGAGCGGAGGCGCTAGCCATCCTTCCCGTGTAGCCGTGTGTGTGTGTGTGTGTGTGGGGGGGGGGGGGGGGGGGGGGGCAGGTGTCACTGCTGCTTTGGGGAGCGCTAGAAGGCCTGGGTGTCGCTGCCTCTCATGTTCACTCCTCACGCGGTGCTTTGGAGAGACGCTCCCCAGCTGTTGCCACCTCTGGGTTAACAAGAACGTGAAGGTACCAAAACACCTCATAATGTACAAAATACAGTTTCAGAATAGTAATAATAAAGTCGCAGTAAGTGAATTATTGATGTTAATGAAGGCAAAAATCCAACTTTCCAGCTGGACTTGTTAACTGTAGATACTGTCATATAGTAACAGTACAATAGCATAGGGGTTTAATGTTATGAAAAAATGCATTAAAAGCTACGATTTATATTTTGTGTATGCTTTTAGACTAATGTAATGTACACAGCCTATGATGCAGATGATCTGAAAACCAGATGGCTGTTGGAAGCCCTAGCAACATGTTTAATATTTTCACCCACAACAAACATATTCACTTAAAAGTGATTCTTTCCCCCTCAGATATCAAATAGAAATGTGATCTTTTGTTGGTTAGTAAAATAAAAAATAAAAATAAAAAAAACATCAGATATGTTTTACTATGATGTCTTCAAAAGGATTTATGAAATATGTAAATGTCTCCAGCTGTTTGTTCCCTCGGGTAACGTTTGAATTGATGAAGCGGTCAAAGAGCTCGTAGGCATTAATGTTGTTGTCTCTGATCCTTGGACATAATTCTCCTTGATCCCCGCTGGAATAAAACAAACTGTCAGGTCCCACAGAACATGAAGAGATACTTCAGAGACAATCTGCTTTTCCTTTTACTATTAGCAACAAAACTCTCTCTCTCACACACACACACAGATATACTTAACGCAACTTGTGCATGTTCTGCCGGAGAGAGAGAGAGAGAGAGAGAGAGAGAGAGAGAGACCAGAGAGAGAGAGAGAGAGAGACAGACAGACAGACAGACAGACAGACAGACAGACAGACAGACAGACAGACAGACAGACAGACAGACAGACAGACAGACAGAGGTCAACAACAACCAGGACCTCCAGCGTCCCGAGACACAGGGAAGCCTTGCTTCCTCCATCCGGAAGAGCGAGATGGACCTACCTACTTAACGTCTGGATCCCTGGTCAAGAGGCTCTCGCAGTGGGAGCCAAGCCCAGGGAGTCAGCCTGTTAGCCAGTTGCTAATGAAGCCCGTCATGCAGGCCACTGTCCAGTTCTGGTGAAGTCAGCCTTTTAGACTGACTCAACAAGGCCTAGACCACCACCACTGGGAGTGGAGAGACGTTGACTCTAAAGAACCGCTTGTGTGGAGAGGCTGAGTGAGAGAGAAAGAGAGAGAGAGAGAGAGAGAAATAGGCAAGTATGAAGTGTTTGTCTGTGCTTGTCTGAGTGTGAGTGAGAGTGTGAGTGCCTTTATAATAGTTTGTATGTGCCGGTGTGTGTGTGTGTGTGTGTGTGTGTGTGTGTGTGTGTGTGTGTGTGTGTGTGTGAAAGAGAGAAAGTGACGTGTCAGACAGGATGCTGAGTGTTGGGGTTATGATTGTGCTAATGCATTGGGAAATAAAATGTGTTGCGATAAAGTTACACTGAAGAACAGAATCGATGTTTTCAAACTAAATAAAATGGAGACGGTCCCGTTGAAGGATTCAAAATAGAGGTCATTCAACATCCAACCAATTTGCAAAGGCAGGAATGCGCGCACACGTTTTTGGGGTGCGATAGTGCATGAGTTTGCGTGTACATTTGCATTGTTCATAAATGCGTATGTGTGTGTGTGTGTGTGTGTGTGTGTGTCTGTTCATGTTTTCCAACCGGACAAGCCTTTAGAAATTCCTAATGACTCTGCAACGGCTGACGCCAGCCACATGAAAGATGCCTTCCAGTAAGCCCCGTGCCAACGCCATGATCCAGTAGGTTTCCAGATGGACGGTCATCATGTTCCTAACCATCACGCAGAGAGAGCTCCTTCATCCTCCATTACCTCCGCGCTGAAAAGAAACCTGGCACTGATAGCCGGGACGGGGTCGAACTATCTGGTACTTAAAATATGTGTGTGTGTGTGTGTGTGTGTGTGTGTGTGCGTTTGACTAACCTCGAACTATCTGGTACTTAAAATATGTGTGTGTGTGTGTGTGTGTGTGTGTGTGTGCGTTTGACTAACCTCGAACTATCTGGTACTTAAAATATGTGTGTGTGTGTGTGTGTGTGTGTGTTTGCGTGTGTGCGTGTGTGTGTGCGTTTGACTAACCTCGCCGGATAAAAATTGTTCATTGGAGAGGCATTTCCGCAGTAGGACCGCCATCCCAGCAAGCGAGGTTTGGTCAAAGCATTGAAGAGGTTTCCAGGGAAAGAAATACTTCTTCATCGGTTAACTTTGGGAACTGTTTTTTCAGAGAGAGAGCTGTTCATTTGGACAAGCGGCGCAACGTAAAATGTCGAACCGTTGGATAGCAAAGACTGACACAACAAAAATGTCTGACGCGGTCAAATCAAATCGAGCGGAACTATGAACTCTCAATATTGAATATACAATGCACTCACTGTACATCACTCCCAACGTTAAACGGAGTGTGATTCCAACGACATGCTCGCATTGTATACAGTGCCACATCTGCTTCATTACAACCATGAGCAAAGAAAACATGTTTCCTTGCATGAGTCCATCCAGCAAAAATACAACCCCCTTTCACGGCCGCCGTTAGCCAGCATTTCGCCAGCTGTCTCTATAGAGGCGTTGCCAGCGCGACCAACAGTGTGTGTGTTCCTCGATGGCCAATAACTTAACTTCAATTTGAGTTTAATGGCACGAGGGCTCTTCTATCCGCGGAAACCCTTTTTAAGAGCCATCTCTCGACATCAGGGAGTAGATAACGGCCCAGCCACCCAGTAGTCTTTCCACGGGGCCGAGCGCTGTGGAGAGCCCTTTAATGGGCCTGGTGTTGATCTGCTCTCGTTCCTCTTTTAGAGCCCACTCATTCCATCTTTTAGGGGTTTGTCAGTTCAATGGCTTCCTCCTCCTTGGCCTCTCTATATCTTGTTCAGAACGGATCACGGAAAACTCTGTGCTACTTTGAAGTCTTTTTTTTTGGGGGGGGGGGGGGGGGGGGGTCTAGCCGTTCATAGAGAATGAGGACAGAATACAGAACTTCCTATTCTTAACCTTGATGTTCTCGTTCTCGCATAAAAATGATTAGACTCTTTTTTATCGGGAACACATGTGTTGTGCTGTTCTTATCTAACCATGTCCAAAGTAAGGGATCGGAGCTGTATTTCACCTGAATCGTAAGACATAAAAACCTAAAGCTTTTATCATGCTTTCCATCTAAGCTTAGCTCAAAGAAAAAAAAGATATGTCTCAAAGCTGCTGCACAGATGAAGAAGAAGTGGAACCAACTATGATCTCACTTCCTGTTAAGGCACCATGAATAAGTTGGTGCTACTGATGTGAAGTGTTATAAGGTCTCTCTCTCTCACACACACACCTCTTTCTCCCTTACACAAACACACTCTTCCCTTTCTCTCTTTCCCTCTCTCAAACCCTCCATCCTCCCCCTTCTCCCTCAGTCTCTCCCTCTCCCCCTTCTCTCTCTCTCACTCTCCCTTACACAAACACACTCTTCCTTTCTCTCTCTCACTCTTTCCCTTACACAAACACACTCTTCCTTTCTCCTCACTCCTCTCCCCGTCCCCCTCCCTCGGTCTCTCCCATCACCCCCCCCCCCCCCCCTCTCTCTCCTTCAGTCTCTCCCTCGGTCTCTCCCTCTGTCTCTCCCTGTGTCCACAGCCAGTCTGATGGATGTGACTGGAGGTGACTTCATTCATCCCGGCTCCATTATTCCCGACAGCTCTTCCACGGAGGCAGCAGGATGTGCGAGAAGGAATGCAGCTGTTCAAACAGCCTCTTTGATTTAGCGGTGGGAGCCGCATGCACGAGTCACTCTGGCTTCCCAGCCCGCCGGGAAAACTCAAACGCAGCAGCGCTTTCTGTGTTCCCCCTGCCTCTAGTTTGGCTGCGGTAACGTGCGTGAGTGTTTAGGACGGAGAGAGAGAGAGAGAGAGAGAGAGAGAGAGAGAGAAAGAGAGAAGAGAGAGAGAGAAAGAGGAAAGACGAGAGAGAGACACGTTAGACAAAGAACGCGAGAACCAGACAGACAGACAGACAGACAGACAGACAGAGAGAGAGAGAGAGAGAGAGAGAGAGAGAGAGAGATCACTTACGATGCCACGAGAGACACCATAGCATCCATCAAAAGGTTCTGTGACTGCACTTCATAGGCCAGTGGGGATGGAAAAATACAACGCAATGTAAATACGAAAAACGGGGGGGGGGGGGGGGGGGAGTAAAAATATGAAATATGACAAAGTAGGAAAACAGTGGCCTGTCGGATCTCTCAAATCCAGAGAAAAGGTTAAGGTCGTTCAAGGCTGAGGTTCTTCCGGTCTGCCGTTGAAGTGCTGCCCCAGGAAGTGAAGCCCATTTCAGCTCCAACACACAGAGACGGCCTGGCTGAAACTCTGGTGAAACACGTCAAACGCTGGCCCTCCTAGCCGCCTGTAAAAGCTGTCCTGTCAGCGATGTGCTCACATAAGAGTAACAGAGTGCCACTAGCGTTTGGATTTGCAGACCGAAACGATCGTGACGCTGAGTTTGGGACCTGCTGTTCCTCCTGTCTGACAGAAAACGGAAAGGAAAGGAGAGCGCTACACTGGTAAAACATTAGTGTCTCTAGCTTGTGACCCCAGTCTGTCAAGAGCTCTTCCGAATGCTTTGTTCATGGGTCGGTAGTGTAAGTGTGTGTGTGTGTGTGTGTGTGTGTGTGTGTGTGTGTTGAGGGGGGTAGGTTGTTCACCACATTTCAAAAAGAGCTCCTTTGTAGAACCTCACTGTGTCAACAACCCTCCAACTCATGAGGTACGAGTCCTTGCCTGTCTTTCATTAAAGCCGTGCCAAAAAGTGATATCGTAAAAGCGGAGGTTCTCGCTAAGCTCGGGCGGAGCGGTGTGAGTGCCCGGGCTCAGATGACTCTGCTCCGCGACGGGCTCCCTTCCAGCCTCGCACATAACTAATAACCCAGGAAACTCACACCCGCGCGGGGAGGGGGGGAGGCAGGAGGGGGGGGCGGGAGGGGGGGGCAGGAGGGCGGGGGGGGGGGGCGGATCAATGAATGCTTTGTGCTGTCATCAGCCGAGGCCCCTTCGCCTGATTGAAATGTAAATCCAAAATGTCATAATGCTTGTATTTTCAGCCAATCACACGCAAGTTATGAAGAAATAATAACCACCCGGCCCCCCTTTCATTAGGAAATGACACTCCTCGTTTGCACTGAGTCGCCTCGGAATGTTCCCATAATCACTTCAATATTGAGGATATTTCAGGGCCTGGATCGACGGTGCTCTTCGTGAACTGCAACAATGTTCATGTGAAGACGCGCAGCCGGAGGAAGGCCTCAGGCACTGATCCGTTTTGTTCCTGAGTTCCATTGACCCAAGCTAGGGTCAATCGTCAACATGAAATGTGTCGTTTAATCAAGAAACTTGAAGAAAAAGAACAAAACAAAAAAAAACTATTGGGCATGAAAATCTTCAGACCTCCAAGACAGTTGATGGGAATGGAGCCTTTTTCTGGCCAAAAGATGTTTCCACTTTTTAGGCTGCTTGAGTGCCTGGCAAGTCAAATGAAATATGTGTAATCATCAAAGATATCCTTTTCCCAACTTCGTGAGACACGTGAAGCGTGGGATTTGCGTTACCTTCGAACAGAAGAGAGATTCCCCTTCCATCAGTGGAACCTCTAGGGTGGCTGACTGCCCGGTCATGTCAGCAAAGGAGGTTCCCAAAGGCAGAGGTTAGGGAGCGAGGTCTGGAGGTGTAAGACAGAGAGAGAGAGAGGGATATAGAGATATAAAGAGATGAGACAAGAGAGAAGAGGAGGGGGGGGGGGGGGTAGGAAATAGAGAGAGAGAGAATGAGGGCGAGAGAAAGAGAGGGATGTTGAAATATAAAGAGATGAGACAAGAGAGAAGGGGGGAGGGGAGGAAATAGAGAGAGAGAGAATGAGAGAGAGAGAAAGAGAGGTATATAGAGATATAAAGAGATGAGAAGAGAGAAGAGGAGGGGGGGGGGGGTAGGAAATAGAGAGAGAGAGAGAGAGGGATGTTGAAATATAAAGAGATGAGACAAGAGAGAAGGGGGAGGGGGGGAACAGAGAGATACAGACAGAGGGTTATAAATACATAGATGTATAGCGGGCTGAGAGATAAAAAAATTGAGATTGAAATGGAGAGGGACAATGTGTGTGTTAGTGTGTGTGGGAGAGGGGGGTTATAGATACAAAAAAAGATAACTTTACACAAGAGTGTATTATAGGATAACCATTGAAGCACTGAAGCTCTTTTCAAGATGGGTGAATTAAAATCCCTTTGTTGACCCCAAGCCTAATTCCCACTCTCCAAGTGGAGGACGACCAAATAGGGGTGTTCCTCCTGACTGCCAGGCCCAGCCTGAGGCTCCTCGGGTCGGGCGGCCGGACAGTGACGCCAGCCTGTTGTGGTAGTAAGGAGAAACCACGCTTCTCAGTGTGGAGCTGGAGGGAGGGGAGGAAAGCTGTGTCTTATCAGGATGGGAACCAGATCAGATGAAGGGGAAGGTCGCCGGATCTCCCAGAAGTGCTGAACTGAAGCGCCACACGGAGTTTGAAATGCAAAGACGGAGTGAAGGAGACGCTGGGAATGTTCAAACCTCCAGGAAACTCTCCCGGCTGTCGTGTGAGGAGGAAATGTTTTAGATGTGCTTTAGAGAAGAAGAAATGATGGGCTGATGCATTAAAATGAATTCAGCAGTTAGTTATTATTTTTTTTATATGTTGAAAGAGATTCCCATTCCATCAATGGAACCAAGGAAAGCTTGTTTATGTAAATGTCGGATTTGAACAGATCACAATAAGGATTCCTTTGTGTAGAATAACTTTCGCTTTTATCTTTCACTTTCTTATTTAAATCCAAATAATATGCAAAAACACAACAGAAAGCATGTCAGAAAATGCAGTTTGGTACCAGTTCAACGAGGTAGACTAAAGAGTTCAGAAAAGCCAAACTACAGACAGCATGTCTGTATGATGTTTCTTCTAGCTGAACTTGAAACAAAAACGATTGTAGAAAAATAAAAAAAAACAGCAACAGAAAAGCATAAGAAAATAAATGAAAACAGATGATAGAAGCATAAAAGAACACTTACTACTGCTGGTCTTCCAACGCATATGGTAAAACACATCCAAACTCACAATGACTTGTTCGTTTTTAGGTTTTAAAGAAAGGGCTGATGCCACCACACTCATCCACTTTATCACCTTTTCCTTAGCTGTGTGGAACCACCAGTGCATTATAATGAAATAAATAAAATGTACCGCACTCAGAATGTAATTATTATCTTTCCATACATAGATGTGTAACTTTACTACTAAGGCCAATGATACCAACATTTATTATCCAAAACTGTGGTTGTGGTAATCACTTGGTTTTCAAAATTGTGTTATCCAACAAAAGAGAACTGAGAGGGTCAAGAGTTTTATACAAGCTTTATTTACAACTGGATTACCAACTGTACATTTTTGCAGCGTAGGAAGCACATTTTTATCAACAAGTCTTAAATGAACACATTCTGTGAAATCCATCTACCTCATATCCTTTTTTTTTCCTTTCTTTATCTCCATCTCAAAAATGACGAGTAACTTCTCCTACTAGCACATACAATATGTACACAGTATTGTATACAAGCAATATAAAACTTGGCAAAGGTTATTTGCTACTTCAGTTGAATGTTAAAATAAGTCTTCCTATGAGTAAAAAATACAGCAACCATGAAACCTGGTGATATTCTGACCCCTAATAACAGCCTTTTATTCTTTGTTGTGTTCGTTAAAATTGTGTTTTTAGTCTCTTGCTGAAGACAAAATGGGAGCAATTCCACTTGGATGGACGGTAAATGAAAGACTATTGCCTCGCCTCCCAGAGTCATCCCGTCAAAAGTTGTACGTTTGTTGCACTCGGATGCAATAGAAAAAGCAATCCACAAATTGAGTCAGCGCCTGACATTTGGAAAGCCAGGTCAGTTTGGGAAAAACTGACAACTAAAAAATTCATCTTCCCGGTGAGTTGATAACCAATGGGCTCGGCCATAGGGAGAGATGCAAACAATTAGCCACAGGAGAAAGAGTGGATGCTTTCAATGGATTTGTCTACTTATGTCTCTGTGTCATGTTACCGTCGAAAGAAGAAGGGCATTTCTCCTTCACGACCATTTCAAAAAGTTAAATTGCATAATATAGACACGCATTTGGTTCCATGTGTGCAAACGCATGATTCACAGCAGACAGCAACAAGGGCGATCAAGAATCCTACAGCACACAGATGACCTGGGCTTCAAATTCTCTTAATTTAAACTCACGCCCACTTGAGGTAAAGAAGCGTTTTTAACAGGGTCATAATTCTATAGTCCCACCTTGGAGATGAGACTCCATTTTGTTTAAATTCTCCCCTTTTGTCAAAGTTTAAAATATTTAGTGCTCAACATCCCTCAGCCCACCTACTTACTTAGTCTTTGAAAATTGTATCAATAATCATCAATACATTTTTTTTTATCTATGAGTACACTGAGTAGCAATTTAACTTTTCTAAATTGGAACTTTTCATTTAGAAACTTTGATCAGACTAATTAATTGCTTGACCTAAGAAAAATAATTGCATGTGGACAGAGAAATCATTGCTTGGCTAGCTCACTACTCTTTTCCATGAAAGGCTCTTGGGGAAATGCCTATAATCAGAACAGGGGACAAGTTGTTTGTAACAGGCTAGAGATAGGCGCATTCATTCCTATTCAATCAATAAAACAACAACAAAAACAAGGATGGAACATGTGCATAATAATACAACCATAATAATAAATGCATCCACATCAATACTGCATTTGTAAATAAAAAGAAAACAATAAATATCTAGTCGGAACCATGATGGCATGGCTACAAGGAAGTAGCGCACCATTTTTCTTCTGACTCTCGTCTGCCATTTTAAAAGCAATTGTTATTCGGGGGAAGTTCTGTAAAATATGGACACAAATTCAAAGCTATACAAAACACTATTAAAAAAAAAAAAAAAGTCATTCCATATAAAAATGAAGATAAAAAAAAAATAAAATGGTAATCTCCGTTATGATTGAGGGGAGAGAAAATATTAAATTAAGCATGAAACATAAAAGCTAAAAAACAAGGGTCATTGTTCTGTAACAGAGGTAGAACTCTCACAGTAGCTCGGAGAACTCCTCAAAACAGCATAGCACACAGACTTGGTAAAACCGATGGATTTGAAGCCATTGTCGAAACCTAACACTGTGTCAGTTAAACTGCCTCTCTAACTTCCCTCTCCTTCCTTCACTCATTCTTACACGCTTTCATGCACACATCATGGAAAACTGTATAGTAGATTTGACCGTATCATAACATTATAGATATCGATTCCCAGAGTGGATGAAGAAGTGGTTCCAGGATCACAGAGGATACAGATAATTGGTTAATTACCGTGCCATCTGCTGATCTACGAATGCATGATTAGGCCTGACATCCACCGTCGTGCTACTTTGACTCCACTAGAGGGCGCTGCAGTGTCTGAAGGGGTGGCGACGCTGAAGCAAAGGGGTTTAGGAGGGGTAGCGGAGGGAGGAGGAAAAGAAGCAAGGAGGGAGGCAGGCTAGGACGGTCAGCATGACCTGTGACCCCCGTTTGACCCTTGGGAGGGGCCTGCCACAGGTGTTAGTGGTGGTGAAGGGGTTATTTGCGCAACTCAAAGACAAAGACGCCATGCAAAAAGCGACGGCAGGCCACGTCATGCACAACCCCCGAGCACCGAGGTCAGTTTCAGCTCCAGCCTAGGCTGACCCAGTCTGGCCCAGCTCAGCCCCGCAGAGGGTCATGCAATCACATCGCTGTGGAGGGAGGAGAGAAACAGAGGTCAGAGAGAGAATGCTGGGGTCAGGGTTGGGGGAGGAACAGAGGTCGGAGAGAGAAATGTACATGCTGGGGTCAGGGTGAGTGTGGGGGGGGGGGGGGGGGGCAGAGGTCAGAGAGAGAAATGTTCATGCTGGGGTCAGGGTTAGTGGTGACAGGAGAATGTCTGATAGGCCACACGCAGAGCGGCGTGAAAAGACAGATCAATCTGACCAATGAAAAGGAAAAGTGGGTGTTACAAGCCAAGTCAAGCCAATCAAAGGGTAGGGGGGGTCAAAGTAAAGCGGACCAATCATCTACATCCCAGTACACTCTTGTGGCATTTGACGACGGCTTTTAAAACTCCAACTCTGTGACAAACATTCACCTTTCAACATACCCTGATAGACCGAACCCCCTTTTGTTTGTTACATGATATAATCGTCCATCCAAAAAATAAAAACAGCAAAGTGCTTACTGTTGGTTTGAAGGTTTCATAGTGAGTATCATGGCATGGGCCTATGAGGCAAACAAAAAATGTGGAGGTTGAGTGGTGCTGGAACAGTGGTTAAGACAAAACCCTGACAGGAATCTAAAAGACTGCCCACAGGCAATACTAGTAGCTGTTCTAACACCTACACTGACAAGAACACATCTAGACTGTTTAGAATCAAGAGTCTGCTGCTTTGGACTGTTTAGAATCAGAGTCCATTGTTCTGGACTGTTCAGAATCAGAGTATTTTGTTCTAGAATTCAGATCATTCTCCCGAGTCATTGTTCTAGTACAACCTGCAACATCAGTTCATATCTTAGGGCTCAGACTGCTCCCATGTTATCTAGAAAAGGATTCTTATTTTTTTTTTAATCTTTTAGTCTAGTCATGAACACTTACAGATTATAAAGTGTGTATAAAACGATCCGTTATAATTCCATTCTTACACACACAAAAAAAAGGAATTTAACATCAACTTACGATAGGTATATTGGCCATTTGAGCTATTCTTTAACGTTCCCCTCACAACAGACAAATAAACACTGTCTTAACATCAACTAACTGGACAAACAGCACTTAACACACACTATGAATAATGTGGATATCAAACACTATCCCATGCTGCGTCCCTCTTTTCAAATCTCGATGAACAGTTATTTTCTTTAGCTACGTAATAAGATACTGCAATGGATTCCGAGGTTAAAAAATATCCTCCATATTTTTGTATAAAAATGTCAGACATCTGTTGTCAATTTCACTATGGAAACCACATCCCTGCTTGTGTAACAACCGAAACAGTTTTTTTTTTTTTTTTTTTAAAGACTCCCGGAAAGAAAAAGAAAATAAATCCATGACATCCATCAGTAACAGGTGGAGAAAGGTGCTTCTACATGTCCAATTTAGAGTGGCTTCTTTATGAGACAGTCGCTCCGGAAAAAGAAGATGTGCGTGGTGTGGGAAGCAGCTCCAACAGAGCCCACACAGCCTTGAAACCCAAAGGGGGGGCCCTGGACCTTGCTGTGTGTGTGTGTGTTTGGGGGGGGGTCATCCAGATTGGGGAAGGCTGTTTTTTGGAGCTGACTAGAAGGTCATTATGCACCTGACACTAACATAGCACCTGCTAAGGGGGCGGTGTGTGTGTGTGTGTGTGTGTGTGTGTGTGTATGGGGGGGTATTGAGTTGCTTTAGGTAAAATAAGCAGTTACCAGGTAGTGGGGGCTGCAGTCAGTATACCTACTGGGTCTACCTGGATGGACCAGGGTAAGAATGCCAGTTTTATGGGGGATCCTAGGGGCTGGTATTAGGGAGGGCGGGGGTTAGACAGTATATCTCTGTAGCCACTGGTCCTCTGTCTACCTGGCTGTAGCTGGCTGAACGTGGCCGGGGTAGGAGCGCCGGCTGCTGGTGGCCTGTCTCTGGCGGGCCAGGAAGGACTGTCCGGAGCCCGTGCTGGCCAGGCGGTCCTCTGCTGCCTTCTTCTGGAGCGCCATGCCCTGGGGGAAGACGTGGAGGGTCATGTCCTTGGAGGGAGGATGGCGGGCGATACGATTCTCGGACATTGTTTATAATAACTAAATAACTGCCAGCGCCTTCTTAAAAACGTAGCACAAAAGTAACATTTCGTAATGTGTTTCAGAAGTGAAATGCATCTGTGGAAAGGATTCAAGTGTTTTTTTTGGTCTATCATGAAGTGAACGAAGTAACAAAGACTAGAGCGCCCTCTAGGGGCCAGAACAAAAAAAACGTGTTACGCCCCACTTTGAACCCAACCCGGGTGAAGTGGAGCGAGCCATTTACCATGTTGTACCAGGCAGACACGATCAGCTTCTCCTCATGATCTCGCTGACTCTTGGTCTTGTCCATCTCTTTCTGTTGGAGGGACAACAACGGCGTTTGAAAACCTTCTTCCTGAGACGCAGACAGTTTCAGACCTCAGCTACGGCATCGAACGTTTACGTGACGCTACATGAACATCTTAAAGTGCTATTAAAAAGTACGCACGTCTAAAGGGCCAGTTGGCTGGGCGCCGAATACAAAAACGAGTCATCTAAGAAAAGAAAGATTCGCACACCAAGATAGCTGCCATTTATCGTTCTTTAAGGCAGTGACGTTTCGTGCACGAGGCTCTTAACCAGACTTCTGATACAAAACAGAAAATGAACCCATCTCAAAACCGATGAACGGGAGCTATCTTGGTGTGCGAATCTTTACTATCTCGGATTATTAGATGACGTCTCCTCTTCATTAAGTAGGGAGCATGTTTCTAAAGCCCCCCCCCCCCCCCCCCCCCTGTACCTCCAAGGAGTGCAGCATCCTCTCCCGCTCCTGCAGCTGGTTCTTCAGGGCCTGGACCTCCGGCGCGGAGCCCTGGTTCTGCTTGGGGTCCAGGGTCCGGATCACCTGAGAGGGGAGGACCAACTGTTTACATCACTCTGTCAAAGGGTCTGTACAAGACCAAGACTATAGATTCATTTTTTTTACATGATTAAAAAATGCATATCATGTCAAGCGTTCAACATAAACACTTCGTAATCAAAGACCTCATTTTCTTTTGGCATTCCCCTTTTTTTTAAACAACCGTTTACGAATCAAAACGTTGCCTTTTAGAAGTCCTTTTTGTTCAGACACCGTCAAATATTCAAATAATAACCCAAGCGGTGAACTGAGCGCTGTGTGATAGCGAGCTACGGCAGCACTACTTACGCTCTTGGCCTTCTCCAGGTATTTCTTATACCTCTCCTCCATCTGCTTCATGTCCTCGTCTTTCTTCTTCAACGCCTCTTCCAGGTCGTCCACCCGCTGGGCTGGAGGGGAAACAGCAGAGCACCAACAACAACGCTGTTCACTCAACCCTAGATCCACACTAACGGGGGAGAGAGAGCGGTCCGCTGCAGCCACGGTCAGTGTGCGTTATAGACGTTAGGCTTGAGGTAAAAATCAAGTCTAAGTTGGTAGTCATGAAGAGATCGCGCAGCCTCTGGTGATGATGATGATAATATTTAATAATACCTATATTTGTCTCTTCTATCACGATACTTTATAGGAAGAGTGTAATATAGGTGCTTCCGGCCTCACCACTGGCTGAGTATTTGGGCTCCAGGTCATCGATGTAGGCACTCTTCTTCAGGAGCTCATTATTCACCCCACGCAGTGTCTCCCTGGAACATGAACAGGATGACGTCAGCACTTTCACTGAGACACATTTAAGCCAATCAGATACGGTTCAGTAAACGGGAACAACTTTTTTTTTAAAGAAGAAAAAATATATATATTCTTGTGCTTTTATCTCGAGGAGCACTTACATGTGTTCTTCATATTTCTTCTTTATGATGAGTGACTGCAGAGGAAATGAAAAAAAGAACGAATTCAGTCTTTTTAAATGAACAAAAATGTAATAATGTGTTTTCGAACTGTCCTTGGGGCTTTGATGACCTTTGTTGGATAAAGCTGTTTTGAATAATAATGTATTGACGAAATCCATACACTAAGAAAAGTCTATATAGAAGAAAAGTGAAATAGGGTCACTTTTGGCTCATGTACACCAAACTCTTTCGGTATGGTACCCTTGAAACAGTTACCTAACCCGTGCCAACCTGTTCCTAACCCAAGATCCATTTCGCGTTTTCACTGCCAACAGCTACGCTAAAACGTAGATGGGTATGTAAATGTAAGTCCGGGTCAGTGTGCTAGGAACCTTACCCAAGGGGCTATCGAAAAAACAGGATGAAACGGAACAGTTATTTTCCGTACCTTCCACGACTTTTGCCGATGGAAACGCGAAAATAACCGTTCCGTTGTGTAACAAACTGGATGTAACTGAAGCAGACCATTTTGGTGGGAATGAGCCATTTGTATCAGGTGGGCCAATATATTTTAGTTGAATAACAGAAGCGTCTTAACCATTCCAACAGAGGGCATCAAAGAGCAGAAAAATAGTACAGTCAGTCCCTTACTGGTCCTCTGATACTAAAAACCTCCTAGATTATACCGAATCAATGTGTGAAATAGATTGTGTGTAAAAAAAAATAAACTAAATCACACTGGGAAACACAGCGACAGGCCTTGTCGATCTGTTTAACACGGCCCATATATGGGCAGACACCAAGGCAGGGGCAACGAAGCTTCTGCCCACAGCTGATCTAGCGATCTAACGTGGTGCGCCACGGCAGGATTGGAAAAAACAAGGGCCTCCATTCACGAGATTAGACAACCATGAACACATTCAGAGATGAGATCCGAACCACCGGCAAAGCAGCGCGGGTTGATCAGCGGGAATCGGATCTTCCTGAATCAGGTGGAGGGGGCGCTACAAGCAGAAGGAGCTGATCAAAGTAAAGGCTAGGAGGGGACGGAGACAACCCGGAAAAGAAGAGGCTCTACACCCGGGAACGACTAGTCGGAAATACGGCTGTGGAACTACCCAAAGAAGGGGATACAAGGTGGAATTATCCTCCGAGCCATACTTACAAAGTCCTGAGAGGAAGAGGGAGGCGAGTTAAAAAGAAGAAAATGGATTTATCTTTAGATTGATAGGGTAGAACCGAAAACCCACAGAGAGAGACAAAGTTTACTTTCGGTTATGCAGTCGACAGTCACACGGTAGATTGGGGGGGGGGGGGGGGGCAAGAGGAGCGGCGACGTAAACGAGCGCACGCAAACACACGTAAAACAAACGCTCCCTCCGCCTCCGATGTCACCACACACATCACTTCCTCCTTGTGACGTCATCGATGAGCGAGGCACCCTGTCCAATCAGGAGGGCAACACACACAAGGCCTAACGCCTCCAGGGGTAAGCTACAGTCTCCCCAGTACTAGAGAATGGTTAGGTGACACGACCACACATAAGACACAGGAGAGAAAACACAGAGAGAGAGAGGGAGAGAGAGACACACACACACACACACACACACACACACAAGAACACCACAAACTTGGGTTGAGAGAGTGCATTAGTGCAGGTTAGTGTGACAAAGCAAAAATAAAACTAACATTCATCAAGCATGCAACTCAGACTATTTGTAATATAGAGCTATTGAATCCTTCCAGCGATGTGGGTTCTGAAACTGACAGTGAAAATCGTGTTTGCTAGTCAACACAGCCACATTGAACTTGACTGAAAACTGTTTCAGAATCTAATTAAGTTTTAGTAAATGTTCAAACATTATAATAACACAGTTAACTTAATAAACATCATAAAGTGTCCAGTATGCGTATAGCCTTTTTAAAAAAGCCTTTAAATGGCTTGGCACATTAGCTAACTTAACTTAGAGTTAAGTTTGTCTACATTCCAGCGCTAACTAGTGTAAGGGCCAAATTTGGGCACCCTAACGGATGTTTAAGTCTGAGCTGTTGTTCAAATGTGTGAGGGAAGGGTCAGAGTGAAGGCCAGGTCACCAAAGAGATGACATGTGCTTCTCTGAGACACTGAAGACTGAAGGTTTGGACACACTTCCTCATTCAAGTCAATGGGAAAGTGTGTCCAACCTTTTGACTGATACATGTATACCTGTAGCTGCTAGTTAGAGGTAGTTTTGTTTACAGTCAGTCGAGCGGGAACAAGGTAGACAAAGGCCATGATACCGTAGCAGCGAGTTGAGAGCTAGCTCCAGCGCTAACTAACTAGGTAGATAGATTCTCAGAACAGAGGCCTTGGTATGGTAACAGCTAGTTAGAGCTAGCTCCAGCGCTAACTAACTAGGTAGATAGATTCTCAGAACAGAGGCCTTGTTATGGTAACAGCTAGTTAGAGCTAGCTCCAGCGCTAACTAACTAGGTAGATAGATTCTCAGAACAGAGGCCTTGGTATGGTAGCAGCTAGTTAGAGCTAGCTCCAGCGCTAACTAACTAGGTAGATAGATTCTCAGAACAGAGGCCTTGGTATGGTAACAGCTAGTTAGAGCTACCTCCAGCGCTAACTAACTAACTCAGTAGATAAATACTCAGAACATGGGCCTGGGTATGGTAGCAGCTAGTTAGAGCTACCTCCAGCGCTAACTAACTAACTCGGTAGATAGATACACTCACGTTGTCTGCTTTAGAGCCCTGCTCCTGGAGCGTCTTCTGAAGCTCCTCCACCTGACTCTGTCCCTCCATCAGCCTCTGGTTCACAAGCCTGGGGGGAGGGGGGCGGGCACACACACACACACACACACACACACACACACACACACACACACACACACACACACACACACACACACACACACACACACACACACACACACACACACACACACACACACACACACACAGCAAAAGGTGCATAGAAAATTTTGTCAAACTAACTTGTAAGATTTTTACATAAATGTTTTTGTGACATACTGTGATATTAACATAGCATGGTGATAATCAACTTTAGACATAAGGCATAAGAAATTAAGTCCACTTTGTCCAGCTATGCTAAGTTGTGTTCTATGATCAGTAGTGTTGTGTCCAGTGTGAATACTAAGTTGTGTCCTAACGTCAGTAGTGTAGTGTGCAGTATGTATACTAAGTAGTGTCCTATGGTCAGTAGTGTCCAGTATGCATACTAAGTTGCATCCTATGGTCAGTAGTGTCCAGTATGCATACTAAGTTGTGTCCTATGGTCAGTAGTGTACAGTATGCATACTAAGTTGTGTCCTATGGTCAGTAGTGTAGTGTGAAGTATGTATACTAAGTTGTGTCCTATGGTCAGTAGTTTCCATTACGTATACTAAGGTGTGTCCTGTGGTCAGTAGTGTAGTGTGAAGTACGTATACTAAGTTGTGTCCTATGGTCAGTAGTGTAGTGTGAAGTATATATACTAAGTTGTGTCCTATGGTCAGTAGTTTCCATTACGTATACTAAGTTGTGTCCTGTGGTCAGTAGTGTAGTGTGAAGTATGTATACTAAGATGTGTCCTATGGTCAGTAGTTTCCATTACGTATACTAAGTTGTGTCCTGTGGTCAGTAGTGTAGTGTGAAGTACGTATACTAAGTTGTGTCCTATGGTCAGTAGTGTCCATTACGTATACTAAGTTGTGTCCTGTGGTCAGTAGTGTAGTGTGAAGTATGCATACTAAGTTGTGTCCTGTGGTCAGTGTGTGTGTAGCTCACCGGTTCTCCGTCTCCAGCTCGTTCTTCCTGCTGTTGGCGTCCTCCAGTAGACTCTGGAGCATGGCGATCTTCTCGTTGTCCGAGCCCTCCTGAGCCAGCTTCAGCATCTTGTTCTCATGCTGCAGTCGGATCAGACGCTCCCTGACACACAAAGTGGACGACCAGGAGCACGTTAGCACACATTAAAAAAAATACTGATTATAAAAGTGTAATTCAACACTGTATTGAACATATTCAAAGAAAGATGAACAATGCAATGTTTAAGTTTAACAAAATATTAGTTAAGACAATGTGATGGGGAAGTGGTAGCATGTTAGCCAATACAGTATCACACCCAACACAGCCTATAATTCACAACCCAAGACAAACTAAAAGACAGTTCCACAGATGTCAGCACACGTGAGGACCCCCCCCCCCCCCCCACACCCACACACACACACACACACACACACACACACACACACACACACACGTTGGAACAAAAGCCACGCCGTTGGCCTTACAACAAGGAGTGGCAAAACAACTAGTTCTCACAGTCATAACAATAGTCGGTGTTTGATACCTTTGGTAAAACACTAATAAACATGCAGGATCTGGTTTTATAATCCAGGTCGTTAAGTCATGTACAGACAGGTTTAAAGTTAAGAGGCCGTTTTGGGGACAGGTTGCGGCTGCTTTTCCAGTGGAGAAGTCTGAACTGAACTCTCAGGTCTCTCAGCTAGGCAAGTCTGACTGCAGCAAGGCATTCTTGGTGTAATGGAACGGTTATTATAGAACACTGAACTCTCAGGTCTCTCAGCTAGGCTAGGCTAGGCTAGTCCGACTGCAGCAAGGCATTCTGGGACTCTTGGAAAGCAACCGGCCGGCTGATGTAACTCCCTCATCTGGAATTTGAGCGTTATGTAACCAACTCCACATGTGCATTCTCTCTCTCTCTCTCTCTCTCTCTCCCTCTCCCTCTCCCTCTCTCACAAACACTCTCACACACAAACACTCTCGCACACAAACACTCTCGCACACAAACAGGCACATACCGAGAGGAAACTCGGGCCCACACCTGCCCTTACAAAGCATTTCCGAGGCAGAGGGAGGAAAGGGCACCAACGGGAAAAGATTCAAAGCCCTCGGGGGGGAGCGGGGAGGGGAGGGAGGGGAGGACGGCAAACGGAGCGACGGAGGGCCAGAGAGGAAAGAGACTCGTTCGTTTAGGGGAGTAGACCGGCCAGCGTTCTGAAGCCCTCTCATGGCACGCGTAAATGAGCTCCGAGGAGGTTTGATCAGACACCGGCCAGTCGCTGCCTTTCTCTGTTTTCACAGTCAGACGCGTGATTGGAGTGGGACAGGGAGCGGGACGTGCCCATCCCGTACGAGAACGCTGGGAATGCGTTTGAGGGATCTGTGAAAGTAAAGATTAGGGCTGGAAAAACGGGAGGCACGATGAAACATTGATTCCACCGTGCAGTGGAATTCCTCAGGATGTTGTGTTGCGGTGCTGAATAAAAGTCAACCAAAGGGGAAATAGGAGTTTGAGTGAGATGTAAAACATGTCAGGGTGGGGTCATGAGCCTTTTCAAAGCCGTCAGTGGAATGTTGCCTTGGGTTCGGAGGTCGTACCGGATCTCTGGAGTGACGATCTCCGCCGCCAGCGAATCGGAGGCCTCGTTACTGCCGAGCGGGACGAGTCCTGGACAAAAAGGAGAGGGCGGTTACATTTCCACGGCGCGGAGAGTTACCGGGACGACGTCTCAACCAGGCGCAGGAGGAGCAGCCATCATCCCGCTCGGTTCTAACAGCAGAGGGCAAGCGGGACGGTGTGGAACCTGTTCTACTTAAACCCATCAGCCATGCTCTCTGCACAGAGCGCTGTGACCTGACACACAGACGAATAGAGAACCTATCTGAACCCTTCTCAATCTACTAACGTCATAACCATAACTAACAGGAAAAAATCAATGTACAATACTCAATACATAAAGTGTCACGGGTTTAGTTTTCCATGTTGGTCTCTGGACACGTGGTTTTTGTAGACAGAACTTTATTGATCACTTTACACATTATAGAACATGGAACCATATGTAGACTGAGGAGAGCTGAGAGGTTGAAGCAAAGGAGAGTATATTTAGACTGAGGAGAGGAGAGAGGAGGTAGAAGCAGAGGGGAGTACATTTAGACTGAGGAGAGGAGAGAGGAGGTAGAAGCAGAGGAGAGCACATTTAGACTGAGGAGAGGAGAGAGGAGGTAGAAGCAGAGGAGAGTACATTTGGACTGAGGAGAGGAGAGAGGAGGTAGAAGCAGAGGAGAGCACATTTAGACTGAGGAGAGGAGAGAGGAGGTAGAAGCAGAGGAGAGTACATTTAGACTGAGGAGAGGAGAGAGGAGGTAGAAGCAGAGGAGAGTACATTTGGACTGAGGAGAGGAGAGAGGAGGTGGCAGCAGAGAGGAGAGGAGGTGGCAGCAGAGAGGAGTTATACCTTTGGTCAACTGTCCTTCCTGGGCCTGAACACAACGCAGCTCCTCGATGGTCTCCTTCAGAGAGTCTCTCTCTGTCCGCATACGCTGCCGAG
>CM030172.1:6085990-6108490 GCA_017639675.1 Aplochiton taeniatus
AAAGACTAAAACATAAGCTAGTTAACCCAAATTCCAATTCTGATGTGCAAAACTAACATTAAGGATTTATTTTATAAACGCATCCACTATAAATCACAAATTCCCAGAGAAATCCCACTTATTTTATTTCAACAGGTATAAATGCAAGCACACAAAGAAACAAAGGCAAACCGACACATTCTGACAGTGCAAACAGGGTAACATGCAGTTCAGGTGGTCCTCTCTAGGTGACTGGGGAGGACTCTACTCCTCCACACAAAGCCAAGCGGCAGCTGTGCTCTTTGAGAAACAGTCATGGTGGTCGGCCAAATACACAGTATCTTTGGAGAATCTTTGGAGTATCTTTGGAGTATCTTTGCAGTATCTTTGCAGTGTCTTTGCAGTGTCTTTGCAGTGTCTTTGCAGTATCTTTGCAGTATCTTTGGAGAATCTTTAGTGTATCTTTGGAGAATCTTTGGAGAAACTTTGGAGTGTCTTTAGAGAATCTTTGGGGAATTTTTAGAGTACGTTTGGAGTATCTATATAGAATCTTTGAAGAATCTTTAGAGTACGATTGGAGAATCTTTGGCCATATTTAGAGAATCTTTAGGGTTACCACTGGGGGCTTTAAAGAGAGTGAGGGGGTCACTAGGTCACATTGTTGAGTCCTGTTGGGTCCTAAAATGACCTTCACTGATTAAAACTACACAAAAGCCACAGAAACACATACTAGAACAGTGACTCTCGGGGGGGGGGGGTCCCTCTGTTCTATAGGGACGTCTGTCATCCTGCAATCAACACAATGCGCAGAGGAGCCCTCACTGGATTTAAGACCCAGTCAACGCTGTTGTTGGTCAGCTGTGAATTGTGCCTTGGGAGTAACACACGGAATCATGTTTCTCTGCGGCCATTTTCTCTGGTTTACCACCAGAGAGGGAGAGGGCCCTCTTTGACCGAAACACAGAGAAGGAGCAGTCGCAGCAGCTACTTTCTGGTGTCAGCGCCGTCAAACCACTCCCTGCCTGCCGTAGCCATGGAAACCGTTGTGGCGCGTACACACACACACACACACACACACACACACACACACACACACACACACACACACACACACACACACACACACACACACACACACACACACACACACACCAAGTAGGGTTAACAGGAAGTGGGGAAAAGGGTCAGGGGGGGCAGAGGGGTTAGTTTATGGGGTGTGGTGACGAAGCACGCAGCATTGATGTCGACAGGACAGCTGATGCGTGCACGCACACACACACGCACACACACACACACACACGCGCACACGCACGCACTTGGGTTAGAGTAGCCCACACTGCAGGGGATATGCTATGGACAAGCAGACTGCAAATCCAGGGCTTTGACACAGCAAACACGAGGGATTGATAAAAAAAGAGAGAGAGGAGAGGAAGAAGAAAAAGTGTTGATTTACCCTCTCCTCTAGTTCAATATAGTCTAACCTCAGTCTATCTCGCTCTTCTTGGACATGGCAGGCCTTGAAAGCAAGGCACAGTGTGAGGATTCAGTCAGTTTAAAAAATAATAATAAAGAGATCAATAATCATACAATAAGAGTGCAACAAAATAATATGGTGCATAATTCGAATACAACGCATAGTCTTAAAAAGGGTGGTAGAAGGATGCCTCCTGAAAAGAGGCAGGGCGACTCTCCCCACAATAATACAAAAATAAACCTAATCCGCTCTCACAATGCATTGTGGGTGAAGCCTCTCTGCACCCACTTCCTGTTTAAGGTTAAGAACGTCTCTGGTAAAGTTCTGTTGACTTCCTGGTCTGACGTCATACTGTCAGACGCTCTTAACCAGGAGGTCATCATCGATCAATGCAGGAACGCGCGGGTCAAAAATTGGCCATGACGGCCTGGGGTCACGCAGAGGTCACGACGGTCCGGTCCCCCCCCCCCTCCCCCCACCCACCCACCCACCTGCATGTCCAGCTCGTGGCACCGCTGGGCGATCTCCTCCTTGGTGGCCAAAGCGTCGTTCAGCTCCTCCACCGCCTTTTTCAGCTGGAAAAAGGAAAGAACCGTTCACGGGTGGTTTGGCCTTGGAAAGGAGATCTTTCTTGTTTTTTTTCTTCTATACAGTGTGGGATGGGGATTGACAGGCCGCCCGCCCGCTGCGCCGCCAGAGGAAAGGAGGGTTAAAGGTCACACTTTACCTGTCTGTCGAGGTCGATGTACGAGTCGCTTCCTCCCGACACGGGTGTCTCTTTACTCATCAGCTGTGAAACGAGGACAGGGTGGTTAGCGTGGCGTTTCACCCACATTCCACTTTCCTTCGATGTGGACCCAGTTGAGGAGTGATCTCACGCTTGGCAGAGACTACAGCGGGTGGACCTTGTGAGTGGCGAACGCATGGAGGCCTACCTCTTGGATGGCTGTCATGACAACGTGTTGAACCGATTCCTCCATCATCATTATGGTCTGGATGTATTCTGTGAGGATGAAGAGACACAGATGGATGAACGCCTTTAAACACGCGCGCGCACACACACGCGCACGCACACACACACACACACACACACACGTAAACCCAAACAAACTAAACGCATATACAGTCTGCGCGCGCACGCACACACACACACACACACACACACACACACACACACACACACACACACACACACACACACACACACACACACACACACACACACACACACACACACACACACACACCTTGTTTCTGTTCACAGTTGACGGCGCAGCCCAGGATGAGCTGCAGCATTCGGCCCAGCTCAGCCGGGTCAGAGTGCTCCCCGACCAGGTTGACGTCCGGCAGGGTGAAGTCATTGATCTGCTGGCCCAGGATCTAGACAGGTACAGGCACACTTTAGTTCAACGGCCAGGAGCCACACCTTTGAATGGTGGTTTGGTTGGGAACACATTCCCCCTGCCTGGTTTGTGTGTGTGAGCGATGTGTATTTCCCTCTCCTCTTACCTCCTGGTTGTAATCCACGATGGCCTTCAGGATTTTCTTGAGGTTGCTGACCTGAAACGGAGGGACAGTCAAACACGTTTGATCAACGCCAACCTTGGAACGCCGAAGCTTTTAGAGAAGAGAGAATCAAGAGAGAGAGAGAGAGAGAGAGAGAGAGAGAGAGAGTGGAGGAGAGGCGAGGCGGTCCATACCTTCAGCCTCCAGTTGTCCCCGACGTCAGGCTTGATCCGGCTGATCCAGCTGTCGCTGAAGAACACCACGTCTCTGGAGAACAGTGAGGAGACAGGGAGAAGAGAGAGCGAGGTGAGCATGAGACCTAGCGCACCAGCAGAGTCAGGAAGTCCCAATGTGAACCAGTCAGGCAACGGGAGATCAAAACATAACCCCAAACGTTTTCAGCTTCAAGGCATAAGAAAATTTTTTTTTTTTTTTCCTACAACAACTGAATCGACAACAAATCAGCTAGGGTACATTTTGATTGCAGTTTATGAAATTGTTATATAAATAAAGAGAGAAAGAAAAGAAAAAGACAAACACTACGACAATGTTTTTAGCGCCATCACACAAAAACAAACTTGATTTGAGGCTGTCAAAGCGTGTGATGCATCAGCACAGCGCACAGACAACCCCCCCCCCCCCCCCCCCCCCCCCCCCCCCCCCCCTCCCCCCTCTGCTCAAAAAGAGCCCAGCTCACACGGAGGACAGACGGGAGGACAACGTACATTTTCTGCAGGGCCTGCGCCATGACAACTCCACTGGTGAGGTCCTCCACTGTTTTGCAGGGCGCCTCCACGCCAAAGGTTTGAATCTGAAACACAAAACACACACGCACACGCACACGCACACGCACGCACACACACACACACACACACACACACACACACACACACACACACACTTCAGAACAAATCTTTATCCTCCAGTATTTGATGCTAGCCACAACATCCAGGTCAGGTCAGCACGACCCAGACATACAATCTACACGCCACGTTACGTTCCGAGCGCTGGAGACGTCTATGGCACGTAGTGTTCACGGATGCTTGCCTCGTTGATCTTCAGGGCCATGCTCACGAGTGATAGAGACCGCTAGTTCCCACAACGTTTGCACTTTGAGAGATGTCTGGGTTGTGCTGAGGGCTGTTTTATCTGGACAGGATGTCAATAGCTCCCCGCGAGCTGGCCTGCAGGCGCCATGACCTTGGTCACCAGACAGAGACAGTAGCTAAGCTGATGGAGAGACAGAGAGTGTGTGTGTGTGTGTGTGTGTGTGTACGCTCTGCAGCTGATTCCGTGGGCCATCTGCCCGGCTGGAAAAACACAGCTGCTCCCGTTGCTCTCTCTGGCTAACTTCTCCCAAGTTTCATTATTTCAAATCCACATCTCCCTTCACTTTCCTTCCCTCTCTTCCACCCTCCTAGCTTCCATGGCCACAACGTTTGGGTGGGTGGGTGGGTCTCTCTCTCTCTCTCTCTCTCTCTCTCTCTCTCTCTCTCTCTCTCTCTCTCTCTCTCTCTCTCTCTCTCTCTCTCTCTCTCTCTCTCTCTCTCTCTCTCTCTCTCTCTCTCTCTCTCTCTCTCTCTCTCTCTCTCTCTCTCTCTCTCTCTCTCTCTCTCTCTCTCTCTCTCTCTCTCTCTCTCTCTCTCTCTCTCTCTCTCTCTCTCTCTCTCTCTCTCTCTCTCTCTCTCTCTCTCTCTCTCTCTCTCTCTCTCTCTCTCTCCCCTTTAATCTAACAAGCTGCACTCAGTGGCCATATGTTTTGAAGACCAGAGAAATTAAGGAAGGAATGTAGGAATTTCACAGGCGACGTACGTGTGTGTGTGTGTGTGTGTGTGTGTGTGTGTGTGTGTGTGTGTGTCAGTCTAATCTAATGATACAGCAGTGATACCTATCTAGAACGGGTTGTACCGAATTCTCCCCGGTGTAGCCGATGTAAACAAAGCAAAGCCATGACCCTGGTGTGACACACTCGTCAGCAGGGGCGAACGACGACGTCACAAAGCCCTAGTGTCAGAACGAGCCCGCCCACACACACACACACACACACACACACACACACCGTGGTAGAGTGCTTCACCACTGAGATTTACAGCACTGATAGTGTCAGAACGGGCCCACACACACACACACACACACAACGGGCCCACACACAGCACACACAGTGGCGGAGTGCGGTCTCCACCACCGTGATTTACAGCACTGATAGTGCCAGGAGGCAGGCTGCTCACAGCCTCCCCAGCCAACAAAAGCATTTAGTCATTCAGTTGTCATAAATAAAGGTTCTATTGCTCAAGATCTTGCCAACTCTGAGAACCTGGATTACATGGTAGGTGCGCAAACTTTGAGAAAATGTTGATGATAAATAGAGGAGGTGAAAGAGGAGTTACAGACTAAAGTAGATCAAAACAATCTTGTTCTATGCCTCAAGTGGGCCAGAACACTAGTTCTAGGTCACAAGTGGGCCAAAACACTCCAAACACAGTTCTAAGGCCAGCAAACAAGCTGTTTAGTCTGGAACTTGTCTAGCTAAGATCCACTTCCTCAATCTACCTAACAGCCCTACAAAGTGTGTGCTAAGCCGCTTCCTCACCCAGCAGTCCTGTAACCTAGCAACAGTAATGCACAGCCACCCAGGGGCTGGTTGACCCCTCATTAGAGAGGTTACATCCTGCTGTGTCAGGTTTGAAGGGCTGGGAGGGATGCTCACGCCACTGCACGTTCACAAACGCTGGGGAACTCATTCAGGCGCGTACACACACACACAGACACACACAGTAACACACACACACAGACACAGACACAGACACAGACACACACACACACACACACACACACACACACACACACACACACACACACACACACACACACACACACACACACACACACAGACACATTTTTCTTTCCTATTCATTGGTATTTGTTTGCAACACTAGTTAGCTAGTCTTCCTCTGTCTACTGCCTATGTCTTTGTTGTGTGTACCAGCTGTTTACCATGGGGGGGACAGGTCCACAACGCAACACACACCGAAAGTCTCACACACACACACACACACACACACACACACACACACACACACACACACACACACACACACACACACACACACCACCCATAGAGAATAGGAATGCATGCAGATCACGTGGCCTCTTTGTGTGGACAGAGATGCAGGCAGGCTATGCCTTTGAAGAGAAGCGTCCAGCGCCAAACGGCCAAACGGTTCCTTCACAACACGCCGTCCAACGAAACTCTCTATTGTGTCAAAGTTGAAGGGGGACAAACAGCAAAAAAGAAAAAAGAAACTGTACCAGCCATTTCTCTTCCAGAAGATTCTAGATCCATTCAGGTCAGCCCGCGGTTAGGCTCTATACTCTGACCTAGATTGGAGATTGAGGAACGCCGACTGATCCAGGTGGAGACTAAGTCTGTCTGCTTGACAACCATCCAAGCAACAAGCCAGTCAGGTGGTCCGTTTTGATGACTAGACTAACGCACTTTCAGACTGAGCACATGATGAGGCTAGGCATGCTAATGTGGTCAAATAGCGGTTCGAATTTCAGCATATCTGCTTGTCAGCTAGACAGTCAGTCATGCCCCCGCCCCCCCATAGCAGTAAAGGAAGCCCCAGCTAGCTAGCCAGACTCATGGTACAGGACAGAACTAGGCCAGTCAACTTAGAGGGGCTGGACCAAAATAATGGCACTTTATTACATAACCATAAGGACTGACTGCACTCCCAAAAGGCTGACACAAATCTCACAGAGTGTGTGTGTGTGTGTGAACACCTAACTATGCCCCCAAGTGTGTGCCATGCACTGGGCTTGGGTGACGTGCCATACATGTGAAAGGGACCTTTGTTAGCGTGGCAGGGAGGAGAAGTGGAAGTGTGAGGCAAGACAGAGAAGACAAGACACCACCAGTCAGAACAATTGCTGCGTGAGAGTGTGTATATCTGTAAGCAAGTCTCCCTTCCCTCCCTTCATATGAAAGCACTTACAGCTTTCAAATGTTCTATTCCCAAATTGGTGCGGGGGCTCCCAAAACAAATGGTAAAATAAGAAAGAACAGGCTAGCGTCTATATCCGGCCTACAGCAGCAGATCCATGCTGGGATTGTTGACATGGTGTCACCGTCAAGATCAAATTGTTGGAGTTGAAGGCCATGGCTATTATCAGACTGACGTTTGCGTGTAGGTGTGTGTGTGTGTGTGTGTTCAGGGGGGAAGAGGAGGGCGTGTGGGCTGAAGATGGGGCCACGATGGATCGGGTTGCACAGCTGTGACAGATCACTACCGCGAAGGACACAGGTGAAGGCTGCTAGCTGGTTACATCATTGGGAAATAAACAAAGACGGCATCTTCAGTGCGCGCGTACACACACACACACACACACATACACATACACACACACACACACACACACACACACGGCATTTCCAAAAGTTCGAAAATTGTAATTGGGTGAGAAAATCTGTGGTAAGGGCTTCATCTTTTTGTTCCTTTTCAAGAGCAGCAATAATGCAGTGGGCATACAATGGCCTGGTTGTCTTGAAAGCCAGGAACCCCTTGATTCTGATGTATGCTCAAGCACAAAGGTTTCGATTCTGGGGGTACAGTGATTTCAAATGTCCCAGTGTTTTGTCTATTCTACTGAACTAGGGCAGCAAGATGGTGGGGAGCCGTATAGAGAATATAGGACAAAGCCCCCAGCCGGAGCATGTGCTTCAAGGATGCAGCGAACCGGAAACAGACCGTTCAATTCTCAGGCCCGCAATTATGTTAACGACATTGACGACCGTCTAGCCAAAGGAGAACGGAGGGAAACATTTCAATATGAATGTCATGGAATTCAGTCAAATTCAAATGTTGAGTGTTGAAAAAGCGACAACGTGCTCGCACTCGCAAAACAACTTGAGGCCGCTGTGGGACGCCGGTGGACTTGGAAGGTCCATAATTCCTTGCTCAGAAGGAGCTTTGGAATTAAGCTGCTGCTGTACTAACCTGTCATTACGAGACCCGTTAAAATGAGGCATTTTCTTCCCTGAACAGCGTTGCCGACAGTTACGCAATTGACATTTCAACTGTGTGAAAAATAAATAAATAAATAAATAATAGAGAATTTTGCCACGGTTAGGTGTGAGTGTGTGTGGGGGGGGTCAGGCCCAGTCATCGCCTCTCAAGCTATGGGAGCAGCCGCATACTTCAGCCTCATCCTAATCATTCCATCAGCCCAGATAATCAGCCGAGTGACCTGTGGCCTCCACTTTCATTGGCGTCATCATATCTGCCGGTGAGCTGACGAAGTCCCTGTGTGATGAAGCCGACAGGACGCGGTGAACCTGGCAACACGGCAGCTCTTGGCCAATAAGCCTGACTCACTTAATTAGGAAACTTGATCGTGACAAAAAATGTATCATACCACAGAACCGACAAACCAGCTTGTGTAGGCCTATGTAATCGTATTATAAGTAAGGAGATATTTGCCCACTTATGCTGACGTTCTTTGGCCTCTAATGAGGCTAAAGAGCCTATTGTGGTTTGGTTAGCTGCTTAGTTGGAAGTGAATTTGGCTACATCGGACGGAATTGATCAACGGGCTAAATTCTGGGTTCAGGATTCAGAACAAAAACCAGAAATGAAGGCCTGCTTGGTCTGCATGGGCTAGGCTACATTGAGAACTCCAGCAGACTAACCTAGTAGCCTGAGCCCGATTCTAAGAGTGCAGTTTGCTGACAAAACATTGCCCTATCCAGCCTACATGTTGACCATAACTGACGTGGCTGCTTTATATTTAGCCCTCACATGGCGGTTGGGAAACCCTAGCCGGTGACTGGGGAACGGGCCCTGGGGACAGGGATCAGAGCGCACCTCAGGACGGCAACGCCGCTCAGCCTAAGTCCTAGGGCCGCACACCAACACACTGGTCCTGTCAGTAGAACATGTCAAACCACTGGCCTTCAGGCTTACTCTAAATTGCGAGTGACTTTCCAGGACTCATTTTATTAATGTTAAAGTACAATTGAAAATGCATTTTGGGAATAAGAGGATTAAGGTTTCCACAACAAAAAAAGCCAGTGGAAAATAACAGTCCCAGTCAAAATCATCAAGACACAACACAAAAAATACTCCCCTCAACAAAGGTGTGGCTGGAGGAGTAACAACCAGCCTACCAACCAAGGAGAATAACCAGATGCCCGAGTCTGTGCAGTATGCCTCCACTGGGAAGGTTTTCCATATAAAACAACCCTATATATATATATATACATATATATATATATATATATATACATATATATATATATATATATATATATATATATATATATATATATATATATATATATATATATATATATATATATATATATATATATATATATATATATATATATATATATATATATATATATATATATATATATATAGGGTTGTTTTATATTATATTATATATATATATATATATATATATATATATATATATATATATATATATATATATATATATATATATATATATATATATATATAAACAGTACAAGCACCAGTGATGAAACAAGAAAACATGGTCTAGCATCTACTCATCAAACACACAGCCTCTGTAGCCCTTGTCCCATGGAACTTTCTATGAATATGACATTTCTCCTTGACCTACACCTAGCGCCATGACCTACCCTGACACAGATACTTCTACAAGAACTCCATTGCTACTCTGCTGACAGGTATGTGTGGAATGCGAGCCAGGCGCTTTATTCCAGGGGATAGGTGGGGTGGTGGTTCTGTACGTGTGACTCTGTCTACACAAACACAAAGCTGACAAGTACAGGTGAATTGATTTTACCCTGGTGCAGCTGACCCTGTCAGGCTTTTCATGACCTAGGCTACAAAGGTTTCATTAGCGACAGTGTATGTAAAGCATGTATTTCTGTACACTAAAAAGCCTGGACCACATCAACGCAAAATATTTTTGATTTATTTATTGTGTTTGAGAAGTTTTCTCCTATCACTTTTTCCTGCCTAGGCACTTGAACTTGGTGACGGGTGCTGGTGTATTTTAATATGATATATATATATATATATATATATATATATATATATATATATATATATATATATATATATATATATATATATATATATATATATATGAATAAGACTTAACTACCAGGGCTCAGGTTCAGAAAGATATTTGAAAAGACTTGATCCAAGCATATTGGGGACCAAATGCACCGCAATTACTCTCGTTAAGACACTACCCTCATAACCTGCTTTACAAGAAAAGTAACACTTAGGTAGCAACGATGGGGGATAGTGCTAGCTCACCCCATTGTACACACAGCTTGAAAACTTAACAAATGTTAGGAATATAAGCACAGTCGTTCACATAGGGATGACAGTGAAGAAATGCTGTGAATGTCCATGTTAAGACAACAACAACCCACCAGTCAGCTGCGCGATTGTTACTAATGGTTGCGGAAGGTGGTTTGCGCGCTCATGAGAACTTTACGGGTCGTGTTTATTATGGTAAGCCTTATCTAAACAGGTTGAGTTGATAATTCCGATGGTCAAACCATACATGACACAATCAATTGCTCAATACAACCTAAGTCACATGGATGATGATGTGACTGCCACACTGATCCTCTCTCTCTCTCTCTATCTGTTTGTCAATTTATCTTTCGCTATCCATCACTGTACTACAGCAGTGAATAATAAAAATGTGACTAAAGATCAAGATAGCAGTTTCCTATTGTCATATAGCAATGCAGCTTATTCAAATCGGATGTTGTTGTGGTCATCTACTAGATCTAGCTAACGTTGGGTGCTAACATTTCGTTCACTAACGTTAACTTAGCATTCTAACATTAGTTGTCAAATGATTTAATAATTAAAAAAAGGTCATACCCATGTCAAAAGGCTTTCACACAGTTCAACTCGGTCCACTGAATCCAAAGCACTCATCGTTATCAAGTCAGTCCACGTTGACAGACAGCGAATGTTAGCTCTTTATCCAAAAATGGCCAGCTGAAATGGCTAGCGAGCTTAGCTTGACGACCAAACGCCTAGACTGACTCAACGAACTGACTGTGATTCTCTCGCACGGGAATTTCCACTGGCACCAGGATTTCACAAGCCGACCGGAAACTGACCAGACAGATACAATCTACTAAGATATATCTGTTTTAATCATACATTGCTTTATTTACCGCCTCGAATGTTGTTGTTTTATCAAATACAGAGGCACCGAAACAAACACTCAGACAGCCGCCGTCTGTCTCTCCCCGTTATTTTTTTTCCAACCAGCTGGGGCTCCGGGATGCCACCCTGTAGGACGAGAAAGATATCTCGAGCCTGTCAAGAGTAATTCTACTAAAACAATATATCTTATTATTTTAATGATGAATATATCGGATATATATTTTGTATATGTATAATATATGTGAAGACAAACAGATTCAGATATTATATTGCTGGGTTACTGTATAACAGTAAACCGTCAACTCTTTCCCGTAGGCAATACTTTGGACTACGTTATGAGGGTAGGCAGTCTCTTAAGGACCTCTTTGTAAAAATGCGGAAGTATTAGTAGTTGGGCAGCAACTTAGCAACAGTGTAACGTTATGACAGTGGGAAATATTTGAAAAACGGGCATCCCAACATGATATGTTCTAGCTAATTTGACTGGATATGGTAAGCGATCGCATTTAATCATATTTTGGGTTGTTTTGTCTGTGAAGATAAAACATATTTTGCTATCCTCCATTGTCTGATGGCAAAGTGAAAGTATGAACAAGCTAACGCGTTAACATTGCTAACTTAAACTAGCTAGCCATCTGTTACCTAACTGTTACTTCTGTAAGATGCACGTTCACTGTCTTGTCAAGATGCCATTGACAGCTTTGGCTTTTAGTGGCTTAGTGACCACTGTGACACTGGAGACTAGAGAAAACTGGTTATTTACCTCTCTCTTTGCCAGCTCGCTAATGAGCTTGGATGGATGACTGTACCTAGTTTTTAGTCGTGTTCGTTTATTGCATGAGTTATGCGGTAGCTAGTACGTCATACAAACAAGATTGGTCATGTAGTTAGCGAACCATTTTTTGTTTGTTTTGTGCGCTCGTTGTTGGTATTGTGTTCAGTGGTAGACAATATGAGCCGATGTGATGGAGGACAACCATTGTGGCGATGTAAACTACCTGATTCAAGATGAAGACTCACTGATAGAAGGCGTCAGCAACCCCGTGCTGATCGTGGTTGTTCTAAGTGTCACCTTGCTGGGTGGCCTTCTGGCACTGCTCTGCAGGTGAGCCACATATGTATTGTTAAAATAGGCCTACTACTACGAGTTCTACCATCCCACTAGCTGTTTCAAAAAATATCTTAAATAAACGCACTCGCAACTGTATTTAAAACACACGCTTGGTAGTTTATAGTAGCATATTTTTAATTTAGTTAAGAAGACGTTCAATGCTCCACCACGCACTCAGCCCTTTCATATTTGTTCATACTCAGTTACTGATTTGCCCCTCAAGCATATGCCAACAGTTAAAGAATGATGTAAAGTTGGTGTGGCTGAGTGCTACGAATGGCGATGAATATTTTAACCTTTGACCTTTTTACAGAGATGACCACCAGAACATTCACCCTGAGAACCAGGAGCACGTGCGAGCTGTACGCCAGCAGCTCCAATCAGAGCAGGAGGTAAACGATTTAAGAAAATATCTGGAACAACTTTACAAAATGTCTCCTGTCACTATTTTGGGGTGGTTTGGGGTTCTCTTCCCTGTTGTACAAACCAGGTTCAACCAAATAAGACAGTTCCCCGGATTGTACTTTTCTGAGAACGGTGTTGGAGTTGGAGCAGTTGTTCCTGGTGTTGTGTGAGTGACTGTTTCCTCCCTGTATCGTCTACAGGAAACACCTGGCGAGCCCAGGCCTCAGTACTACACAGACATGTCCTGTCCAGTGTGTCTGCAGCAGGCCGTGTTGCCCGTGGAGACCAACTGTGGACACCTCTTCTGTGGTCAGTCAGGCCGTATCTAAGACCTTATCATAACATTGTCATATCGACGTGGCCTGGGTGTTGAGATGAAGTTACGTATGGATATCTACGTCTATACCAATCTCGACAACGGAAGAATTTGAGTGTTTTTCCTGACCATGTGAAAGCCAACGTTATGCATCCATGCTTCCCCCTTTTAACGCGTTGTCCTTTAAGAGTAGAGGGATGCTACCCCGTTCATGATAGAGGCTAGTGGTGTTAAGATCTCAGTGATATAATTGCAAGTTGTTGTTATAATTGCATGCAATTGTTTTTCTCTCTCATCCTAAAGGATCCTGTATAATTGCCTACTGGAGATATGGAAGCTGGTTGGGCGCAATTAACTGTCCCATCTGTCGACAGATGGTAAGATGGGATCCTGTTTTCTGCAAATTTTGGCCCAATAGCTCACTCTGCAGAGGAGCTCACATTGTTCAAATAGCTCGCCGTCTTTGCTAATACTAATCCCATCCACATAATAACAATGAAAACAATGCTTTTGATTTCGCCAAACAGATGGCTTCTAAAGCCGTGTACCTTCACCGGGGCATGCTTTGCATTCGGTTGGATCTCTGCTGCTCTCTGCCACGCTGACCTGTGTTTCCCCCCTCTCCTCCGTTTGCAAGGTAACGTTGCTGTTCCCCCTGTTCCACCAGCACGCTGGCCCCCAGAGGGTCCAGGACGGCGAGGCCGAGCCCCTCCTCATCCTCAGGGACATCAACGACTACAACCGCAGGTTCTCTGGAGAGCCCCGATCAGTGAGTCCCCCGCACAGTGTGGCCCCGTGTGTGTCAATCTGCGGCACTCTCAGGTCTCGGATCAGACTGATGATGAACGACTCATCTCTCCTCCTTTATATCCTCTCTCTGTCTCTGTCTCTCTCTCTCTCTCTCTCTCTCTCTCTTCTACCTTTATCCCTCTCTTTCTCTCCCCCACTCTCTTTCACCTTCCTCCTTTCTCCCTCTCTCCCCTTCCACCCTCATCCCTCTCTTTCTCTCAGATCATGGAGCGGTTGCGTGACGTGCCCACCCTGCTGCGTCACGCCTTCAGGGAGATGTTCTCCATGGGCGGCCTCTTCTGGATGTTCCGCATCCGCATCCTGCTCTGCCTGGTGGGGGCGCTCACCTACCTGGCCTCGCCGCTCGACTTCATCCCCGAGGCCCTGTTCGGCCTGCTGGGCTTCATGGACGACTTCTTCGTCATCCTCCTGCTCTTCGTCTACATCTCCATCATGTACCGGGAGGTGGTGACTCAAAGGCTGGCGGGGTGAGGGATGTCGGCGCGCGCCGCCATCCCGGGTGGTGCCGGTCGGCGGGGCAGAGACGCGCCGGGCGTCTCTCGCTGCTGGGGAGGTCCTATGCACAGCCCCTTACAGAGGAGACGACTCACTGTGTCACGTTTACACTTGCGACGGCTCACAATACGGCTGAAAGCGAGCGAGGCGAATGAAAGTACCGGGGTATGGACCACATAATAGTCCACATGAAAAAGGTTCAAGTTGAACTGGGGGGGATATGCAAAAGTAACTGGAGTTTTTTTTTTTGTCGCGATATTTCAATGCAAGCGCTCATTTTGATTGCCAGCTTTGAGCTTTTTCAGGTGTCTTTTTTTGTTGTTGTTGTTGTTGCTGTTTTCAGCGTTGAGCCATTTTCTGCTGTTGGCTGTGAAACATTTCCCAACATGAACGTGACATTATTTTAGGCTCTAGGCTCGATACAAAGCAAATCGTAAGTGTCTGTAAAAGAGTCATTGCTAACATGTTATCGCGTAGGAAGGGAATCAGATCTCTGCCCTGCAGTTTGTCCCTGGAAGCCCAATATTCAGCCAGGGCCATTTTAACATGCCCATACCACACAGACCCTTGATTGTAGAATTGTTTCACTTACTATCTTTGTCATGTTCAAAAACATGCCACTAAAGGTTACAAGGGATTTAGCGTCATTTCTGTCATCGGCAAAATGGAATGCTTGTCATGTTTAGTATACTTAGTGCTTGGCTCCGCAGTTGCAATAAGGCTATTGTAGGCCCTCAAAATGGCGCCTGGTGCTATGTTGGACTTGTTTCATATCTTTACCACAGTGAGTTATAAAACCATGACCCATGTCATCAAACCACCGGATCAAGACTTTGATTTTTCCATAACATCGAGCTGTATCTATCTGGTTTGTCCTTTCTGTCCATCATGTACGCTTCAGAGAAAAGGTTGTTCAAGTAATGCAGAACAGAGGGAGATAACCACCGTTGCTGACTTATGAGTCTGGCTCTACTGTGTTGTCATGTTGTAATGCTGAGCTGGGCAAGAAATGCAAAGAACAAAGTATTTTCAGTTTAGTCTAGCTGTAAAACAAGATAGAGCTAATGATCGATCATATATTACTCAAATAAACTGTTTTTAACGTCTCTTTTGGGAAACGGTGGGCAATGTTTTTTGTGTTTCTTATTATGAATAACCATTCTTTGCACTGGCAATTCTTCTAATTAAAAAGATCATGCATATTTCAATGTAATCTGTTTACAAAGGGAAGCATTTATGATTTATTTGTTGATATTTAGACATTATTTCTAATTTATTGTGGCTGCCTTTTTTCTTGTAATAAGGAGCAACATTTGCACATAAAACAAATGTTACAGCAGGCAGTTCTTAATTCTTAGATCTTATCTATGATTTGACTACCTTTTTAGCTGAAAATAAATAGTAATCAAATTTGGCCTGGGATTTTCTTTTGGTGCAAAAAACTGCTTTTCATTTATATACCCTGAACTGTATGTATGGGTGCATATGTGTGTACGCTTTTAATTAGACTACTTTGAAACCACCTTGCAAACAACCATGCAGTACTTCTCTGTAACAACAGAGTGCAGTAGATACCACAATAACTAAGTTCCAACTCCTATTTTGATGGCCTTTTTGGTTTTGTGGTTAGCGGTGAAAATAGTTTCACACACTCTAGCATCTTCCTCTTACTCATCTGTCCCTGATAAATGGTTGTCACAGAACTGGCATGCTTCCTTCACACCATATGAACATCTGTAGTAAACAGCATATTTCTCATTACTCAAGCGGCGTCAATAACTGCAGGTGATACATTTAAAGGTGGCAATATTACAAACAACAACACACCCAACCAATTGAGGTGCCCCCTCACTGTCTCAAATTAATTGAAAAGTTATCATTCCAGACTATGAAAGAGTGGTTAAAACCACACACGTTTTCATCCTCCGCTGGCTAACCAGGATTTATCATCGGGAGAGATGCCTGTCTGCGATCTGGCCCTTCGACAGTGACACAGCGAGCTAGAGAAAGTTGTGCCCTGCCTGGTTAGCATATCAACCCTCTGTTTCACGGGCTGGGGTGTCTTAGTCATGCCCGCATAAACAGACCTGGAAATGTCAGCCGTGTGGGGCACACTCACAAAAAGAGCAACAGTAACAACAACCTTAACGACATTGACAACACTACACAATTGTCAGAGAACCCAATAGATTAGGAGGGGGGAAGAGTGCAAAATAACTTGTCGCGCGTTCTTATTCTTATTACAAAGGAGACGAAGAGGATAAACCTAATCTGTTGATGAGGTCGCCACTACGACGACATCGTCACCCCTTTTCACGCTCTCCGGTTCGTTTTGATCCTGTTATTTGACAAAGATGAACTAATCACAATGTTTTTCGTCACTATCTTTCCCCTTGGACTGAACGCTCCGAATGTGTCCCTTCGCCAGATAAAAAGAAGACTATAGATTTCGGCAAAGCCAGTATTATGGGTGTGTGTGGGCGTGGAGGGTGTTCATGCTCGCAGTCCTGTACATCATGTTCTCTCTAACACTGCCTTCTTAATCCTCACTCATTATCAGCTAAAAGCACATTGTATGAGTTTGATAAATAGCATCATAAATCGTGAATGTCAGTGCATCAAGGGCCCGTTCTGGAGACAACCTGACAGACGTCCCCCCTTTGCCTGCCTGCGCTGCCAGATTGAAGCGTTCCCTCCACCAGGCTTACAAGCTCTTTTTTTATCTGCCCGGGAGGTTAGGGGAGCGTCTGCCAAAAACGCTGCTCATTCTCGATCAGGAGTGACTCGCTCATCTGGGTCTTTTGGACGCGCACACGAACGACAGAGGGGCCCGTATCCGTGCCGACGCTGCTGGTGTGTGAGGGAGAGAGCCGGGCAGCTGTGCGGTTGGCTGACCGTCGGTGCCCTGATCTCTGGGGGTTTGAGATACACAGGAAAAGACAAGTACACCGTCTCGTGAAGACACTGTCTGTCTGTCTGTCTGTCTGTCTGTCTGTCTGTCTGTCTGTCTGTCTGTCTGTCTCTCTCTCTCTCTCTCTCTCTCTCTCTCTCTCTCTCTCTCTCTCTCTCTCTCTCTCTCTCTCTCTCTCTCTCTCTCTCTCTCTCTCTCTCTGTCTGCCTGTCTGTCTGTCTGTCTGTGTGCCTCTCTCTCGTGGCTAGCCCAACCTAACACACACACTCACACACAGATTTTCTCTCTCTATGTTTGTGTGTGTCTCTCTCTGCCCCCCCCCCCCCCAACACACAAAGATTCCCATTCTCTGTTTCTCTCTGTCTCTGTCATCCACCACCCTCGTCCCCATCTCTCCGAGTCCGTCATGCCTGGTGATGGCAGGGGCCGGTCCTTTGACTGTGGGGGCCTCCGTCCTCCTTGTGACGGCCGCTCAGCAGATGAACTCTGACTGGAGACTGGAGCTGATCAGTGGGAGAGCTAGTGAGGTCAGCGCGCCTCCGTCTCCGCTCCCAGACTCGGAGTAACCCGCTCCCTGTCGGCGTGCCTGCCTGTCTGTCTGCCTGTTTGTCTGCCATCGCACCAGCCAGAGTAAACTTCACTGGCACGCCATGCTTAAAGGGCAATTACACTCCAAAACTGAAAAGCTTTTTTTTTTCTCCCAGCCATTGATCCTCGCTGCTCTTTCGAAAAAGTATCTCTAAATTAAAAACTTGAATATAAATGGATGTTGCTGAAGTGCAGAGGTTCTCACCCTTTTCTCCCCCCCCCCCCCAGATGGGGTTGCCCATGTTGAGAATGTCTGCTGTTCTGTGTTTTTTTCCTTCGCAGGAAAAAAAAGCAAAAAAACTACGATGTTTAAGTGTAGGCAGAAAGACATTAGCCTGCTCTCTTCACGAGCTATTAACACCTACCGGAGTGAAGTGAACATTGGAACCTTTGGAACGTTTTGGACAGCTACCATCACGGTACCACCTCAGTATATTCCACGACATATCACGTGCATTACATATTACCACGTGTTCATACACCATCACGCCAGGTTCTGAACGGACGCTGAGGTGACGTCCAGAACGCGGGTCTGCAGGACTGACTGACGGACTCCCTGGCGCCGTCTGAATAGAAAAGGGGGCACGCCCTCAGGAGGACAGGCACAGATGCCACGTAAATCCACTTTTCTCACGCCCTGGGGCCCATCTGGGTGAGGGCGTTGTCCCTGGTCCTCCGGTCTGCCTCCACCTGTGTGTCTGTGTTTGGAAATAAACGTAACTCACCGTAAAAGAAATGAAACGTTCTCATATGAACGTTCGATTCAAATGGCTTTAGGGGCGTGTGCACGTAAAGGTTGTGTAGGTGACCTTTGTACAAGTTTGTGAGCGTGCGGATGGATGAAGTGTGTGTGTGTGTGTGTGTGTGTGTGTGCACATGTGTATGTAAATGTGTGTGTGTCAACTTCTTGAAAGCCTTTGCCCTTTACGCCCATGCAGTTGTTTTTCAGTGCCAAAAGGTGGGTAGTTTCTTGGACCACAGCTCTTTGATCCTCTCTCTCTCTCTCTCTCTCTCTCTCTCTCTCTCTCTCTCTCTCTCTCTCTCTCTCTCTCTCTCTCTCTCTCTCTCTCTCTCTCTCTCTCTCTCACTCACTCACTCTCTGACTTTCTCCCTGATTCTTCCTCCCTGTCTCTCTCTTTCTAACCGCCCCTCCCCCCCTCAACCCCCCCCCCCCCCCTCTCTCTCTCTCTCTTCCACTTCCACCAGGATCGATGAACAGCCTTTTTCCAGCCTCTAAGACGAAACCCACAAGGACAATGATTTATTGTGCTCCCTAGCTCTACAGACTCTCCATCTCTCTCTCGCGCGCGCGCACACACACACACACACACACACACACACACACACACACACACAAACACACCGTAGTTAGATTTATTAACTCGGTTTCTGCTCTCCTCTACCTCACAGCTCTCAGCAGTGAGATGGCAAATCGGTGGGAAAAAGCGCCAAGCGACTGGAAAAGCATTGAGTTATGTAGTTGAGTGCTTATGGACCTACCTGACAGAAGAAGCATGAAACACGGCATGGACATATGGACCAGTGATGACATCAAAGTAGCACAGGAGGCCATCAGGGATGTGTGTGTGTCCGATCAGAGCCCATACACCATCATGAATCTCCATGGGCCTCTCATTCAATAGCAGCTGTCCTTGTGGCCCACTTAGCAACCATGAGTGGTATTTTACTCATAGCTGTGTGTATGTGTGTGTGCCTCATCCATTTGATCATTCTAAATTCCGACTGTCTAGATTCTGAACAACAGTCAACTCATACAGACGTGCATAGTATTTGACCTCATTCATAAAGATCGTCATCTACTTGTTGAATCCCTCCACGACCAGTCTCGCAAATATTGTTAACAGCAGTTTGCTTCATGTTCCACTCGGAGGAATGCTTCCTTCCACCTGTTCGACATCTGCTAGCCATCATCTGCCGCCTTGCTCGCCTCTCCCAGGAAGATGATTGCAGACGTGTGTCGCGGGTCGGAGTCAGCTCCGCTCGAGAGTCCTTCCTTTATCTCCGTATCGGGGGGATGGATGTGATTTGAAATCCATCTAATATTCCAGCTCGCAGCCGTAACCAGGTTACGCAACACCTGGCCACGGAAATAAATGAAGCGTTCGTGCCGCGGATATGTGTCATCGTGATTAATGTCTTCTTTATCTTTCACTCACAGGAAGTCCACTTAAAAACACAAACACACACACACAAATAAACAAAAAACACTTATAAATTCAATCAACATATTTCAAGATAATGAGTGTCATTCTAAAAGCAGGGTGTGTTCACTTTGGAAAAATATTCAATGTCAAACCTGCAGGCATCACTGTAAAAGTGGTTTTGATGTGATTTAGTGACAAACGGGCTGTGAAAGAGTGGCGTTATATTTCACTTGAATCCTTTTTTGTTCAGATGGCCTTTCTGGACATTTTGGAACATATTATCTTTATTTGTTTAGTAAATGTTTTGACTGGCCACTTCTATCTGGTATCCTTCGTTCTGTTTCTCTAGAGTCCGTTACTGCTGTGCTGAAATGCAAATCCTTTCTTTTCTAATTCCCCTCATTCCTCCAACTTGTTCTTCTGACAGATGACAAAAACATTTCCCCTCTGCCTCATTCTCCAGCATACCCTTCTTTTGGTATGTCATAGGCAATACGGAATGTTCTAAATATAAGATTTCCTAAAATTGAGTTTGCGTGAGGTCATTTTCTTCCCCAGGAAACAGGCAGTACATTCCGGAAATCTATTTTACCCTTTTTTAAATTGTCGACAGTTCTCTTATTTTAATTCATTTTCCCACATGGAGGCACCTAAAGCATTGTTTTTCTTCTCTCATAAATATGTTAGATTCTGCTCATAAGTTAGACTGGATCTTAGACCCTTGGCACGTTTTCCTTTATGGCTTTGCTGTAAATCCAGACTAACACAGAAAATCATTAGCACGTACATTCCCGCAAGTATAATGCAGCAGAAATAGGATCATGTCATGTCTTTCACAATGAATTAATCAATTCACCCACATTCACTCAATCATTCCCTTTATTCATATGAATGTCACAGATAATGAAAAATGTTGAAAAGCGGTAATAGCACATTCTAAATGTCACCCTGATGAAATCCTCCAATGTGGTTTTAGTGGTGCGGCTTTAATTAACCACAGCCCCTCAACAGTCTGACCTCATTTCCATGGAAACCTCTCGGTCAGTTTGAAACCAAACAAACAGAGCGCCTCACCGATCAAAGACACATGTCTCAAATCATTAACAGCTGATTAGCTCATTCTCTCGCCCCCCAAAACAGCACTTTCCACACAAAAACACCTACTTCAATCAAAGAGCAATTTTACCGAACTGCGTTTTTTGATACCTCAAGTTGTTTTTGGAGGGACGGGAGAGGGGGGGGTGGGTGGGGGTTGAATTGAAAGGGGGTCTTCGCTGTGGCCTAACCCCTTCAACTTGCATGGCTCACTGGCATTTTTTTCTCCCCTGTGGCTCCCGCGGAGGCTGACCGTGGACGACGCTGCCTCTTCACCCCTGGGGTATGGCGGCCTTTGTCAGCACTGCTGCTAGTCCCTCTCTCCACCCCCCCACCCCCCCACTCCCTCTTTCCCCAGCATACATTCGTTCAACTTTCCCTTTCTCCTGTTTCCTAAGTTATTTTCACTGTCTGTTTATAATATTTTTTCTATCTCTATATCTCTAATAACCTCCCCCGATTTTTGTTAGGTGAACTTACTGTTTATTGCAACACCATGGAAAGTTTGCGTAAAGGGTCTGCTGCTCTGAATTACTTTCCCGTCCAAGGTCATATTAAAACACTCGATGAACAACCATGGCTAGGGGAGCAGATATCTGCAGACTCACCCTTTATTAAGTGGCAGACCCAAAATAGGTGGCGCCTGGGGTGGATGTGGGTGGGGGCTGGGGTGGAGAAGGGGGGGGCAGGTGGGGGCTGGGCTGGAGGTGGGTGGGGGCTGAGGTGGAGGTGGGTGGAGGCTGGGGTGGAGGTGGGTGGAGGTGGTTGCGCAGCAGCGAGAGCGGGCCCGCAGTGTGTGTGTGTGTGCAGCAGTCAGCATGCAGGAATTGTAGGAGCCGTGTGTGGTGAGAGAGCTGCCGTTTAAGAAGACCGGCGTTTCACCATCGCGCGTGTGCGAGCGGTTGCTTGGTGCGACGTGGACAATAGCTGCTGTCTGGGTCGCCCGTCTGAACCAGCACTGCCCAGGAGCCACCTCCTTCCTGGCACAGTGAGAGGCCCGAAAAGTCAATTAAACACAAACAAATGGGGCTCCAAGGAGGAAACAAGTGTCCTCCTCCTCCTCCTCCTCTCCCTCCTCCTCCTCTTCCTCACGCTCCCATCCTAGTGTGAAGAAAACACACCTGTTCCAGTCGGTGTGTTGGCTTGCTCGCTTGGCTGAGATGTGAGATGAGCGAGGCGTGCTCGTTTCGTTGTTGCGTCGGTCCGCCACGTCGCCGTGTCCGTGCCGCTCATGTTGTTTTTCCCGAGTCCAGCAAACACAGACCAGCCGTGATTCACACCCGTGACAATTCCATCCCCAAACAGAGTGGATGGGGTGCTTTATGAATCCCCTTTTATGAAACCTTTGGTTTCTTTTTTTTTTTGTACCCCCCCCCCATCTTTAATTCTCACTCCATCTTAGTCTTTCTCCTCGCAGAGGATTGGTTGACACATACTCTGCAGGTCCGTC
>CM030172.1:6110990-6123490 GCA_017639675.1 Aplochiton taeniatus
GAGAGTGAGAGAGAGAGAGAGAGAGAGAGAGAGAGAGAGAGAGAGAGAGAGAGAGAGAGAGAAGGTTGTAAAATCTGCTTGGACCAGTGCACCGCAGGATCAGGGGCCTCAAGCTGCTGCAGGCAGAGAGCTCAGCTCATTTGATTATTATGGAAGCAACTAGAGCACGTTATTGTGGGCATTTCAGACCCATTCAGCTTGCGGAGGAGGGGGGCATGGGGGTAGAGAGGGGCGTGGGGGGGGGGGGGGGGAATAGGGGTTAGACACTGTGAGGCAAATTCCGAAAAGTAACAGAATAATTGCCCGCAATGAATTCAATCTTTGAAAATTAGAGTGACCGCAGTTAACCGTGCATAGAACCAAATGACCCACAAATGGCTTGTTCATTAGTTTCCCTGCCGTTTAGACTCACGTAATAATCTATTACACGTTTAAAAAAAAGACATTTATTTATAAATATTTGAAATCAATAAACGGATAAAGACGTGAACCGGCAGAGGGAATCAATCATGAGAATAATTTGAACATTAAACATTTGAAGGACGATCTGTGCCATGAAATGTTTGTCACTTCCATTCTTGACCTCAGAGCAAATCATTCAATATCAGAGGGATCCAAAATGGCCCTTCATCGTTCCTAGTTTCCTCTTCCCATCCTCCGCCTTCCTCTCCTCCTGTCTTTCCTCGTCCTCCCCCTTACCTCTCTCCCCGTCCTCCTCTTCCTCCTTCTTCTCCTCCTTTCTTTCTGCCACCATTCTCCTCTCCCTCCTTCTTCTCCTCCTCCTTTCTTTCTGCCGCCATCCTCCTCTTCCTCCTTCCTCTCCTCCTCCTTTCTTTCTGCCACCATCCTCCTCTTCCTCCTTCTTCTCCTCCTCCTTTCTTTCTGCCACCATCCTCCTCTGACCCTTCTTCTTTCTGCTCCTCCTGTTCTAGGCCTTTCTGTAACCTCCTTTCCCCTCTTTTTCCGTCTCCTCCCTCCCACACACGTCTTTAGCCATCACTTCCCCCTCCCCACTCGCCCTCCTCTCCTCCTTCACCGCCTCCCCCTCTTCTGCTGCCCCCAACCCCCTTTCACCCTCTTTTCTACCTTCCCATCCTCTGTCTATACTACCTTCCTCCTCATCTTCCTCGGCAGGATGGATTTGTGGCTCATTTTATCCCTCCCTCCATCTCCCCCCCCCCCCCTCTCCCTCCATCACCAGAATATGTGTCAGTGGGAAGACTCCTCCATGATCCTCGTCACTCTGACGCAGTCGGCCCCGCGACTGTGGGAGCAGGCCACCCTGTGATTGGTGGAGAGACAGGCCCCGATGTTGAGTGGGATCCTGACTCATGGTGAGGTGGGCAGGACCAGCCCTGAGTCACTGGTGGGATGGCCGGTGCCCAGTGCGTGCGCGCGCGCGCGCGCACACACACACAAACACACACGCACACACACCACATATATACACACACACTTTCCACCACACATACTGACAAACTCATTGAGACACAACACACACACACACACACACACACACACACACACACACACAGACACACACACAGGGAATCACACAATCACACCACCACAACCATCACTCCTACCGTAACCTTGCTGACTCCTTGGCTGGCTGAATGTACGCGGCTCAATTAAAACATCCGAATGAAAATTCTGCCGAGAGGAACAGACCGACAGATCGACAGACAGATTCATCTTAAACTCACACTCAAGGAGAATTACAAAGAGCTACAGGAACAGTTTGGTTAAAGATATAAGACCCTCATGGCTGGTACTAGAGTTAGAGAGTTAGAGAACCCAAATGACTAGTATTGTCGGCAGAGACTTCTTACATCCCTACTTTTAAATGCACACTCACACACAAATGGGCGGATGCACAAACACAACCATACACACACACACACACACACACACACACACATACACACACACACACACACACACACACACACAGATCTGTTGAAGTCCTCACGTGCTTGCTAACAAGTGTAACATGTTTTCACAAAGTAAACCAAAACCACATGGTATCCTGCCTTACAGCATTGCATGTGTATTGGCAGCTGAGCGAGGTGCGTCACCCGTTTCCAAGGAAACTCAATCCATAGCATTTCCATGTCCTCAGAAGTCAGGCATTCTGCCCTCCAAACACCATTGGGAATGAAGCAGTTCAAAAAAGAGGATTTAAGGTACGAGCAGAGATCAGTTTTTGTAAAATAAAAATCTAAACACTTTTTAGAGAAGGCAAGTGGGTCATTCGGATAAGTGTACCAAAGAATGTTGTGTGTTGTATTCTCATTCCTTAAAACCATCATGATTCACTGCCCAATAGGATAGGTTAGTCAAAATACAGTTCCCAAACATTCAGTTAAAACATGTAAATCCTTTCACAGATATATACATTTACTCGTTTAACTTTCCATAATTATTTTGAATAAACTAGGGCAAACATTTTTCACATGAGGAAGTTTTGAGACTCTGAAGTAATATTTCATTTTCTTCCACCAGCCATTTGAACAATTTCAGGATTCCCCAAGGGCCTGAAGTGACATTTACATTTTTAAGATATATATTTTTTTTTACATATATTCTCACATATACTAAATTCACACCTGTCAAATGTGGTTATCTACATGAAAGAGATTATTCCCTTTGACATCCAACCAGCCACAGCAGCATTACGGGGCTCTCTGTAATGCTAACCACGAAAGCAGGATAATGGCGATAAGTTGTATTCTGTGATTCCTTGTTATATTTATAATTATTAATTTAGTCGATTGTGTTTCACTTTCATGACGTTACTCACATTCGTTTTGTGACGTATACCTCTTCAAACATTGTTGGGTGAAAAAAAAAATAGATGAATAAACTTGTATGACGGCTTGTAAGTTACACCAGGTGCCCTGTGTGGGTTAACACGAATTCAGGTGGACAACAGCTGTCTAAACACAGGCCGCTGGTTTGGAGCCACAGTTGACCCCACATCCACCCAAGGTCACCCCCGTACCAGTCTCACCTTCCCTGGGTAGAATCGACGTGACGTGCCCCCTGTCTCCGCGGCCTGCTTGGTTCTCTCTCTCTCTCTGTGCCCGGCATAAACTACCAGCTCATTAGGCCTCTAGCCCTGCTCATTTGCATTAACCTTTTACTTATGAAATTCAGGCAATGGCCTTCTCGCTCTCTCTCTCTCTCTTTCTCTCCACATCTCCCTCTCTCTCTCTCTTTCTCTCCACATCTCCCTCTCTCTCTCTCTTTCTCTCCACATCTCTCTCGCCCTCTCTCTGTTTTTTCATCACAGCCCAGAGCTAGATTACCACCAAACCATGATTGGGGAAAGTGGGAACAGAAAAGGGGAAGTGTACTTTTGCATGCCAAAGGACAAGGTTAGGTTATAATCTAAAATATCTCTTTTGGCGGTGAGAAGAGCAACAGGAGAGTGGAAAAAAAACAGGTTAACAGTTGCCTCTTTTTCAGAGCGATTCCAGGGGCGGTACAGTTATGTTTTTTCCCTTTTTTCAACAAGAAAGACATCCACAATTGATTGCGGACCTGCAGAATTGATCCCCCCCCCCTGTCAGAGCTTACGGTGGTATACACAGTCCCAGCTTGGCGTGTTTTGAGGAAAAGTTGGAGTGACACGGCTGGAGCACGGGTCAAAACACATTCTATTGACATGAAATAGAAGAGCAAGAGCAGAGCGGGGCTCACAGTATCCAAGACCAGTAGGAAGCATAGATCAGACTGTGCTTTACTGTAATAGTCCAATCTCCTGTCAACACCACATCAACACAACACAGCAACCAAGTCTCCTGCTTTCAGCCCACACAGTGCACGGTGTCGTTCTCTAAACAATGGGGACTCCAAGAAACGCATGAATGCACAAGTAAAAATGTATTTAAAGTACAAAAAATAAAAAATAAAATAAACTAGATTAGTACTGCAGTCATTATATATATATATATATATATATATTTTTTTTTGTATGCCAGAGGATGAATATCCACTTTTGTGTTGCAATAGTTATTATTATTCTGGCGGGGCGACCAATTTACTTTCTGTGTCTGTGTGTGTTCATTTAAACAAGCTGGAGCAGACCCCGTCCCAGTGAGTCTGTGTCTGTGTAGTGTTGTTGGAGGGGTGTAGGCAAAGAGACCCAGTCCGCTGTGCGCCCAGCTGGCCTACTTCCCCTCTCTGTTGAACTGCAGTCCTGACGTGGTGACACAAAGGATGAAACGTGACCATTTCCATTGTTTTAACCACTGTGTGTGTGTGTGTGTGTGTGTGTGTGTGTGTGTGAGAGAGAGACATGGGAGAGAGAGCTAGCCACAGTCCGTTTTGGAGAACTCCTGAACCACACACAGGGTGAAATGAGGCTGGGATAACCTTAGGGCGAGAAAATACTCACTCTCTCTCTCTCATCGGCACACTCACTGACACACCCACCCACACACACACACACACACAATGATGTGCGTGTATGGCACAGGCATAACCACATAGTGTTTTCACACATTCATCTTTGTACGCTTCGATTTCCGTAAGTGACTGCAACATGGGAAATAAACCGTGCTCCCTTGACCACTCACAAGAAGTCCTATATGTGACACCTGCTAATGGTTGATGGGTTGTTCATTTAACAGACAACTGAGAGAAACATTACAATTTCAGTCTTTTTTTTTATTGCTCAGAAGGTGAACATGGATGATGAGAACACGTCAATGTACTCAATTTAATATAAGTATAATATAATTGTATAGTATAATCGTATAATATAGAATCAACTTAATATTTAATATGTTTGTGTCTCATTATCAATTCATAAAGAAAATACCTTCAACACTGGCCTTACAATCCTTGAAACACACACACACGCACACACCTACCTGTGCCCTCTCTCGCCATGATGCAGCTCGACAGGGCCTCATATTTGGAAGGTTCCATTTGTTTCCCCTCTCTCCATTGTCAGAGCGAGTTGTTCAATCCTCAGAAGCGTTTTTTATTTTCCTAATGGGGCCGTGGAGGACAGCCAGAGGCGGTGCCATGTGAACATAATTTAATCTCAGGCATGTCCCCAAGCATCTCACATCCCAGTTAAAACAGAAGCAGCGGTCGCCCCTGTTGCTTGACCAAAAACAACCATAGGCCTCACACAGGGTCAGTCAGTCTGTCAGCTAGCCAGCTAGCAAGTCAGCCAGCCACTTTAATGCTAGAAAACTATTAATGAAGCCTGCCATTCAGCCAGCCAGCCAGCCAGCCAGCCACTTTAATGCTAGAAAACTAGTCATGAAGCCTGCCTGCCTTTCAGCCAGCCAGACACCACTTCTAATGCTAGCAAGCTATACATGTAGCCAGCCAGCCAGCCAGCCAGCCACCACTTCTAATGCAAGCAAGCTATACATGTAGTCAGCCGGCCAGCCACTCCTAATGGGGAGTGTGTCTATGTTCTCTCAGTCCAATGTTCCCTCGGCTCCATGTTCCCCTTGTAAATGTGAACTGATGTCATAAAGAACTGTTCTCGTGCATCAAATTGAACAGATTTGATGTTTAGGATGTGGGCCCTCGTATTCGTTGCTGCAGAAAATAAATACGGATTCATCTTGGTTACAGAGAAATGTCTTTATTCATAATCGAGGAACATCAGTGATGATAGTGTTTGACACTAAGTCTCTTTTCAAAACACCAAACAGTAAGTTATCTGGCTTCAATAGGTCACTTTCACCAATTGTATGACACTCAAACGTGAATGAATAATACCCTCCCAAACAAGTTCATTAGGAAACGTAGGCCTGAGAAACATAGGGCCTCATTTGGATGGCCAGACAAAGAGGCAGCCACTCCTAAAGCTAGCAGACTAGTGATATAGCTAGACAAACAGGCAGCCACTCCTTATGCTAGCAAACAATTTACCTAATCATCCAGCCAGCCCAGCTACTCCTGGAGCTAGCTCGTAAGCTAGTATGTAAGTTAAAGTTAGGCAACATAAATGTATCTAGCCAACCAGCACTATTTCACTTTTTGATTGTAATACAGCCAAAGAGAAGGGTGTGACTGGATATTGTCTGAAAACTGCTTAATAATTGCAAGTTCACACTATTCAAAGCCTTACGTTTTAGAAGAGGAAGTAAAGATTGTATTGGGCTGTCTTACTTCTGTACTGTGTTGTAAAAAAATTGGAACACTGAATATAGCTGAGATGATATCAGAAATTACTAGAATAAATTAAAAAAGCCTGGCCTTTATGCCATCATGTAATTATCATTGGAATGTTTATTTTTTAATATTGAATGTTATCAATGTTGTTTGAATGTCTTCAACTTGCGTTTAGGTGCTGCATGGTTAACTATCAAGTATTTCTGTCTGAACATCAAACATTTCTGCTTGAATCTTGTTGCCTCGGTGACGTCTCTTAACCAGTACTTTCGATGCTCACCATAGGTGGGAAGCTCTCTCTATCTGAGGTGGGGTTGAGCTAGCTGCTGGCGGTATCACATCCCTTAACACACGCTGTGTTGGTTCCTGGTGGGGTTGGCTTTCGACGAGGTCAAGTTACTGTATCTCTAAAGTGACTTTTAAAGGATGTGGTCGCGTCACTGGGGCCCATCCATAAACTGTAGGATATCAAAAGCTCATTTCAATCGCTAATGGTTACACACTCTATTTTGACCCCATGTGACATCAATGCTGATATTTTACCTATATATTTTTTGTAGTTTAAAATCAGCCACTAAGGCATTTTTATATTTTAAACAAAACGTGTTGAAAGCTTGCAGCAAAACACAACCCTACTTTCATTGCCGAAATGTCAGTTGGGAGCTGTCTGAGTCCTGGACAACCTGACAAACAATTTATCAACAACAGCAACAACAACGACAGCCTTTGCCTATAATCACTAAACAACCCTGATGTGAACGAATTATCTTCTACGGAATGTTTAGTCTAAGCTAACATTCCCCGCGTATCCGGGGTGCAGCGGATCTAGCTGTGATGAGGATGGTGACGAGGATGGTATCATTGAAAGAGGCAGATATCACGATGCCGACTTCATGTGAACTCATGACACTCCTCAAGGGCAGCGGGGCCGAGCGCCTGCTGTCCCGTCCCTGTCTTGGTAACGATAATTGGGATTAGACATGCATGGTTTGCGTCACTGCAGGCAAAATTTAAGCCTGTAATGAGATCATTTAAAGGTCTGGACTATTAACCGTGTTGTGGAAAAAAAGAAGAAGAAGATTGACAGCGTGCTGCGACTGTGTGTGTGCTTGTGTGTGTGTTTGTTTCATGTGTGTGTTAGGGCTACGATTGGGGTGTCTATAGTAAAGGGGGGTGGTGGGGTTATTTTGCGGTTGTTGTATTTCCATACGTGTCACAATGTATTAATTACATTAGGCTCTCAGCATTTGACACCCTTAGTATGCTCTGCATAAGGAGTTCACAGGCCCAAGCGATAAAAAAGACCCCATTGATTCCAAAGCAGGATATCCCAAACCACCATCGCTGTTTGGGCATAGGATTTAATTTTATAGGATCAAAAGGTAACATTGAAGCACAGCACACAGTACATCAAAATAACATTATTTGTGTTATTTGTGGCCATTAAAAAAAAAAAGGCTGGAAAAAGGTCCTGTTACATTTGTACAAACATTTACTGCTTTCCTTTCCAATTTGGTAGTTTAGTTCTATGGCAAGTAATGATGTCTGTGGTCACTTGGAAACAATATCATTTTGCATGTATATTGTTTTTATGCTTATGGCTATCTAGTATATGCACTGTAACCTCTTTTCTACATTTAGAAAGTAAAGCAGCACCAACACAGCTAGCGTAGAGGAAGAAAGAGCTTTGGGCACAATTGCATTTCCGCAAACATAAATAGATGATTCCGGAGCTTTAACGACATGTTGTTTACATACAAGTTAATGGAGCCTATTCTCTATGTCACCATATGTTTCAGAGCAAACAATACAATGGAAAGAGATAGTGAGTTTTAAAGTAGACCCAAAAGGTTGACTGAGATGGATCTGTTAAAAAATGTGTGTTAGTGGGGCCTGGATGGTAATGGTGGTGGGTGGTGGAAGTGAGAGTGGTTTCATTTTTTCTTAAGGGACAAAACAGTTGTATTCACATACAAATTGTTGATTTGTTGTTTAAAATGTTGTGCTATAGTATTTTTGGCCACTTTAAAGGAGTTCTTCAGCATTAAGGAAAATGACTGAGTTACCCAAGCAAACAGAAAGCAGATTTGTATGTCTGCGCATCCAGTCCAAGAGCAGAACTGGGCTAGCCGGTAATAATCACTTGAAGTGAAAAAGGAACTGTTAGCTTGTAAGTATCCCTGTTCCCCTTTAAGTATTAGCTAGTATTAGATAGCCTACTACTGAGCTCTTCCTGTGCCAAACACATACTTTGTAGCAAAAAAAGTATATCAATCTTGATTTTAAGGTTTTTCCACATTTTACAAATCTTGACCTCAGGACTGTTCTCAAAAAATTCAGCCTTATCACACATCTGTTTCTTCATATTTAAGGGAGATTTTAATAAGTGCCTAGTTGCAGAAACAACAGATAGTAGAGTATTCTGTGTCAAAAACCTTAAAGTGGATTATGTGGCACACTCACTTTAAGATTGCCTCTGTACTGCCAACTGTTTTGTTTTTCTTCAATGTCAAAGATATGACAATAGGCCCACAGCAAAAGATAGCTTGCGTGTGTGTGTGTGTGTGTGTGTGTGCGTGTGCGTGTGTGAGGGGGGGGGGGTCTCTGACAGAGCCTTAAAGAAATAAAACAAACAAACAGATTGCATCCTAAAGTTTTGACTTTGTTGAAACATTCAAAATAGACTCCAAACCGCCACACATTGGGGTCGCGCCATGGATACCGAGGTCACGCATAGCTCAGAGCCGCTCATGTCGACAATATCAGGGGCCGAGATTTGATGAGGAACGAAGTCAAGTCGCGCTGGCCCGACCACAGATAGGAGACGGGGGGTCCTAACAGAACTTTTTTTTGTGTCCAAATAATAAGGATGTCTCACACAGTGGGTATATTGGGATAGGGAGTGTGTGTGTGTGTGTGTTTGTGTGTGTGTGTGTGTGTGTGGGTGTGTGTGTGTGTGTGTGGTTGGGGGGGGGCAGATTGTGTGATACGGCTGAAGGGGGGGGGGGGGCACGTTCCCTCTGATTGTCTATGCAATGAGCTCCTTAATACATTCCACAGAGACAGCCCTAATGGACGGAGGATTCCCCTTGAGCCTCACTGCCGACACGGCCGAGTGGGAAGGAGACAAACGCGTTAATCTTTCAGACTCCTCCATGGAGATTTCCCCTTTTCGGAATGAGCAACATATAATTAAGATCAACTAGCACGCGCCCTATCCACTGTGTGCTCACGTCAGGCGCTTGAATCACGTGATAAACAGGGTGAACGCTCGCTCAAAATTAACTCGTTATATGGTCGTCTCCGCATCACCTGTCAAAAATGGCTTGTGCAGCCAGCGTGACGAAGTGGTAATCGAGAGGATTTCTGCATCTGCATGTTTACTCACGGTACTGTACACAGTCAATCTACAGCATGCGTACCCTGAGGCTGGTTATGTAGCATTAAGTGAGCTAATTTTAGCCAAGAATCTAGCTAATAATCTGGATTATCTTGGGTTTAGTGAGGGCAAATGCAACACTAATGTCACTGCGAAACCATTGGAAGATGATACCACTGGCTGTGAAGTGACATGACATGGATTTTGTTTGAAGAACAAACAAACATTATACCGTCCTTCCTTTTTGAACAGAACAGACACGTGCACACACGCACACACACACACACACACACACACACACACACACACACACACACACACACACACAAAGCTTAATAAGGGGCAATGGCCTGACAGGTACTGTTGTGCCCCACCCACTCACACATAACAAACACGCAGCAAACACACACACCAAACACAAAAACACACGCACAACAAACACACAGACACCAAACACACACCCACAACAACCGCACACAGACAAATGCGCCCTACTGTGTCTACTTTCTCACATCTGTCAGGGGTCTAGGTTCTCGAGAAGAAACAAAAAGTGGGTCTCTTAGTAGAGTGGTCCCAGCATGCTCTCCTCTCACAGAGGAAGCACAGCAGGAGGCCCTTCAGAGAGGAGCACCACTCACTCCGCCACTAGTCAGGTAACCCTACGGAGCGTAGGAAGATGTAAGCCAACGATTTTAATATTCATCTTGATCTATGTGTCTACAATGTGTAAAGATGTGTTATGTCGATGCGACAAACTCAACATAACTCTGATTGTATTGACACATTTGATATTAAAAAAGGGTTTATTTCCTGTTTGACATCTGATGTCAGACATGTCTGGGGGTTATGGCATTTTCAATGTCCCGATTCTATTCCAAGGATTTTGTGTCGATTGCATCAAGAAAGATCCGTAGTGTCAAATCATTCACTCCATGCGTTGAACTTTGTATCTCACAAACCGCTGAGAAGTCACAGCAATCAAGCATTGATTAATGGAAGATACAATTTTACAGCTGCTATCAATAACCTAGCAGGCTTCCATTCATTATGAACCCTGCCGGTGAGCTGAGCTGCAGCGCTCTTGTTTGCGTGCGTGCGTGTGTGTATGTGTATGTGTGTGTGTGTGTGTGTGTGTGTATGTGTGTGAGGGTGTAGGTGTGACACAGCCATGTCTGTCAGAGGCCCTTGTCCCTTATGAAGTATTTCGTGTGTGAAGTAAACCTCCGCAGGTGATCCTCTTCCTCTGGGGTCGCCTTGGGTGACATTCGAGGGGAATTCAAAATGTAACGGAAACATATTGATCAAACATACTACTAAAATCATGTGTATTTGGCTTTTTTAATCAGACAGTAAACTTTGTATACATTCTGAACGGACCACACAACACCCAAAATCAAGTGTTTAGGAAGTTTTTCTTTGTGAGGGAAACCTTGGAAAACATAAGTTTGGGCTTCAAAACAGTGCATTGGCAAGAGGGCGGTGAAACATTACAACTTATCGACCCCTGGTCCGGACGCGCTTTGATTTGTCCGGGGGTGAATGGTCTCTTATGCTGAGGTGAAGCCCTTCTCCAGCGAGCCCCTCGTGTGTGTGCGTGTGTGTGTGTGTGTGTGTGTGTGTGTGTGTGTGTGTGTGTGTGTGCGCGCGCGCTCATCTTCAAGTAAACAAGTCACCACATCACTGGCAAATAGGCTCTGACACACTCTGACATCCTCTGCCTGCACCTGTCAAGGCCCCCGAAGCCGAGACGCAGGGAGGAGAAAATCAAAGCCTAATTTCAAACGACTGCGACTTCCTTATATAACTACGCTCAGCAGAGCGACGGAGGCACACGATGTCTTGGATTAAGAGGAAGATGAAAAAGAAATTAGGACTGGAGAAGAAGTTGGGGATATAGGAGTATGAAACAAACAACAACAGCATAGTTTAAAAAGTTGTCTTTTTTTTCTGTCTTTTTTTGTTGTGAGATAGACCATTGTAAACAAAATGGGAGTTAGAGTTATACTCTGCCTTCTTTTTTGTCCTCACCCTGACCTCTCCAATAAAAGGCATATGATTATTAATTGCTGAGGGCTATAGTACAATTTTCAATGAAACCAACATTTTCACCTTGGCCCAAAATCTAGAGATAGAAATAGTAATAGTTCAAAGGAAATCCAAACGAAAACCTGTACAACAGTTTGTTATGAAAGCATAGACAAATCATAAACACTACATTTTCAAACTAAATATTTACGTATGAAACACCTATAATATGACCTTGGTCCATTAAACTAAACCAAACCAAATCTAACCTTCAGCAGTCACACCTCTAAACTCCAGATCTCTGGCTTTGTAATTGCAAGTGGTTCATTTGTCAATTAGCATGTATGCATGCATGTGTGTTTCTGTTTGTGTCTGTGGATGTGTATTTTTTGCCAGCATGTGTGTGTGTGTGTGTCTGTGTGTGTGTGTGTGTGTGTCTATTTTTTACTGACCTCTATATATTATTATGTGCACGTGTGCTTTTTTGCATTTCTTCTGATGTTTGTGTGTGTGTGTGTGTGTGTGTGTGTGTGTGTGTGTGTGTGTGTGTGGGTTCATGAGCAACAGCGTCGATTGTCTATTGCGCGTGGCTCCATAGCGGCGTTCGGCAACACAGCCAGACAGCCGTCGACTCCCCCGGGTCTCCCACGGACGCCCGCAGCGCCAGCCGGCTCTCTGGGCTAATCAGCATCCGGCTCAGAGCGCTGCAGCCTCACCGTTTCTGACAGTGAGTGACAGCGCACATGATGCTTGCCACCGCCACACCTGGACCTCTAAATAGAGCTTGACAAGTCGTGGCAAACGAATTCCCCTATCCCTCACACCTTACCTCGGCAGGCTAGTTATCCATACCAGGGTAGTGGTTTGAGCTCCGCGGAGCACCCGCGCTTCAAAAGCATTAGACCACATCGGTACGGAAAAGTGGGGCAAATATTGGATCGGGTGAAAG
>CM030172.1:6128490-6133490 GCA_017639675.1 Aplochiton taeniatus
ACAGTCTAAAAATACTCATCTATGTTGTTGATTTTACTGTGTATAATGTTTGTTGACAGTTCCAAATGGGAGGGAGGTTTTTGTCTGTTTTACTACTACAGATTTTTGGGTCCCAAACAGGACAATCTGGTCTCAAATAAGATCCGTTGCCTGTAGTACGAAAGATTGGTACAGTGCAAAACGTACATCACAAGGTGGGAAATAAATAAAAACCAGGGGGGTTTGAACACGATAACATTGCATTACCACATCAGGCCCTGTAGGTAATTTCCATTTATATGCCTATCCCTAAGCATGGTCCTAACCCTAACCAAACCTAAGCGAACTTATAAAGAACCTAAGCTAACCTGCCGTTCCATGTTGCGTTTATTCGTCCAATTTGACGGCTCCTAGTTTTCGCTGCGTGAGTTACGAAAGAAGAATGAGAACACGTTGAACTGGACAGGTGCTGTTCCAGGTGATAGAGCCATTAGTACCATCAGTGTATAAGCATCGACAGAACTTAATGAAGATAGCCCTTCGTAATTACAAAGAAAGAGTGAGAGAGAGAGAGAGAGAGAGAGAGAGAGAGAGAGAGAGAGAGAGAGAGAGAGAGAGAGAGAGGACATAGAGAGAGAGAGAGAGAGAGAGAGAGAGAGAGAGAGAGAGAGAGAGGACATAGAGAGAGAGAGAGAGAGAGAGAGAGAGAGAGAGAGACAGAGAGAGAGAGAGAGAGAGAGAGGACATAGAGAGAGAGAGAGAGAGGACATAGAGAGAGAGAGAGAGAGAGAGAGAGAGAGGGGGGGGGCGAGAGAGATCATTTTGAAATGTCCAGGTTGTAACCTTTAAAGGTGTGTGTGTGTGTGTGTGTGTGTGTGTGTGTGTGTGTGTTACAGCAGAGAGAGAAAAAAAAAACTGTGAGGTTGCCATTTCTCACCCTGTGTGCTGACATTCTTATTATCAGGTTCGTTTCGAGAGGACATACTGAACACTTTCTAATGAGCAAATATCACTCCATGCACCACAGTGAGTCAGCCTTTCAGGGGGTGGAATACCTGACTCATCTCAAACAGCATCTTTTGGTCAATAATCGTCAACCTCCCCTCCATCCCCATCCCCTCCCTGCCACGGCAACGCAGTCCGATCTACAGATGGACGGATGGAATTCTAAGCTGCGTCTCTGCCGTTCTTTCCATTCTCACCTCTCTCACCTGTCTTTTTGTTTTCTTCTTCATGGTCTCGTTCTTTTACTGTGTTTCAATTGAGTCAAGCCTCTGTTGTCGTCGTCTTTCATCTCCCTTTCTTTCTACTGTCTTGTTTTTGCCATACTGCTGATTTATCTCATCAAAGCCGTGTTGGAGGGGCCCCCTTCTCTCTCTCTTCCCTGCCCTCTCTTCTCGCTGCCACGATAGCACCTCCTCCCCTTTGACTCCCCCTCTCCTCCCTTTTGACTCCCCCTCTCCTCATGGCTCCTCCCTTTGACTCCCCCTTTCCTCCCCTTTGACTCCCCCTTTGACTCTCCCTCTCCTTATGGCTCTCCCTTTTGACTCCCCCTCTCCTCCCCTTTGACTCCCCCTCTCCCTCTTTGCTCCTCCTCCAGAACATCTCCACCGTCTGCTCTCCAAAAGGTCCCAATGGAGACGAGAGAGACCAAAACGTTGCTCAAACGTGTGACAACTGCCAGGAGGTAACCTAACAGAAAGAGGACTGTTTTGTGTGTGTGTGTGTGTGTGTGTGTGTGTGTGTGTGTGTGTGTGTGTGTTTGTTTCTGGTGTAGTGGATGTTCATGATCATGTTTATTTTGTCTTATAAAATCAATAATGTTATGCGGTGCCAAACACAGCATTCGCAGGCTTTACCCTCCACAGAAGGATATTGCCATGGAAGCGCAAATCAAAACAACAACACAGCTGAAAAGTTGCAGCGCGCCAATGTGCTGGTGTATGTGTGTGAGAAAGGAGAGAGGGAGAAAGGAGTGTTTGTTGACTTTGTTTGTGTGTGCGTGAGCTAAGAACAAAGGATACAGGGAGAGAGAGAAGTAGGGAACGACATAGTGAAAGAGAGAGACTTAGGGAATGACATAGTAAAAGAGAGAGAGAGAGACTTAGGGAATTACATAGTAAAAGAGAGAGAGAGACAGAGACATAGAGAATGACATAGTAAAAGAGAGAGAGATAGAGAATGACATAGTAAAAGAGAGAGAGAGACAGAGACGTAGAGAATGACATAGTAAAAGAGAGAGAAAGACAGACACATAAGGAATGACATAGTAAGAGAGAGAGAGAGACAGAGACATAGAGAATGACATAGTAAAAGAGAGAGAGAGAGAGAGAGACAGAGAATGACATAGTAAAAGAGAGAGAGAGAGGGAGACATAGAGAATGACAGTAAAAGAGAGAGAGAGAGAGAGACAGGGAATGACATAGTAAAAGAGAGAGGGAGTTAGAGAGAGACAGGGAATGACATAGTAAAAGAGAGAGAGAGGGAGACATAGAGAATGACAGTAAAAGAGAGAGAGAGAGAGAGAGAGAGAGAGAGAGACAGGGAATGACATAGTATAAGAGAGAGGGAGTTAGAGAGAGACCAGGAATGACATAGTAAAAGAGAGAGAGAGGGAGACATAGATAATGACATAGTAAAAGAGAGAGAGAGAGAGAGAGACAGGGGATGACATAGTAAAAGAGAGAGGGAGAGAGAGACAGGGAATGACATAGTAAAAGAGAGAGAGAGGGAGACATAGAGAATGACAGTAAAAGAGAGAGGGAGAGAGAGACAGGGAATGACATAGTAAAAGAGAGAGGGAGAGAAAGACATAGAGAATGACATAGTAAAAGAGAGAGAGAGAGAGAGACGGAATGACATAGTAAAAGAGAGCGGGAGAGAGACATAGGGAATGACATAGTAAAAGAGAGAGAGACATAGGGAATGACATAGTAAAAGAGAGAGACATAGAGAATGACATAGTAAAAGAGAGAGAGAGAGAGAGACATAGGAAATGACATAGTAAAAGAAAGAGTGGGTAGAGACAGTACAGTTGAAGAGTTCAGAATGTTATCCTATTTTCCATTTTGAGAGCATGTAGGTTGTGTTTCTAATGCAACATATTACTTTCTTTATCATCTAAAATGGATTATAACCGCATTTGTAAATGTTGCAAGACTATCTCTGACTTTCTTTTAGGTTCTTTTGTGCGCTTTATAACTGTTAATATGGATTCCTGTTACAGTAACGCAGGGCTGTTTTGCCTGTTTTATCTTTGGATGTGTGGTGGGTGTTGTTATTTCACAGCCTGGTCAAACTTGTTCAGACATGGCAAAGTTCCATAACAATCAGTGGAGTTGTCCGTTATACTTAAGGGAATCTCTCATCGCATTTCTAGGAACGGCATCTCTAGGAACCTCCACATGCTGGCACAATAAGACAATCGAGGTGGTTTTCGGGTTGCTGTGACAACTTGAATGGCATCGAATTTAAAGGCAACGGGTTGAACGTTGAAGTTCACTGCCATTTTTTTTGCCTGGTTGGATTGCTAAACATGAGACAAACTGTTCACTTAGTTACATCACAAAAGTAATTCACGATATAAATTCAGTCCTTTCAGGAATTAATATTTTTGACGAGTGGCTTGCATTGAATTGCATAATGAATTGCCATGCTTTCAACCCCATTTGGCTCTAAATGTCTAATAGGTTAAAGGACTTTTTTTTTTTTACTTCCTAGTCATAGTTTTGTTAACACCAAAACAAGATCATGTGATGTGTAATTTGGTGGGTGGCGTGGCAGAAAAGTAAGCAGCATAGCAGAATTATCTAAAAAAGCTTTTGTTTAATTATGAATGAGACCATGCCTGGGCAGGGCTGGTTCTTGGTATGCTTCTGCTAAAGTTGCTGTTTGATTGATACATTGATTTCAATGATTTATTTTGGTCAATATATACATGTGTCACACAATACAACAAACAACACACAACAAAAATAAACAAAAATAAAAATAAACACTTACACAAGACCCAGACCGAAAGGGGGTTCTCCACTGCTCAACCAACTCCACCCCAGCCCTTAGCTACTTTGGGTCTGCTATCAAGGATGACTGTTGTTTTTTTGAGAGCCAAAACTGTTTAATGCCGTTCTAAACATACGTGTACTAAATTTCCCTAGATAATGTGTTCAAAGGGTCGTTTTTGATTATAAACCCAACACACACACAAATATTGTCCGATATACAAATATACACAAAACACAAACATGACACGAAGGTGATTTTTTTTAAAGAGAACCCTTTTTTTTATGTTCACCTCCCAAACCTCTACACATTATAAGGTCACATTAATCCGGTTGGTTGATGTTTCAAGTCAATGTTGTTTTATAAATGACTGAATGCCAAGACGTGTGCTTATCACTGTATGGATTCTGTCAGCCAAGCAACCTGTGGCCCTCACTTGAATATTCCTCATTCCACTGAATTATATGCGGTATTAGGCAGAGTCTGTGGTGCCAGAAGGCAAAGCGCTGTATAGCGCACGGCTGATAACACACACACACACACACACACACGTGTGCGCGCATACACACACACACACACACACACACACACATGCACACACACAGATATCTACGCTTGACACTCAATTGTGAGAGCAAAACCAAACACACACACACACACACACACACACATACACACACACACACACAGGTCCGTGGGGGTGAATATTGGTGTTGTGTTATTAGAATGCCTTAAGCCCCTTCATGTCTTCTGCCATTCTCTTGAATTAGAATGATTTTTCTCTTGACCCATTTCAGGGTTTTTATACCCCACACATGTATACGCTGGATAGAGGAACCAAATCAAGCAACCAAAGTATTAGTTGGCTTGTAGAATGCAGTTTGATTGCAGTGGAATGGAATGGATAAAATGTTATATTATGTGAACATTAAATGGATGGAAGTTAATCCCATATTCAACAGTCAACATCTTGCCGTTGTCTTAGCAACTTTGCCACTTTGCAACGATTTATTTTAACA
>CM030172.1:6135990-6155990 GCA_017639675.1 Aplochiton taeniatus
TCGGACGTCTAGAGTTCTCCAAAACCAACCTTAATGCCTTACGAGTCCAGTGTATCCAATTACAACAGAGGCACCGTAGACAGTGCTCGGCTGCATGTCAAGCCGACATGCAGCCTCGTTATTCCATTTAAAGGGGACCTGCGTAACCCCGCTGGTTCTTAATCTGTCCAAGGAAGAAACCAAATCCCCACTTCATATTATGGAGCTGTCAGCGACCTGTTGAGACAAATAAGACGCCCGACTTGGTCCGTCGCAAATTGAACGTTAACGTACAAGCTCATTAGCCGTGGCCTCGTCGCCGTTAGCTTCAAGCTGAATGCTCGGTTACACACACAGGGTATCACAGAGGTAGGCTCAAAACGGTTTGTTTTGGCAGACCCGCTTTTAACATTCCCATTAATGTCCCAGCATTCTCAAGCTGAAATAGGGGGTAACCTGGTGTAGCTAATTACTAAACGATTTTTATTTTTAATTTGAATTATTGTAAAATATATCACCCTCGTTTATTAAATACCAAAGTGACGTTCCATTTGTAAATTGAGTACATCACAGTTAGGGCTTAACATAAATAAATAAAACTGAAATGTAGCTTAATTTGTATCATTCTGATCAAACCCAGTCAATAGTGTATACTGGCACTGGCTACCCCCCCCCCCCCCCCCCCCCCCCCCTCGTCAACCATGCCTCGTTACGCTTCAGAACAAGACCCAGGGCAAATAATAGCCATCAATCTGAAAGCAGGGTGCCCATTAAAAACCCAGCAGTCCATTGTATGTCTGAGCAACATAAAGCCAACAGGAGGAGAGAGAGAGAGAGAGAGAGAGAGAGAGAGAGAGAGAGAGAGAGAGCGGGAGAGAGAGAAAGAGAGAGAAGGAGAGAAAGAGAGAGAGAGAGAAAGAGAAAGCGGGAGAGAGAGAAAGAGAGAGAGAAGGGGGAAATAGAGGGATTAGGGCGACACACTCACGGAGCGTTGCTAAGCAATGAAAATAAAAATGAATACTTGTGCGGTTAGCACATGACAACTTCTAATGACTCCAGGGCTCTCCTGGAAATTGGAGGTGTCTATCAGTGAAGCTGAGCTGCTCTCTGGATCTCTCCTGTTCTACCTCTCTCTCACTGTTTCCCTCTATCCCTCTCTTTCTCTCTCTGGCTCTCTACTTCTCTCTCTCACTCTCTTTCCTTTAGTCTCCCTCCCTCTTTTTCTCTCTGTCTCTCTGCCTTTCTACTGCTCCCTGTTTCCTTCTCTTTATCAATCTGTCTCTCTCTCTCTCTCTCTCTCTCTCTCTCTCTCTCTCTCTCTCTCTCTCCCCACCCTCCTCTCTCCCTCTCCCTCTTTCTCTGCCTCTCTCTATCTATCTCTTTCTCTCTCTACCTCCACCCTCCTCTCTCCCTCTCCCTCTTTCTCTGCCTCTCTCTATCTATCTCTCTTTCTCTCTCTACCTCCACCCCTCTCTCTCCCTCTCTCCCTCCCTTCCTCCACAGGTGTCTCCATGCCTCGCCACCCCTTCATAACCTCTCCTACAAGGATGTGAGCACTTCTAAGACGCAGAGTTGATTGCTTCTCTGCGATTCTTCATTACTCTATGGCAAAGACCTTCTCTTTTTTCCCCCTCCATTTCATCACCTTCCAGCCGCTCTAGGTGAATTTCAGAGGAGGCATCTGGTTAGACACCTTGATTTGTATGTGTAATAGGTGTGACAGGGAGAGTCGACTGTGGTCCCTGTGCAGTATGAAATATTCAACAGGCTAACATTTGTAATCATACCCAATGATACCAGGAGCTTGGTTCTGAATGTGTGACGATCTGGAACAGCCCCGTGCTAGGCGTCGGCCATAATGACTTCTCCCTTGATTAGGGATTATGTGTTTCACCTGTGTGTCTGTGTCCTGTCTTTTCATTGGTGATCCTGGTGTATATATGTTTCCTGGGAATAGGTCTCGTTGTGCGGTCATTGTCGTGTGTGTCGTGTTATTGTGCAAAAATAAAGCACACCGTATATTCTTTCAACCAAGGAACCTGTGTCTGCCTAATTCTTCGGTGTCTGACTGCAAGTGGGTCTATTTGTTTGTTTCCTGAGGAAATCGTGACAGAATGTGTATGGGCAAGGCACATGGTGCCAGACCTTAAATGCAGGGGTATTAATTGTCTTAATGTATGGGCACTGCTGTTTGAGGTGAAGGTTATGGCGTCGTTAATCCTCGGACAATCTTTACATTCGACACGGTTGTAACTTACATTGGCCGTCTTTCATTGGAAAGTCGTCTAACACCGACGAAATATTGTCACACCACCAGTGACGACAGTCTCCGTCGCCCTGGGAAAGCTATCCTCTCAACCCAATTTGTTGAGCACTGCACATCATCCGACTAACAAAAAAAAAAAAAGAGAGAAAGAGAGAGAGAGAGGAAGATGTCGCGCAGAAAGAGAAAGGGCAGCTAGGACCAGTCTCCTCACTGCAACACGAGGGTGAACCTGATAGGTAGAGGCCCGTGTTCAGCCTTCCTCTTCGGTCCCAGTCTGTGGTTCCTGCTGACGTCTACGCCCCAGAATTAGGGCTCTCGTATGTCACTGTGGCGTCCCATGGGGTGAGGCCACGGCCCAGGCCATGCCGCTGGCTCGGTTTGCGTTTTTGGTCTGTGGCTGGCTGGCTGGCTGAATGCTTAGCTTGCTGCTTGGCTGGTTGGCTGGCTGACCGGCTGGCTGGCTGGCTGGCTGAATGGCTGACTAGCTAGCCGGCTGGTTGGCTGGCTGGTTGGATGACTGGATGACAGGCTGGCTGGCAGGCGGGATGACTGGCTGAATAGCCGGTTGGGTGACTGGCTGGCTGACTGGATGACTGGTGGGCTGGGAGGCTGGGTGGGGGAGAGGATGAGCTCATCTACTCTGTATAAGAGAGCTGAGACACACCCAAAGTGAGAGGGGATGTATACCGAGTTTCCTAATGAAGAAGGTGGTGTGTGGGGGAGGAGGAGGAGGAGGAGGAAGGGTGGAGGCAGGACAGGATGAAAAGAGAAGGGGGAGGTGGAGGAAGCGCCTTGGGGTGTTGACCCTCTCCCCAAAGCACCTCTTGTCCGACTATTTCATTCTCTCACTTTACTTCTCTCTCACTCTCAAACTAAACTCTCTCTCTCTCTCTCTCTCTCTCTCTCTCTCTCACACACTCACTCTCTGTCTCTCTCCTTCTCTCTCTCTCTCTCTCTCTCTCTCTCTCTCTCTCTCTCTCTCACACACTCACTCTCTGTCTCTCTCCTTCTCTCTCTCTCTCTCTCTCTCTCTCTCTCTCTCTCTCACACACTCACTCTGTCTGTCTCTCTCCTTCTCTCTCTCTTTCTCTCTCTCTCTCTCTCTCTCACACACTCACTCTGTCTGTCTCTCTCCTTCTCTCTCTCTTTCTCTCTCACACACACACTCACTCTGTCTGTCTCTCTCCTTCTCTCTCTCTCTCTCTCTCTCTCTGAACGCCTCCATGCAGCTCGTCTGCCGCCCATTTGCAGGGTGGATAGGGTGACATCATAGGGGTACCATCACACACTGGAGGCCCTCTGACGTCAAGTCCCAGTGTTAGGCCGCAGGGACAGGACAATAAACACTCCGTGCTGGGGGAACGTTAACATCTGATCATTTGGAACATCTCTCTATGTTTGTCTCGGCACTAGTAGAGAGAGAACATATAGATGTACTGTAAGGAAGAAAGCGATTTTTTAATTTGTTCTTGTTTGTTTTATTACATACTCTTGTGTATGAATACGTTCACTGATAGAAACACGTCAACAAGTTGTGGCCTGTTCGCTGATAAGCGCCGGGAAGTTTCCAACAATAGTTTAAAAGGTACGAGCGGCATTTGGTTTCTGTGCCTGACCAATGTCTGACCAATGATGATTCATAGGTCAAAAATAGTCGTGACATCACCTAGACATGCTAACGGTCAACTGGGCATGTCCGCTTCCAGAGAATGGGGAAGTTAAAATGCGTGGTGCCCATGGAAGATGCTTACTTCCAAGTCGGTTCACTAAGAGTAGCAGAACAGTGGTTTTTATTGGAAGCCTTATCTTACTAGCATACCGCAGAACTATGTCTGGTGAATTCTTAAAAATCGTACTGTGTTAGCAGGAAGAGAGAGTGGTTTAATGTATAAGATTCCAATGTGCTTGTAGAACGGAAGTTTGTAGTATACAATATTTAACATTAAATACATAATAGAAAATGAAACAACAAAACCAAATCCATCCATTCATCCATCCATCCATCTATCCATCCATCCGTCCATCCGTCCATCCATCCGTCCATCTCTCCGTCCATCTATCCAGCCGTCCGTCCGTCCGTCCGTCCGTCCGTCCGTCCACCCACCCATCCATCCATCCATCCATCCATCCATCCATCCATCCATCCATCCATCCATCCATTCATCCCTCCGCCTGCCCGCCCGCCCGCCCATCCATCCATCCATCCATCCATCCATCTAGATCTATGGTATTATCCCCTATTTCCAGTCCGAGTGAACAGTGGCGTGCAGGGCACTAGAAACTACAGGTGGCCTATGTAGCACTATGTCACTGAGTCACAGCACGAGTGCAGACAAGTCCCGGTCACTCTCACTCTTCCACACTCTCACTCTCTCGCACAATTCAAGGTGTCTTATTGTCTCTCCATCCCATAAGACTCAACAGTCACACAGTCAGCCAGCATGAAAACCAGACCACAGATATGAGAGAGATGAGCTTTATGGCCCGATTCCGATTAAAGAGGTTTTTTGTTGCTCTGTTTTCCATGGTCCTTTTAGACAAGAGAGTATGTTAACCATTTATGTTACTATATAGGGTTCTTATGTACTATAGTGTAATATATTTTTCCACTGTAATTCATTTTTCTTATATATATTTTTTAAATGAACGTTGTTATAGAATACACTAGAAGCAATGTTGCACTTCCACCTCATTAAAAAAAAACTTCATAAAAATAAATAAAGTACATTTTTGGGATGTAATAGAACTTCAGCATGCTCAAATTGTAATATGATCTTTTTTTTATTTTTATTTTTTGGAATACACTACGTTTTGATGAGCTGTTTGAAGTTTTCAATATCCAGGTCCATTTTCAAATTATAAAGGACAAATTGATGTCCAAATGAATGTGCAAATCATCACAGCTGAAGCAGTTTAAAGTTTCAGTATCCAATGCTGTATGTGAATCAAAATATCTAAACTGTCAGACTTGACTCTTTAGATTTAAAACTTCAAAGTTGTCCGATACATGAATTTTTCAGAGGAACTTTTAACAAAGTGATTTTTATGAAAACACTTGGCAGTTTATGCTACATTTCGCTCCTGTAATTTTGAGAAATAAATTATCCATAGATAAACATGGTGTGTATAATTTTGAGAACGATTGTCAGAAAATAAAATCAATCTCTATAAATAGTGTATAAAATATTCAAACATCAAGGACTCTCATAAACTAGCTGCCAGTAGACGTTAGCTAGTCTGAAAATACAGTCAGTTTTAATGACACAATTAAAGCTTGTTTGATATTTTAGGCATCAGCCCTAATAATGTTCTTCATGGTAAGCGACTGTACATAACATTATGCCATGTCTGACACGAAAATTATATTTTTAAAGCTTCGGAAAGCCGCTGGCGCCACGCGAACATTCTAACCCGCTTCATTTTCATAACTTAGTGTCTGAGTGACATTGCGACTTCCTCCAGAGCTCCGTGGAAACACACGATCATTGTACAGTGGCCTCTGTGAAAAAAACTTTGGGTTGTTACATCAATACATTATGTTGTGCTGCTAACTGAAATTTTTTTTTTCCTTATTATTTTCTGTCACTTTTTTGTTCATGCTGTAACGCTTCTTATAATGTAAAGTGCTCAATAAATCAAACGTATCATTACTTATTATTATTGTGGACAAATAGACAACAGAAAAGCACTAAAAGCTTGTTGATAACTTTCTGTGTAATATACATCTGGTTTTTGCTAGCACCTCTCCCAGACGAGTAATTGTAATAGACAAGTTTTTGGTTTTCTTTGCCTGCTGTAGCTTAAAGCCCACTCTCGTAGTGGTTTTGGATGTGGCTTCTGATAATATTAATTTATAGTCAGGCACTGTATGCTAGTTGTATATCTGTGACGTTGTTACATGTGTCTTGTTTTTGTTTGGCACATGTTTTCATGAGTTTGTTTTAAATATGGAATATAAGGAAAACGTCAAAGACAACTCTGACATATCAAACGCAAGGTACTAAGGAAGTGTGTGTGTGTGTGTGTGCGTGTGTTTGTCACACACGCTGATGACAGAGCATGACAGCAAGCTAATAAGGAGAGCCCCTCCAATTTTCCAAGCTGCCTGCGTTTCTAGCTTACATAAGCTACATCACTCAAAACATGAAACACACATGAAACACTGCTGGAATACACCGCTAGATTACAGTAAAACATTGACAACCACAGCAGCTATAAGACTCATACAGATAAAAGTACAGTATGACCCTGAAGGGAGAGTTTTTCAGACAGAGGGACAAGCATGAATCAAACACCTGACTCTGTGGTCATCTGAAGTGTCTGTTTCACCAAACAGCAGGAGTCACAAGCCAGACCACTGCAAATCTCTTCTTGGAAGGCAACCTCCTTTTGTAAAACTCGATCTCTCTCTCTCTCTCTCTCTCTCTCTCTCTCTGTCACTTTATCTCTCTCCCTATCTATTCCTCCCTTTTCTCTTTTATCTGTATGGCTCTCTCTCTCTCTGTTTTGTCTTCTTGTCCGGCTTCTCTTTTACATATTTTAATTTCCCTACCTCTCGTTCTCTCTCTCTCTTGCTCCCCCTCTTTGGGTCTCTTCTGTGGGTGGGTAGATCCTCAGGGTATCACATTCAACATTCGCTCCAGCCTTTTTGAATACACAAAACATGTAGGATGGGTTTATATATAATGAGTCCACACACAAATGCAGGAGGAAGGGAGGAAGCAAGGAAAGCCGTCAATGATGGGAGCACAACATGAGATTTTAGAAATTCAAAGACCTTTTATGCAGCGTCCTTGTTGCTCAGATTTCAATTTAAACAACAGCCAATGGCCGATATGACCATGCAAAGGTTTCATTTCAATTTTTTCCCTTTTCTTTTCAATTTTTTTTCCCTTTGAGCTTTTTCCCTGTCAAATTGAAGAAGTGTACCTCGAACTAAGAAAGTAATAAATCATACTTTTTGGGGGGGTAATAGTATTTAGTGAGTCAATTTACAATCTGAAATGATTTTCAATTGACGTTTCAGTTGAGCTCATTTTTTATTTCTTTTTTTGTATTGATGTGTTCTGACAGTGACACTTGACAGAAGTGAATCGAGACATCGTTGTCAAGGCCGACAACCAAGATCTGTCTTGTATGTGAACATGTCGGAACTCCACGAGCTTGACAGTGACTTTCCTCCTTGGCCTTGACTGACACCCTTGCTGACATGTTTGTGCCCGTGTGTCATCCTCAAAATGGCATTTTTAACGTTGACTAGCCAATTGCTCCCCGGCTGTTGATCCTGGGTGGTGCGGATGTGCTGGCCTTCTCGCTATTCCTTCTGCGTCTGGAATAAAAACATTTCCCCTTCCAAAGCCCTAGCCTTTTGTCAAAACATCAACGCCAAGCATTGATTTAGAGGCACTGGCATGATGGAAAACGCACGGCAGTCAAAACACACTGAAGGGGGGGAAATAAACTACACAGCAGTGAACATGAAATCATAAAAAGAACACTGAATACAAGTTATCAAGATAAATCCATTCACCCAAGAATTCGCCCTCCATCTAAAATGCCAAGTCACCTCATTAGTCCAAAAGCACAGTACATGAAAACATGTGTTGATCAATATCAATATCAGACATACTGTACGTCTCAATATTTGATATAAAAAAAAAAACTGTCTATGTCCGCAAACCCCCTGATAGTTTCACTGTCCTTCCTTCTCTTTCATTTCGATGCGATGATAATGTGGGTCAGTTACTCTAAGGGAAATAAAGGTAGCCTGTGACCTTTTGACTAAATTATAAGATGTGTACAGAGCTATTTTTAGCCCCACCGCTGTTCGCTTTGCCATTACATTATGGCTGCATGAGCACCCCCGCGCCTTTTCAGTAATGCCCAGATTTCAGATGCCGCAAATCACATTCGATCACTTCATGCTTTGTTTCACTTCAACAACAGAAACACACACACACAAAACATCAACAGAGGGGGGAAAAAAAGTTATCTGTTGCAAGGCAAAGTTGAAAATAGTTGAAAATAAAAGTAATAACAATATGCGTGGATGTGGATGCACGACCGTGTGTGTGTGTGTGTGTGTGTGTGTGTGTGTGAGCCTTGGTGTGATGAATACCCTGTTCATGATGACAGCTACTGTATCCTTTTCAGAAATATTTGTAAAATGTGTCCTTGTTTTAGAACCTTGTCTTCAATGATTAAACGGCGTATTGATTACCTTCTCTGTCTGTGCTGCCGAAACAAGTGACACTCCTGAGCTACAGTTGGTTCTGTTGTGTCTGTGTGCGGTTGTCTTCAGCCTGTCTCCATCTCGATAATGAGACCAGTGCTTGCGTATTGAGTCGTGGAGGCCATTCTTTGCTCCAACTTGGTAGAAAACGACCCGTTTATTCCATGACAGTTTAAAGCAGGGGGCTTAGCTTTTGAAAGCCCACTGTTCAGAGCACCTACTCTCTCTCGTTCTCTCTCTCTGTGTCCCTCTCTCTCTGTCTCTCTCTCTCACACTCTCTCTTTCTGTCTCTCTCTCTCTCTCTCTCTCTCTCTAATAATGATTATCATGCATGTCCATGGTTTTCCACAAAACATGAGATTTCAGTGTAAAGCTAGTGGCTAGCCCTTGCCATAGATTAATTCTGTCTGAAATTGATCAGACTAGCTTCTGTTTTAGTTAACCTACTTAGCCATGACTGTGTGTGCTAAGCCCTGAAGGACTTAACATTTCCAACTGTCAAAATGAATTAACCGTCACAAATACTACTTAAATCCTGGTGATGTGATTCACTGGCAGCGTGAAACCCCTGAAAACTTTTACTATTTAGGTTTTTACCTGTTAGCTTCTTTCCAAACGCTGTTGAGTCATGTTTTATAATGAGTTCTGCTGGCTTTGGTCTGGAGTACTCTTTTGTCTGTGTGTGTGTGTGTGTGTGTGTGTGTGTGTGTGCGTGTCTGTGTGTGCGCGTGCGTTCATGCGTGTGTGTGTGTGTGTGTGTGAGAGAGAGAGAGAGAGAGAGAGAGAGAGAGAGAGAGAGAGAGAGAGAGAGAGAGAGAGAGAGCTTGTACTTGACTAGAAACAGTGTCCTCCCAAGATGATCAAATCTAACAAAACATCTCAAGTATTTGTTTTCCAGCTCTCTCTGCCATCTCTCTCTCTTTTTTCCTCGTCTGGGACAGCAGTGTCTATCACAACATTCCCTGCCTTTTTGTTATCGATGGTTGCCGAGGGACACTCGATGGAGATGGCCCAACTGGCGGAGCAGGATGTGAAAACGCTCCTTATGTCATGAGGAGAGGCTGTTGTTGTTCAGTCAAATGAAAGCACGTTGAGACACTCTGCTCACAGCACACCGCTGGTTCTCATTTTATACCTGCCTAATTAGATGGGCTCTTACTTTGATGGAATACCTCATCAAAAGACTATCCTCTCTCTCTCTCTCTCTCTCTCTCTCTCTCTCTCTCTCTCTCTCTCTCTCTCTCTCTCTCTCTCTCTCTCTCTCTCTCACACACACACACGCACGCATGCACGCAACCCTCCCTCTCTCTCTTTCTTTCTGTCCCTCTCTCCCCTGCTCTTTTTTCTTTTCTTTTTTTCAGCTAAGCTCTGATAAATCAAGTGACCCCGATGTGTTCATGTGTTTTCTTTTTTTCAGGGCACTGACTTTTAAACAGCGCTTGGTCAACACTGCGACCACACGTAACGCCACTGGAATGGTTGCAACAGTCTGTAATGAAATATCGCCTCAGTGAGATAATACGCTTCTCTTCGGCTCTTCTTATCTTCATCTCTCTTCTACTCTCCTCCTCCTCTCCTCTCCTCTACCTGCAGCTCAATGTTATTTTCAAATGTATTCACAGTAGATGCATACGTCTCGTAAGCAAGACGGAGCTCCGGATGGGAGAGTTCTGTTCAAAAACACACGAGCCTTCAGCCTCAATCATTCAGGAGAAAGCCATTGGCCTTGAAGACGTCTATGGGAAATGGCACATCAACAACTTATAGCAGAATGCCCCTGGCATATTGCTAACGTTCAGATGGACTATATTTAAAGTCAGTTTTAATAGTGTACTGTTCACGCATTTCGCCTCGTACTGGACTTCCCAGTACAGTAGGTCTAATTTTATGCCTTCTCACCACGTCGCAGAGCATAATACATTTGCCTACTGTCTTACTGAATTCAAATTCGATGTCAACAAATGATTATAGGCAAAATCTGTTGCATACCAAAGAGAATGACTTTATCTTGTGTGCCAACAACTATGCAAATGCATGAACACACAATGCGGAGTGGTGTGTGACTAGCGAGCTACGAACCTATCTCAAAGGCACTGTCATCCACCTATTCACTCACTACAATCCTCTGACGAGATTAGATTCTAAGAATGGAATTTCAGTGCTGGGTCTTGCAGAATGACTGGAATGGATTGGAATCACGCATGTTTCTGGAACCATCTGAAAGCCAAATGAGACCAGTGTCCAATGATTAGCTGAAGAGGTCTGAGAAGACCAACCATTCTTCTGTCCTGTTGTCGAACCAGCATACATCTGTAATCACGTTTTACAATACATCTGAAATGACAAACGTGTTTATAACATAAAAACAGGCTTCAAAAGGCAAATAAATAAATAAATATATATATTTATAGCATATAGAAAATATAATCAATTTAAAACAAATATAAAAACAATAGTAGTTAAAAAAGTGCTCATGATAGATAGCTTTTGAACGCAGATATAGCTAACTGCCTCTGGCCCTGTTAGCATTAGTCACGATTTAGGGGACTTCATCCTCTTACCCAGCTGTGAGCAGAACGGGCCTCTACCCGGCCCTCCTCCGTGATTCACTGGCCACAACCCAGGCTTTCCTCTGAGTGCTACACAAATGCATGTTTATTCTGCGTGCTCAGACACTACCTCATGAACTGTTTGTTCATAGCTTCTTCCCCTCCCCAAAACACAGTAATTTATTCCACTAACATGTACACAACCACGGCTAGCTTGTAGCTAACAGGAGACACCACTGGAATAAGACCCGGTTTCTTTCTACCTCTGGTTGAATTAGATATTTAGAATTGTATACGGGGGATGGGGGTAGGCTATCTGTAAAAGGTGGTTGAACAACTTAACAGGGACCATTTTGGGGGTTTTGTTGCGGTTTGACTGTGTGGTGGGCAGGCTGCTGTTTCAGGCAAAGCATCATAATTCAATTGAAGGACATGGTCTGCTGGAGTCCTCCGAGCAAAAGGGAAAATTGAGAGAGACATTAGTCCCCATTTCAAAGCGAATGGGCCGACTCTGTTCCCTTTGAGTATAAAAGCAGCTTTTGATTATTTTGATCATTTTTTTGGCATGTCATTGGATGCAAGTTATTACGGTGGACGGAAATGATTGCATCACTTCAAAAGTGTCATTTAACTTTTAAATAAGATTAGAAAAAGATGGTAATATGTATTTTTACGGAGCCCACTTTTCATAAGAATAAAAAAAAAAAGATTCAAATTCGTGGAAAGTTTACAAAAAAAAGAAAGCATTTGAAAATGTTGGGCAACATCAAAAGTGGGAAACAGAGGAAAGACACAAAGACACAGGCAGTTACACAGGCAGACAGACAGGCTTATAGACAGAGAGACAGACAGGCTTATAGACAGAGAGACAGACAGACAGGCTTATAGACAAAGAGACAAACAGGCTTATAGACAGAGAGACAGGCTTATAGACAGAGAGACAGACAGACAGACAGACAGACAGACAGACAGACAGACAGACAGACAGACAGACATTCAGGCAGACAGACAGACAGGCTTATAGACAGAGAGACAGACAGACAGACATTCAGGCAGACAGACAGGCCAATGGACAGACTTATAGACAGAAACAGAGATATAGAACGACAGACAGACAGACAGACAGACAGACAGACAGACAGACAGACAGACAGACAGACAGACAGACAGACAGACAGACAGGAAGAGAGACAGAGATACAGACAGGCAGGTAGTCAGGCAGGCCGGCAGGCAGACTGACTGACTGACGTTAAAATGGATAGACAGAGAGGGATACAAAATGATAGACTCTCTGGTTCCATATCCCTAGGTGAATTGATTAGGCTGTACTGGGCATATCTACTGATTGACCTTGAAGGAACAGCATCAAAACAGCCATTCAGCCAGCCAGTCAGTCAGCCTATCAGTACAGCAGCTAGCCAGTCTGATATCCAGTCATCTAAGGCTATGCAAATAGAGGGCACTTACAGTATCTGCAATGATAGAGCTGCTGGCATTAACATTGTCCTCAACCCTAGTGCTACTGTACACACACACACACACACACACACACACACACACAAACACACACACACACACACACACACACACACACACACACACACACACACACACACACACACACACACATATATATATATATATATTTATATTTATTTATATACACACTGCTGCTAAGGGGCTAAAAACAACTCCTACAGCAAGGTATCCATGAAGGCTGCTGGTTTCTTAACAGTAGTTGAAGCCTATGCCAATAGGACAGGTTTCATTTTTGTGTTTTTGTGTTGCTTCAATGAAAAAATGGATGGCAATGGATGGCAATGGATGTAAGCCGTTTTTTTTTTCTATAAATTATTATAATAGCATAGTAAGTTAAGCGAATAGATTAGTAAATGGATGAAATACAAATGGTAAATGATTGGGATTTGATTACAGTAAGGTTGCCTGCCTTGTATTTATGGTAACGCATGGCTAATATACTTATTTATTAATTTGTTTAATTGTAGGGTGTTTTGTTTCCTTTTTTTTTATTATTATTATTATTACCAGACGACCTCCCGGAATTTGCATTACTCTTAGCCTATGACTCCGTTTGGATCTAGACTGCTTGGCCAATGACTATGGCAAACGGAGACCGTAGGCTACAGTGAACTGAGGCACATACAGGCAGGCATTATGGTGAGTGGCTACTATACCGTTTGGAACTTGCAGTACAGACAATTATTTAGCAATTTACTGGCATTTACTGCAAATGTAACAGGTGTTGAAACGTATTGCCCTAGCCTAAGTTTCTGTTTGCCCGCATCAACAACGATAAAAAAAATTATGTTCAAAAGTGGATTCAGACCTCTTCAGCTAAATCCATGGATCTAGACATAAAGTCACAACTCTCTTAACACCTATTAGGAATCATTGGAAAAGCTAGGTTTACTAAGGAAACCCCGAATAGCCTAGCGTGAGAGTGGTGTGAACTGTTCTAAAAATCTGTAAAGTTACAGTGATGGTGGCCTGCTTATTAGGAACGAGTTTATGCTGAATGTTGCTTAATCGGCGCACTAGACCTTCTAATAGCCAATAAAAAACACCTTTGAACGGGACGTTGAATGCGTCAGTAATGTGTGACATCTATGCAGAGTAGTTTCAGGAACTGAAGGAAGAGAAGGGCGTATGTTCTTGCTAATCGGCCAAACAGAAAGTCCCACAGTTCGAACTGACAGGCAGCGCGAGCGCACCGAGGGAGAGAGAGCGAGCAAGTATACGAGGAAACGGCAGCAAACCGGAGCGGCAAGGAAGCGCGATATTTTTTCATTCTTTTTGCGTAATATATTTAAAGACGTGAAAACATTCAAACAGTATAAAGTGGATTATTCTCAACATTCAGCTGACGCCTGTAGGATTCGATTTTGCTTTGGATATAATATGAATTAAAAGAATTCCTGGCTGTGTAGAGAGAAACGCACACGTTCGCCCGGCTTCCAGTATGCGTGGGTATCATGTCTAGGACGGATGGTATTCTGTGTCACAATTCGGCGCTCTGACTAATCCAGCAACACACCGGGGACCGTTGACTCACTGGATTTTTTTTCTCATGGGCAGGTTATTTCGCAAACGATAGTAGGCTAATGTAAACCAGTCATTGCATTGCTATGGGCTTTCCTGTCATCGTAGGGTCAACATTGTTATAAGACGCTCGGGAGCTCGGGCTATTTTGTAAGTATCCAATCAATAGATTTTTTTTTTACGTTAATTAAGGTTCGAATGTTGGACACAGTTAAATAATCAATTTGATACAAATAAATATTGGGACGCTGCGTTTATAGGCCCTACCCATGCGATTATTTTAAACTAATACTGCTGTGAGTAAAGATACTCCACTATCGGAATATACGCTTTTAGCAGGGTTTGCTAACTTTGGCCTATATTTTAAATATATGACTATATTATAATTCATTTCTTAAATTGGTTTTGTGATAGACACTAACCAACTAAATTATATACAATCTTATTTTTGTCTCGTAAGTACGTGTGTGTGTGCGCGCGCGCTTGTTTGTGTGCGTGTGTACGTTTGGGATTATACCTGTATGTGTGTTCGCACCGTGCCTGTGGTGTGTGTTGATTGAAAATATCATTATAGTACCATGTTAAATATAATCATATGTGTTTACTCAGTCTCTATGCAAACCTTTTCAAGTTGAACAATGATAATTGAGGAATCTTTTTCCAACATACATTAATTCAACTGTCAAGGGTATACATCAAACTATATTTACCAATTCACGTAGCAATTAAGCTATGTAATCAAAGTAATCCATCTCTCTCTCTCTCTCTCTCTCTCTCTCTCTCTCTCTCGCTCTCTCTCTCTCTCTCTCTCTCTCTTTCCATTTTTCTCTCATCTCTACAGATTGGGACTAGATCAACAAGACAGCATTCTCCTGAATCCTCGGGGGCCAGATACTGTTGATTTTGTCAAGTGTCCAATTTCAAGGCTCTAAATACATGAGAGTCATATTATGAAGATTCTGCCTGTGTGTGTCAATGACGGGTAAAATGGAGACGCCTTTCTACCACGATGACACTCAGAGTGGCCAAAACTTTGGTCAAATCCCTGACTACGAACGATACCAGGGGCATCATAAGATGATGAACAAGAAAATGGCGGCGCACCATTTTTCAGGCGCTGCGGGTGTGGGCTCGGGGATCAAACTCTTGCCCGGCCAGCAGCCGGGGAACGGCGGCAACATGAACCCCAACAACCTGGGCCTGAACAGCAACGCCAACGGCCAGCTGATGTCCTCACCGGACATGAACCTCCTCAAACTGGGCTCCCCCGACCTGGAGCACCTGATCATCCAGTCCAACCAGGGTCTGGTCACCACCAGCCCGGTGCCCAACCCCGGCGGGCCCAACCCGTTCATGTACCGGAACCATGCCACCAACGAACAGGAGGGCTTCGCGGACGGCTTCGTCAAAGCGCTGGCCGACCTTCACAAGCAGAACCAGCTGGTGGGGCCGCCCATGTCCCCTTCCTCCTCCTCCATGCAGTCTCCGTACCAGAGGAACCTCATGCCGGGAGGGGACATGCCCATCTACACCAACCTCAACAGCTACAACCCCGGGGGCCAGATCCCTGTGGCCTCGGCCTACCCTGGAGGTCCGATGGCCTACGGAGGCCCGGGGGGTCACGGGTCTGGTCACGGTGCCGGAGGGCCCAGTCAGGGCGGCCACCACCAGCACGGACGAGGCCTCGACGCCCCTCAGACCGTCCCCGAGGTGCCCCACCCTCCGGGCGACCCCACCAGCTCGCCGCCCTCCCTGTCGCCCATCGACCTGGAAACCCAGGAGCGCATCAAGGCGGAGCGGAAGAAGCTGCGGAACCGCATCGCCGCCTCCAAGTGCCGCAAGCGGAAGCTGGAGCGGATCTCGCGGCTGGAGGAGAAGGTGAAGGTGCTGAAGACGCAGAACTCGGACCTGGCGTCCACCGCCAGCATTCTGCGCGAGCAGGTGGCGCAGCTCAAACAGAAAGTCATGAATCACGTCACCAACGGCTGCCAGATAGCGGTGAGCTCCGCCGCCCTGCAGCAGCAGCAGCAGCAGCAGCAGCAAGCCAAGACCGGGGACAGCTGCTGAGCATACAGAGGCTGCTGTCACAGACTGACGCCGAAGGCGACGGCCGTGTGTTTTCTCTTATTACTATCCGGTCTGAGTGGTTGAAGCAGGAAGTGACGAGGTGAGAGAACCAGCGGAGACAGGAAGTGAAGTGTAGTCGGCGGCAAGTTTTTTTTTGTTGGTTAGGGGGGGGGGGGGGGGGGGGGGGGGGGAGTGGGGGGCACCCCCAACCAATCCCCAACTCTTCCCCACTTAACCTCACCTCACGTCACGCTACTCATTCTGACTGTAGTCAGAATCTGCGAGAGCCATACGAAATACGGATTCTAAACGTTCAGTTTTTTGTGGAAATAGGCACTTTGTGAGAGTAAAAATAGCTCTACCGTGGCTTGTCAAGAACACAACGGAAAGGGAAACCATACTCGGTAAACGTGGGGACTGGGACAGACTTGAGATCACCTTCAGGTCAAAGGTTAAGACAGAGATATTTGGACCTTTTAGTGTCGGTGGATGAAACAGGGTTTTCTCTTTTTTCTTTTTGTTTCGTAACATTTAGGATTTGCTTGTGAAAAACTTTCCATGTTTTAGCTTGAACGTTTCTGCTTGGTGCAGCAGTTATTTTCAGCTTTTCAAAATACTGGTCATATTTTTACTAGCTAAGGATTTCCTCATTTACCTTTCTAGAGAATACCTGCCAGTCATTTTAATCAATTGATTATTATTGATTTGTATACGTTTGCTGTGGTTGTGAAAAAAAAGCCACAAAGACATCGCAATTGTTTATGTAGTGAGTTTAAAAGTTTAACCTTTCTGAATCATGGTACTTTGATGGTACCTGATGGTACTTTTAAATAAGCAAAGTGTGTGTGTTTGTGTGTGTGTCTATGTGTGTCCGTGCTTGTCTTCGCAAAGGTGTATGCAATTGTGGTGCTCAAGCATTCATGCTTGTGTGATCGTCTGAGTATGTGTGTGTTTTGTGTAAAGTGGAATTTAAAGTTATGCAGAATGAAGCTTTGTCCGATGACCTTTGGCCTAAAAAGCAATTCTGTGGCATTCTCAAATCAAGTATCCCAAATGTTGACTTATCAAAGACGTTGGCTGTAATGTTTTGTGTAATACTAGCAGATTTTAATCATTGAATCAATGGTTTCAGTGATAGCATATCGTCTGTCCGTTAAGTATTCTGCAATGTGTGTATGAGGTAAAAAGAGAATCAACTACTTGATTATCCAAGCTGAGACTTTCAACTCTAAATGTTTACTAAATTGCTATATTTCAGGGGCACGGCTTCTCGAGAATAGTACGGCGATTTCCACCGATCTTTTACCAACTTTATGGATACAGATGACAGATGATCATCTACATGGTTTTACTATTTAGACCGTAGACAAAAGATCGACCTGCATTCCAAGCAAAGACATTTTGCACTGCATTGTCCCTCGTTGTGATTGCTGGCCAGTGACTATGGCAAAGATCTTTAGTCTTCAGCGATCACTCAATAAACATTTTTATTATGATTATTATTTTTCTGAGTGTATGTGCGCCCACTCTTTATCAGTGTGTCAGGGCAGACTGTTACACTGGTGTCTGAGAAAGGCTCAGATTTCAACGGTACATCGTCGTACCATGGGAAAAGACACTGCCAAATGAAGAGCTTGACTGAAGTACCAAGGGCTTTTGACCTGACGTTGGGAAATCTTGTAACTTGGGAAGTTTTGTAACTTTTCTGAGAGCAATTTATTTATGCAAAATATATCGTTGGTATTTATGTTCATCTAAAGAAAACTGCAGAGGAGGGATTTTTTTTTTGTTTGTGTCTTGTTGACACATTTCGGGAAATGTGATATTGCACATAAGTAATAACATTAAATCATGTCAAAAACGTATCTGTGGTCTGGAAATGGGCTGTGCACACTGTAATGTTTTTGAAAACTATTTGATACATTTGTGTAAATAAAAGAGCGTTGTCAATGGAGTCTCCTGATCAGTATGGTCTCCACTTTCAGATGGCTTGACTAGTCAAACAGAGTAGTGCAGTAAACAAACAACAACAATTGATTTGGGAGCAATGCTTAGAAGTTTTGGGAACATATTCAAATCTCTATTTGTAAGTTATATTACACTCTGGTGCACTGATTTTCCTTTCCTATAGACGAACAGATCATAGATGATATTTATATACAGTATTCATCTTTATCCCATTGACCGGGGTAGGCGATGGAAAGACCTTTACAGCTGTCAAACTTTTTTTTCGGACTTGATCATCAAGGATATATTTATTTTTTTGAACTTGAAAAAGGCTTTTGATGTCACTAATGAATATATTTTTGTACAAAATGTATTAAAATTTATTGAGATCAAGATGGACACTGCCAGAAGGGGAAAGCATCATTTATTTCCATATATTATTTATTAAAACGGACCGGGCAGTTGAATATACATTTTGTAAAAAAAAAAAATGATAAAGTGTTTCATTTGAAACACAACTTTTTATTGTACATAGTTGTTTAAGTCAATATCAGTGAAATTGTATTACGTTTTATTAAGTCGTTTTTTATCCATCTGGCTCTTGATGTCCAATTTGGATTTATGACGATGGATTTTGAAAAAAGTCAAAATTCAATTGACAGTATATGTGGTTCATTCATTACACAGAAACTTTTCTACATACACTTTTTGAAAACTGTATTATTGAGACCGCCCCCATGTATAAGAAAAAAGGTTAATTTGAATGGCTTTGAACTGTGAGTTTAAGATGTCCGCCTCTCCACTGCATATTTTGATTTCTCACTTTTAACCACTTTAGCTCACTTTTAAGCAACAGTTTGGGGAATATTATTTGGATAAATGATTTGAACATCTTTATAAGGTATGCCCCTTTAATCAAGCCAAAGTTAAAATGCACTTTTTTCAGTACAAAGGTTATATTACGGACCAATATTAAAACTTAACTGTGGGCCTGTCAGGAGTCGACTGCTCTGACTAAATTGGGATACGACCAATGTTCCAATTAATAAAAAGGACCAATAATAAACTTTGATCAGGGTTTGATTAAATGTTGAAGTGAAGTTCCTGCGTAGTTTGTAGCCTATAAGCAGCTGTTTATTTGGACTGAATCATGGAGAAGGCCGTCCAGGGCCTTATGAAATCGTATGAGAGACTTGTTACCAACAGGCGACTTGCCTAATGATGAGTTGTATAAAACTGTTTTGTTGACCAATTGTGTTGGTTTACAGTATGCTGTCTTGCATAAAAAAAAGTGTTCATTGTTTCCTTAAATGTTTTTTTTTTTCTTCAAATCTACAATAAAATGAGTACGTTTCTGAAACCAGGTCATTTTTATTTGTTTTATCAAACACCGTTTATTGTGGCACATTTATAGTCGATCATTATGCTGAGAACAAAATAGACCCATGGAGGAAACAGTGGACATCAAGCTTAAATATACCAGCATTCAAAAAAACAAACAGTTTATTTGTTGTTAGCAACAATTCAGCAACAGGCAAAATATTGCATCGATGAGAGAGTGTGCTAACAAGTATGCAGATGGTGACAAGAACAGATTTAAAAAAAAGTGCTTCTTAGAGAATGTGACTGTCTGTTTCATACAATCAGTGTTTGTGTTTTGTTTTTCATCAAAGATGATAATGATATCGAGTCTCCAAAGACAGGGCCGTAGCAGACTTCCCATAAGGGCTCGGAGCTATTCCAGGAAAGCACATGGAATGGCCACAGGGTCATTGTGAAAGTAAAACCTCACCCAGTCACACTTACTATCAACATGGGGGAATGGAAGGGAAATCTACTTCACGGTGTTAGCACAGTCAGAGAGTGTGTGTGTGTGCGTGTGTGTGTGTGTGTGTGTGTG
>CM030172.1:6160990-6183053 GCA_017639675.1 Aplochiton taeniatus
AAGTTTATCCAAATATTTTCTTTGTTTCCCTGGGTAACCTCGACTTGACAGAGCACACCCCTCTCAGTGCAAGGTGCCAGAGCCACTCTCCTGCTGCAAGTTCAATTATGTACTGTACACAGCACGCAGATATTTAAAACGATATGCTGGATTGGCCGTCATGACAGGGAATCATGAATGTGTACTTTACATTAGACGAATGGTCGAGCAGTACATTTTCAAGTAACGAAAGACACAAAATCTCGTCCACCATAGTTTAACAGTGGAGGTCAATGATGAAAAGGCCTACAGTGAGTCGTCCTATACTCCATAGAATCAGTGCTGCACTCCGAACAGAACCCTTTTTTTTTTTTTTTTTGCACCAGTCTCTGATGTGGTCTTGAACACTGCAGCCATTGAAGTGAACTTCTTGGCCTCGGTCGAATGTTGTTCCACCACAATGTGTCCCCTTAACTTACACCCACGCGGACGTCCATCGTGACATCACTGGGAGATTATTTGGCGAGCAGAGCTTAGAGAGCGGAGCCGATGCCTGTGTTATGTGTAATGGAATAAGCCATCCCTGCTCTGGCCACGTCAGGCGAAAACACACACACACACACACACATGCACACATGCGCGCACGCACACACGCACGCACGCACACACACACACGCGCACGCACGCACGCAAGCACGCACGCACGCACACACACACACACACACACACACACACACACACACACACACACACACACACACACACACATCTGAAAGCTGTTATCAGATGCTGTGACATCAGCTTCCCTTGGCCCGGACCCGCTCCTCTGAGCTCATTGTCTTAGAGCGGCCAGTGAGCCAGTGACCAAGGGAAGGGAGAAATAGAGTGAGAGATGTATAAAGGGGGGGGGGGGGAGAAAGAGAGCAATAGAAAGAGACAAAGAGATGGAAAGAGAGAGAGCGAGAGGGAGAGAGAGAGAGAGAGAGAGAGAGAGAGAGAGAGAGAGAGAGAGAGAGAGAGAGAGAGAGAGAGAGAGAGAGAGAGAGAGGCAGAACAAACCACTCAGCCATGCATTCATCCGTACTTCTAGGCCAATGCTGAGAGGAATAAGCTTGCAATGGAGAATTGGCCAAAGTAGTGTCTTGCTGGCAAGGGATGGCTAAACGCTTAATTTATGTATCTAAATTGCCAAATCAATTCATCAAAACGAGCCTGAAAAGGTCAGGATAAATATGATGTTGAAGAACCAGGATATTGTTTGAGATTTAAATGGGGGTAGGAATCTTACTGTTATCACAACAAAATGGTTGTTGCGGCGAGACGACAACTATTAATAAATTAAGGTAATAATACATTTATAAATAGAAGAAGACGTTTTGTAGTAGAGGCCAACTATACAGACTTGTGTATGTAAGACAAACCTAAAGCCACTGGAAAGTTCAGAAGGCAAGTGTGAAGGCAGCACGGAGGAGTCAGATGCGTGGTGTGAAGCTTCACAGACAAACAGAGTCGTTTGGACACAGTATTACTGTACTTTGGGTTGGTCAAAAAAATGATGCCCTTGTAAAATGCACTCGAGCCCCTCAGCAACCACCTGACACACCATCATTACGCCACATTCATGTCCTACCATAATAGAGGTGTAAGAGGCTGGAAAACAATGATTATCAGTCTAGTCTAACACACACACACACACACACATAGACAAATGTACAAACGCTTGCACACCCACGCGCACGTATACATGTACGTACACAAACACATACGTGCACGCACACACACCCACGCACACCCACGCACACACACACACACACACACACACACACACACACACACACACACACACACACACACACACACACACACACACACACACACACACACACATAAACATGTACAAACACAAAACATCAAATGTAAAAGTATTCATGTAAGCTTAAATACAGTTTTCAGCGTTTGATAACAACAATTAACTTTGACTAATAATGCTAGCTTTATCATGTAGCAATTCGTGGCATACACATAGGGTAATTTCCTTCTCATAACCACTTAAATTACAAATTTTCTATGTGTTCCTGTGATTATCGAATACTAGCAATGCGCACAGCAGGACGGTTTGACATGCTTTATATAGCCGACATGCATCATCAGTTAGTAACTCATAACTCCCAAACTACGTATTGAATAGGGCAGCAGTGATGTGGGAAGGGAATGTAGTCAACAACACCGTCACATAATAACCAGGGAGAAAATGCCACCAGCTTAGCTGTGGAGGCCACTAAATAGCTAACTATTACACCCCATTACGGTAGACGTGACCACGGAGATCTAGCCGCTGTGGCGTGGGCGCATTAGTTTGATGATGTACACCCAGTAACAGGTAGTATCTGAAATAGAAACGGGAGGTCCATGACCCTTTTTACTTGTACTTCCTTGTCTTCGTTCAATAAAACAACTGATATGGAGTGTAGAACACTTAATAGTTTGTTGAGTATATATATATAAATATATATATATATATATATATATATATATATATATATATATATATATATATATATATATATATGCCTTCCATCTTTGAAATGATGGATTTACTAAGGCTCAAAAGTAGGTATAAATTCTACTGAATATAGACCATGTCTATTCTACCTTTCAATAAAACTGTTTTGATGAAAAATGGTTTTATTCAAATTATTTGAATTGACTCAGCCAGAATTTGTTTTGCCCATTTAAAAAATAAAATCGTGAGCCTTCTTTAAATGGCTTTCTTTCGACATCCTAAGGGATCGCCTCGAGGCACTACAGGGTGTTGAAGTTAATCAAATTAAAAGTTTGAAAAAATACCCTCAACAAATGTCACTACAGCACAAATGTGATGCGAAAAAAGCATACATGTGTAGGGAATGCCAATTATTGCCTTTCTTGTATGTATGCATTTGTAAGGCTCCGTTTGTTGGTGTGTCACCAGTTACAGTAATCTTAAAGCCTTGGAATAAAGGGTTATGGGGTCTATGAAGATTTCCTTTTAACATCATCATTGTATGACCTAACGTATAGGCCTACAGCGTTACGGCATTGATGTATCCAGCAGAAATGACCCAAATGTTATGAAACTGTCTACTGTACGAGAAGACTGGAAGCTATGATGCAAAATCATATCAAACCATGCTTCAGAACTAATTGGGTAGACTAAGAGATAAGTCATGGCATAAACAAAATTTGTAATCTGAGACAAGTTGTATTGGGATGGTGTCGCGAGATTGTCAATAGCTCGTCATAAGAGAAGAAACCATTAACTTTAAAGTTAAAGCGTGTACATTTTACGGTATCGCCTTATATGTGTGTATTTGTTTCTTAGGGTTTCCTTATGGCCAAATGGTTATTTTCCCAAGAGTCTTTCATAGCTACGTCATGTGACCAGTACAGAGGAATTCTCCTTCTCTCTTCTAAGATTCAATGTAGAATTACCTGAGCCCTACCTTCACCGTCGTTAAACAGAACTGCAATGTGCCCACCTTTTATATTCAGCAAGAAGTGGAAAGGAGACATAAGGAACTGAAAAAGAGGGCTCGACAAATCAGCGGAAGCAGTCAATGTAGCCTACAGTCGGGAGGTACGCACTGGTCCAAACATGTTTTACAAAATTGGAAAAACCTGATTAGGAAATTACATTTCAGGAAATGCATATTGAGCAACAAAACGACAAAAGAATTAATTCCTCTTTTGAGAGTTTTCGAATCTACTCACCAGGACACGCAGTCCTATATAAGGAGTTAGTGTTTGGGTTGGACACATTCAGAAGACAAACAAACACACGCACGCACGCATGCACGCACACACGCACACACACACACACGCACACACGCACACACGCACACAAGCACACCGACACATAAGCTCCCCTTGGGGTCTGGAACAATCATAGTTCTAGGGGCTATTTTATTCTTTCATATAATGGCAAACCGCATTTCTTTGTCAAACGGCCCAATGCATGCACCCCGGGTGTGGTGAAATACTAAGCACCTAAAGTTTCAATTTCAGTCTGATATACGGTAACTTGTCTGAGGAGATGTGCCAGCTTTGTGAAATATGGACTAGAGACCTATAAGCACAGTGTCATTATTTCAAACCTCAAACTGCACAAACAGAACAATAGGCCTCTATATGCGCGACACTGTTAATGCTCAAGAGAGGTAGATCGGAACAAGTCACTCTGGAGGTAGCACAGGCAGTAGACTCCATTACACAAATAATAACGCAAGTGTAGTATTACGTAGATTCTCCAAGTAGGCTAATGCTGAATTTGTTCAATGACGCTAAAGACTTCAGTTTGACGCTCTTATCTTGCCTAATTCCTGGTGTAGGTGGGTATTACAGTAATTACATGTCAATAGAGACATGCAAATTAAAGTATGAGGGAAAACAGAAATAGCATCCAGGCTTCTCCGTTCCTTCGAGGTAATTTGTAATTTGCACGGATTTGGCCCCTTAAAATATTTATAGTTGCAATCAGAACATATTCTGTAAAAATAAGGGGGTAATGTGCGTGTGGGGGGCAGGGAGCAGGAGGATTTCGCGTAAAAAATTTGTGAAAAATCTTTCAACCCATAACACACAAACTTGACATTCGTGGTCAAATATCAGTAGCCTACTCAACGGCTACAGTCAAAAAAGGTATCTGATTCACTGTTTTAAAACAAGTATAAAAATATGGAGCCACTTGAAATTATGATCATCAAATGTTCTTTGAAAGTTTAGATTGTAAACACGATTTTAAATGTCATTTGATGTGTTTCAATCGACAACCTTCAGGATTTTCTCCCCCTTTTGTATTATTTATTTCAGGTGTACTTGAGAACAAATTATATTTTGCAAAGGATTTGCTTGCCACCTTGTGGACAAGTTGAGCAAAACACAAATGCTGTATGGATGCATACTTTTTCATAATTCATTTAAAATATTTGGAGATAGTGAACCCCAAATTTAGAGTTGCGTATGTATTTGCTATAAGATTAGATTTATTTTGATTTATTTCAATTTCTTGATTTATAGGGTAGTGTAGATCTACGAATCTAAGACATAAATGCATGATTGGATAGATAGATTAACTGATTTGCATGGCACGGCATTTGTGTCTACATTTGTCATTTAACTTTTTATATCACACTTTCGGATTGAGGCATCGAACTATAAAATAATTGCTTGTCATATGACATGTTTTATTGAATCTCTGCAAATCACAGCTGAGAACGTATGTCACATGGCTGCCATCTGAAGCCACTTCCGCCATTGTTTTCTTACTGGCAATTGACAAAATCGTTGCCAAGAAAGGACAACTGATTCGAAAGCAAATCATTTAAGAAGACACGGGGAAACATTCGCGTCTGCTCCCTGTAAGATCATCCAATACTGGTGGTAGCCATGGTGCAGTCTTGCTCTGCATACGGATGTAAAAACAGATATCACAAAGACAAAAACATTTCATTTCACAAGTAAGTTAAACTCTGACCACGTTACCTAGTTCGATAGCTAATGCTATCTCGCTAGCTTTAAATTGACAGTTGTTTGTGGTAAGGCTGACAGCTGATGGCTTGGTCGCTACACTGTAACCAATCGGTTATTGTCCCTCAAGATTGTGATCTAAGCTGCTCTCTGTGTTGTGCTTGCGATTAAGTTAACGTTGCATTCTTCTTCAAAATCAGGCACGGTTTGCCAATCAGCATATTAATGAAGAGTTAGCTTGAGTACTGCAGCTTGTTATGTCTTGAGGCAAACTATTTCAATGTGTCGACTCATGTCCACCTCTGGCTGTAGCCTGTTTGCACAAGGTTGTCAAGTCGACATGTTCAAACACTGTACTGTGACTATGATCGATTGAGCTGTTGTACGAGTCGTCTTTCATGCTCCAGGGTTTGGTAGAGCTTTAACCTTGAACACATTGCCTTCAGTTCTGACTACGAAATCTGTTTTTCGTTTCAATGTAATATTATAGGTTCCCTTTAGCACGACCGGACGTGTGTGGGAAATGGATTGCAGCGATGAAGAGGAACAACTTCAAACCAACCAAATACAGCAACATCTGCTCCGACCATTTTACCAAAGACTGTTTTAAACGAGAATGCAACAACAGGGTTCTTAAAGAAAATGCTGTGCCTTCGCTGTTCTTTTTTGGTAAACTACAGATCAAGGTAATAATCCAAGTTATAAACAATCACATTTCACTTTAGATATCAAATCCCTTAAACATAATAGATCCAAAAGCCACATTTTAATCCAAGACCAGATCCAAGGTAGCTTTACCATTCCCAAAACAGACATGCAAACATCAAAACTTTCGATTTTCTTGTCTGTACTAAACTTCTGTACAACACAAATCCAACAATAGCTATTAGGCTGCTACATGTTGCTCTTTAAGGGAAGGGAACCCTATTCACCTCAGCCGGCGTACATGTTTGTCGCCGTCGTTGACTTTGACGTTTGTGACAGGCGGAGTCGCTGGAGGACCCGTTCCCCTCGGAGATGGTGGGCTTCCCACTGGCGCTGCCCCTCTCCGACTCCGACGAGACGCCCCTGCTGCAGCCCTCGGAGCCCACCCCCACCCAGACGCAGGCGCACACCTTCGCCCAGGCGCACGCCCTGGTCTCCATGGCCACGGAGCTGGAGGAGGAGGAGGAGGAGGAGGAGGAGGCGGCGGCGGCGGAGGAGGAAGAGCAGGACGCCGCCGCCTCCGCCGCGGTATTCGTCCCCGAGCTCCCGCACTGCGCCTCCGTGTCGTGCGACCACAACTACACGGTGGAGGACTCGGTGCAGCAGAAGAAACGCATCGAGCAGCTGGAGGAGCAGCTGGACAAGCTGAGGAAGAAGCTGAAGACCACGCAGCAGAAGTGCCGGCGCCAGGAGAGGCAGCTGAAGAGGCTGAAGGCTGTGGGGGACTTCCACCGAGCCAAGAGGGACAGCCTGACGCTGGGCGAGGGCTACGTGATCCTGCCCAAGCAGCTCTACGATGTGCTGAAAGAGATCGACACCATAGACTGACCGGGGTTGGGGGGTGGGTGGGGGTGGAGGGGGGGGGTTCTGAGAGCACACACGCACAAACACTTGCTCATCTGACAAACAAGCGAAATCCGTTTGGTTGTACTGTCATCTCTGCTCTGGGTTTTTTAATTCCCGAGCAGAACCGTTAAGGGCTCTCCCACCAAGGCGCACCATGTGTTGACTTAGTTTGATTCTTTCAGTTCACATTTTGAGATTCCCAAAAATTGTCTAGGAAAATGTTCCACAGTGTGTTTTTCTGACCAAAGTGCAAGTTCTTACAATTGCCTTAACCTTCCATCATTTTTTTTTTCTCAACACTAAAATCAACACAGTTATTAACGTTAAGTATTTGCCTTCCTTTTTTTTTCATATTAAGTCGTGCTTTCTGTTTGTGTCAGTGGTCATAATTTATTTTCTTTTTTTGACTGACAACTTGAGTTACCACTAATGATCATTCATTTAACATAATTTGGTTTGAGCCGTGCTCTGTAATAGGTTACATAAGGATATTACAGCAGCAGCAATTGTGGGGGGGGGTGGGGTGGGGGCGCGCCAGTCTGTCAGTTTAAGGCTTACGTTTTGAAAGCCCTTATTTTGGTCACTTAAATCAGAATACTCGGTGCTAGCAAATGCTTAAAGTCAAACAAGTCACATTTGTGTCACTATTGTTGGATTTTACATTTCTAAATGCTCTGGAGAAAAGTTATAGAATTGTAAGTCAAATTTGTAGAGGTCTCCTTTATATCAAGGGTTTGATTGACTCCCGAACGTTGTCCCAAACATTTTTCGCTGTGTGCGTTGCTTTACAGTGGAGCTTTAACCACAGTTTCATTTCGCCAGTCCAGGGTGTTGCCTTTGTTTCCGACTCATCTCTGTCTTAGTACCTGGGCTGTGGCAAATGCCCCTGCAAGCCTTGTTTACTTATACAATAACAAAGTAACTAAAGGGCTGTTCTGACAGAAGCTAAATTAAAAGCCATACACAGCCACATAAACAAATACAAATTCAACATGTATTTAATAATAAAAAATGTTTTTCATGTTTTGTTAAATACATGTTTTATTCAGTAGACTGTGTTGTTTTGTTTGTGCGTATAGCCAAGATGGTATTTGTTTATTTGTAAGACATTATTTGTGGGAAACATTGTATATTATGTTGTTCTGAAACACTGTCTCACTACATTGGGTTACTTCATATGTCTAAGTAAATTATTGATTGATTTAATTTTGTTGTTGTGGAATGTTGTTCTGTATTATTGGCTCGAGGCTTGTACAGCCATTAAGACGCTATGTCGCATTAGTGCAATGACAAGATGCTTCCAAATTTTGTTTCAGCTACCTCTACATCCGCCAGATGGCGATGCTATCAAACACACACAGTGAGAGCAGAAGTAAAACAACAAAAGTTATATAATTGTAATTCACTTGCGCCAGTAGAAATGATAAAATAGTTGAAAAGACATCAGGAAAAGACCACCCAGAATAAATAATCGCTCAACTTGATTATAGATTCGACTGGTCCTATTAATATGGGTGTTGTTGAAGCGCTTTAAAGGCTTTTTCATTGGCTCTTGTCTTGGGAGCTGACTTGGGTTGGCTCTTGGCGGAGCGCAGTTGGAGCGGGTTAGAGGAATGTGTCATGCTGGAGACCGTTGAAGAGAATCGAGTGCTCAAATCGGTGATTTTAATGGATCCATGAGGTATGGTAGACAGATTGATTGACCTGATATGTTATGAGTCGTGTGGATGTCTGTGGTTTTGAATAGTTTTTTTTATTGTGTGTTTTGCGTGATTGAAGTGGAACTTTCCCCGTCAATCAAGCATGACAGACTTGCCCAAACTAGTGTCTGTAACCTATTACGGTTTTCGCGGAACATACTGTTCAGCTATTTCTGTTAGCTGATTAGGTTATTTCGACCACATAAGAGCTGATCTATGTAGGACTGAAAGTCTTGAGTTTTTGAAACCAAATTGTCATTTTACTTTGGTGTGAAGTAACCGCTACAAAGACTGTCTTTAATAGCCTGATTATATCATCTGAATATGTAATGACCACTGTAATGACTAATGGCTAGGTGGACGACTATTAGAGTGATAATGCTGATTAGAAAGTTTAAGGGTCCCTGTTTGTCCGTCTTTCTTTGCCCTGTGTGCGTGAAAATGCTGAAGCCTGCAAAGTAACTTCAGTTCTGCTTGCTGTCATCCTTGGTTATGTTTTGCTGGTTATGTAACTGGGAACTCGGCTGTTGCTATGGGTTTGCGATAAAATGCTGTTTCCAGTTGTTCTCACTTTGTTTTCTCGCTTCAACCCACACAATAAGTTTGCCTACGTTACCCCTTTATTGACTATGCCTACTTAAGTTAATCACATATATTGATGTAATCAATGTTTTTTGACAAACCAAACACGAATGTCCTAATGTTAGTCAAACATTTTGCCATTTAAGCACTTTGTATTTGTGTGTGCATTGGCGTGTGTGTGTGTGTGTGTTTTGAGGCATGCTCTGTTTATTCTTTCTGTATTAGTCCATCTGTAGTACAGCGGTCAGACTGGGAGTTTGCCTTCTGTTCTGCTCTTAATATCAGCACACACAGTAGGCACTCTCTTGCTCTAGCTCACTTACACACACACACACACACACACACACTCACACAGTTTGCTCACACACGGCAGCACACCGATAGGGACTGAGAGATTTTGGAGGAGCATTTTCCTTGATGACTTAAGCTACAGGGATTTTCTATTACAACCTCCTCCACTTCCCTCTTAGGACCAAGACCTCAAAAGGTGCGGCCAAAGTAGGGACTTACCTGTGTTAGGGGATGTGTGTGGGTTTCCTGTGTGTGGGCGTCCGCTTAGTAACAAATGGAAACAACCTGGAACTCACCTTCTTTTTTTCCCTTTTTTTTTTCTTCCTCAGATTACCTCTTCAGGTGCTGATATTCAACTTGATATAGCATGGGTTTTCCCTCCAGCTACGTGGGCTTGATGAAAAACAGAAGGGTTTAAGGTGCTGTTTGTTGGGTTCCGTATTTTGAGTAGTGATCTACGTTCTAAAAGCTGTAAGTGAATGTTATTCCTTTCAGCATACCTGCTGTCAGCCAAATGTCTTTCCTTTTGTGTGTGTGGTGTGTGTTGTGTGTGTGTGTGTGTGTATGCGTGTGTGTGTGTGTGTGCGTGTTCGTGTGTGTGCGTGCGTGCGTGTTTGCTCATAGACTCACAAGGAAGGAATTTGTCAATGTGGTTCCTGCTCTGTTTGCGCAGCACAAACTACCTGGATAAATATTAACTATTAGACTTAACCACTACATGATGCAGATGCTCAAAAACAAGATCAATGTTTTCTTGTGAACGAGAGAGTGAGAGCGAGACTGTTTTTGCGTGAAGGTAGAGTCAACAGTTCATTCCTCGTCTCCAGGCTGTCACCACTCTCCAGGTTCTCCGTTTTCGTTAAGCTAGTCAGGGTTCCATGAGCGACACAATAGTTTCGTTCAGCCCCATTTTGACCCGTCCCACCTGAACAGATCGGGCCGGGCACTACCAGCCTGATCGATGTGGGACGGCTCGAGTCCAAAACCCGTCTCCCCCGTGTGTGTGAGAGGCCCGGAGGCTCCTCTCACCCGAATTGACCCTTGGAGCATCCACACGGTCCGGCGCTTCACCTATGTACTGTGAGAGCACGTTTGCCAGCAACCTGGCACCAAGCTCTGTCCGTCCTGGTCCACACGACGTTGAGAATAGGATCAACAGTCTAGCTCCTGTCTGAGTGCATAGGCTTTATTTTTAATTTTTAATTTTTTACAGTGTTTTTAGTGTGGTGCCCCCCCCCTGGACCGCAAACACTTTGATTCCCACAGTTAACTGTGTGTGTGTGTGTGTGTGTGTGTGTGTGTGTGTGTGTGTGAGAGAGATAAGGTATGCGTCACCTCGTACTTAGCGGACTCTTCCCTTGCGTCGTTGGCCCCAATAAACTTAAGAGGGCTGGATTTTCGGTCCCAAACCCACCGGCCTTGCAACTCCTGCCATGCGGCCAGCCAGTTGTCACGGAGACCACCCCGACCTATAGCCCCCCCCCCCCCCCCCCCCGGGCTCTCTACCCTCCCTGGAATGTTATTGGCTTTTCTTTATGGGCTCCGACCCACAGAACAAAGGGCCCTTAACGGCCATTTAAAGACACAAGCTGTAATTCAGTGAAGGGTAAAAAGGGGTTGAGCCACCACTTCCCCTGTGGAGAGGCTTGGCTTCCACTGACACTGGCTTTGGGAAACGTTACCGAGGTCCTCTCCTCTCTCACCGCACGGGCCTTCGCTAGAGCAGCCGAGATCTCGGCGTTCCACTCAGAATGTTAGCTGGCGAAGATACGTTACATGCACTTGGATTCATCTGGATTAGGGCTTTGCTCCCAGAACTCGAGGTCTGGCACACTGAGGTTGAAGGATTGACCCTTGTTGCCATCAAGTGATTGGGTGGGAAATGAGGTCGTGTGTGTGTGGGGGGGGATTGGATAGCTGGTTGGTTGGTATGCTCTATCTGAGATCAACTTGCCTGTGTTACTTGCCAGATCCTCACACTCAGCAAACCCTCTCCTAATAACGGAAAGACAAGCGAATAAAAGTCATTACATAGGTGTGACAAGGGTTCCTAAAGAACTGCTTCACTAACATTTTACCCTTTGGTACCACATTCTTGCATATTCTGGTATTAGCTATTTAAACCCAGGCGTATGAGTAATCCTCTTATAGTTGCTGTTTTGAACTGTTTTGCTGTTTTTGCAACTTTCAGAGCAGAGAGAAAGAGAGAGAGATGGGTAGAGAGAGAGAGATGGGGAGAAAGAAAAAGAGATGGGGGAGAGAGAGAGAGAGAGAGAGAGAGAGAGAGAGAGAGAGAGAGAGTGGAGAGAAAGAAAAAGAGATGGGAGTGGGAGAGAGAGAGAGAGAGAGAGAGAGAGAGAGAGAGAGAGAGAGAGAGAGAGAGAGAGAGAAAGAGAAAGAGAGAGATGGGGAGAGAGAGAGATAGAACACACCACCCAGCCATGCATGAGGTTACTATGACACACCCTCAGACAGCCCCTGGGGCTAAACACAGACCTCGCCCATTGACCTGAACACTGTGATGTCCTATTAGCCTCCTACCATAGTGACATCTTCCACTTAGCTCTTATTTCACTAGTGTCTCATTCTAGAATAACGACATAATTCAAATCTGATGGGTCATTAATATGCGACACACAAAACATGACTTATTTTCCAAAAAGCTGCGATGCTTTTTGGTTCGACCCATGGAGTGAGGACTCAGGACGTTGAGTTTCCCTATGTAGTCTTACATCGAGGCTATGCAGCAATCGGATAGGTCGTTGATATGATGTAGGAAGACAAGGCAGGTCTAGCCTAGCTTAAATACCAGGAAGTACAGAGTGCGGTCCAAAATCCATTTTCAGGCAAGGCAGAGTATCAACTGCTGTTGTTCTATTTGTCTCTTTGTCTCACATTTTCAATTTTTGATAGCTCTCTTCTCTTGGTCTATTTCCAGCCTCTTGCCGTGCAGGGAATACTGCTGTATTGTTTGATACCAGTCATCTGCTGTCACTGAGTCACTACAGGGGTCATACATGTTTTACAGCATAAGAAAACATTTCCCTCCCATCAACACAAACAAATATTCAGCTTTTCAAGTTTTTTAAAGCAACTTCTTCCCTAGACAAATTTGGACTCAAATAAGGACATTGACACTTAATATGAGGCTGTATTTCTCCTGAAAGAATTGACTAGATTTAAATGCTGCTAGGGTCATCCCCAAAAAACGTGTGTCCTCTCTTGTTTGTAATCTGTTTTTTGTTGTTGCTGGGGCAGTAAACCGACTTGTCAACAACCGACATTGTCTGTCTTTTGCTTGAACCAGGGCGTCCTCTTACCTGGCTATTGATGAGAGATGGCTTGAGCCTTGAGCAGTAGTCTTGTCCCTGCTGGATCTTTTTAGTCTGGAAAAAGTCGTCTTTCAAGTGCCTCAAGTCTGAGTGAAGGTTTGTTAGATTGAAGACATAGGCCATTCAGACTATCTTACCTAGCATGGTTTGAACCACATACCTGACTCAGAAAAACACAAAGCAAGCTGAACCACAATATTCTGAAGGAGATTGAATCAAAGGATTCGACTACGTTTAATGCCACAGCAATATGGCTAATCTTTTTCCACCCCTCAACCTGTATCACAGGAATCTACTAGATGAGAAAGTGTTGTGAGGCCAGTATGGTTGCTGTGGACAGCTCACTCTGAGTTCATAGGACTGCTGCTTGGTGTCTGGGAAAGCCCGCACACATTCCAAAAAATACAGGTTCAGCGCAGTCCTGACTATACCATATGGGAGACAGGAGATCCTCTATAGTACAGGCTCTCGTGTAAACAGCACCTCTTTGTTTGAGTCTAGTGACATTGCAGACACAGTCGAGCTATCTCTACCTCTTATCACTAGGTTCTCGCCTGTGAAGACGATGCCAATCAAAGGATGTCTCTGTGTGTGTGCGCGCGCGTGCGTGCGTGCGTGCGCATGCACGTGCACATGCACAAGCGAGTGCTTCCCTTGACTTGCTTCGTGCGTCTGTGCACCTGGGTTCGTCCGTGGCGTTGCCGACGGCAACCCGTCTCGCCGACCCAGCCCCGCTTGGAACAGCCCCAGTCATGTGACTGTGACCTCACGCTAGAATCATCCATTGTACTGCTCCGCGTCAGAACAAGCGGTAACAAGATCTGAACAGAGATATATATCACCCACTGCAACCCCCCCCCCCCCCCCCCCCCCCGGCAAGCCTGTCAGCACACAGTGTTCTCTGGCGGTGTGCATATTGTTGTCCAGGTGGAGAAAGAGGAAAGAGAAGGAGGGGACTTTTGTTTGCTCAGCTCCTCGCCGTGGTGTTGTTGTCCGAAAGATTCGAATCGGAGTTGTGGTCGGGGCTGGAGGCTGAACTGCTGCTCAAAGCTGGCTTTTCAGACGTGCCTGAATAAGTGTGAAGTGAAAGGAGAACCAAAGCAATCCACCTGGAAACTCCCCATTAAACATTTGTTTTCGATTCCCCGTGTGTGTAGTCCCACCTCTATTCAATTGGGTGTATATAGTTTCCTCCTGAAACGCTTGGATTTGTTTTGCTCTGACATTAAAACGCTTCTGTCGCTCGCAGGAGCCAAAGGGGATGTTCCTGCTGTCCTGAGGCAGCCTCCACACGCCAGTGAACGGCCCAGTCAGCCGCTCCGCTCGCCCTCAGCGCGCCTCCGCCCGGCGGGACTATTGGTGCCAGCCTCTCCTCCTCGGGGTCGCCTCCACGGCCGGCTGACAAACCTCCGCTGTTCCCCTCCTCCTCCTCCTCCTCCTCCCCTCTCCTCCGGCTCCCCTCCACCGCCCCCCCGCCCCTCCGCCACGCCCTCCCCGCGCTGCTGCTGCTGCTGCTCCCGGCCCCCCGCCGCGGCGAGATGTCCGTCGCCCTCAAGCAGGTCTTCAACAAGGACCGCACCTTCCGGCCCAAGCGGAAGTTCGAGCCGGGCACGCAGCGCTTCGAGCTGCACAAGCGGGCGCAGGCGTCGCTGAACGCCGGCGTGGACCTGCGGGGCGCCGTGCGTCTGCCGCGGGGCGAGGACCTGAACGACTGGGTGGCGGTGCACGTGGTGGACTTCTTCAACCGCGTCAACCTCGTCTACGGCACCGTGTGCGAGTTCTGCACGGCGCGGAGCTGCCCGGTCATGTCGGGCGGGCCGCGCTTCGAGTACCGCTGGCAGGACGACGGCAAGTACAAGAGGCCCACGGCGCTGCCGGCGCCGCAGTACATGAGCCTGCTGATGGACTGGATCGAGGGGCAGATCAACGACGAGGGCGTCTTCCCCACCAGCATAGGTGAGGCACGGGGGGGGGGGGGGGGGGGGGGGGGCGTCTCTGTCTTTGTGTCTCTCTTTCTGTGTGTGTCTCAGCATGGGTGAGGCACGGGGGGAGGGCTTTGTGTCTCTCTTTCTGTGTGTGTCTCAGCATGGGTGAGGCACGGGGGGGGGCTTTGTGTCTCTCTTTCTGTGTGTGTCTCAGCATGGGTGAGGCACGGGGGGAGGGCTTTGTGTCTCTCTTTCTGTGTGTGTCTCAGCATGGGTGAGGCACGGGGGGAGGGCTTTGTGTGTCTCTTTCTGTGTGTGTCTCAGCATGGGTGAGGCACGGGGGGGGTGTCTCTCTCTGTCTTTGTGAGGCAGGTGGGGAGGGTCTGGAGGGGGGGTCTCTCTCTCTGTCTTTGTGTCTCTATTTCTCTGTGTGTCTCAGCATGGGTGAGGCAGGTGGGGGTCTGGAGGGGGTGGTCTCTCTCTGTCTTTGTGTATCTCTTTCTTTGTGTGTCTCAGCATGGGTGAGGCAGGGAGGGGGGTCTGGAGGGGGGGTCTCTCTCTCTGTCTTTGTGTCTCTCTTTCTCTGTGTGTCTCAGCGTTCCCTTTCTGTCTCTCTCTTTCTCTTTCTCTTTCTCTATGTCTCTCTCTCTCTCTCTCTCTCTCTCTCTCTCTCTCTCTCTCTCTCTCTCTCTCTCTATGGTGTGTTTCTTTTGCCGGTTTCAGGCGGTAGCTTTACCGCGCTCCCGTTGAGCTGCTTTGATCCCCCCCTGAGGGGTCAGGTGGGTCGGGGGGGAGAAGATGGTCTAATTGGATCGAAGGCTCTTTACACGGCTGACCTCCTCGGAATACAGCTGGTCTGTCAGAAAAGCCCTCTGGGGACCTCTCACAAGAGGTCCCCACCTGGCAGATCAAATACACAGAAACATAAACACCAAGAGGAAACGTACACTGTCCAAGTAGCTGTTAGGGAAGATAACTCCACATCAGCCCCCCACCCCACCCCCCCGGTGTGCTAGCAAGCTCGGGCTAGGAGCCTCCTGGAAAAGTCTGTTATGTCAGTTTTCTAAGGTCACACAATCCCAAATCCCGAGTTGTTTACCCACTCCGTGCGGGAAGGGGCGGCTGTGGCTAGGGGAGGGAGAGCTGGTGGACGTTTTTAGGAATAAGCTGCTTAAAGAGGTCCGTGTCACTGTGTGGTCTGTGGTCTTTGTTTTAAAATAGGGTTGTGTTTCAGAAAGCGTCACGTGTGGGGCCTCACAGGCAGTGAAACCAGGAGGATGGATTAGATTTGGTGTTGATAGAGGGCGACTCCATTGAACACGCGTTCGGCTTTGCTTGTTGCTTTGAGGAAAGTGTATATTGTGTGGAAGTATACTGCCGTAAGTTTTAGTTCATGACAGTGAAAGCCAATACAACTGAAACTGCTTATGGATGTTGTAGTTTTTTTAATCAATTCGTTGGTTTATTTATTTTGCCTTATTTTACTTAATTTACTCATTTATTAACCCTTTGCTTGGTCTGCAAAATAATGACAAATCTTCTTTTTAATCGAGGAAAGAGTATTTGAATGGTATTTTGGCATTAGCCTAGCAGCACAACGTGATCTATACAGAGGGAGGTTGTTGGTGGAGCAGTCTCCTTGGCCTCAGGGTCACTGCTGGCTGCAGAAGAGCTGCTACTGACAAAGGTGGCGATGATGACAATGGCGGGTATCAGTGGCTGCTGGAAACTCAATCCTGTTCAGCCTCGTAATTATGCAGAGACATCTGATCTCCGTGCGCACACACACACACACACACACACACACACACACACTCCCGCAAGCTAAATTGGCCTGGGTCACCCAGGTGGTTGAAATGGTACCCACAATATAGCCGGTCTTTGTTGCCCGCAGGAGAACCTGAGTCATAGACGATCCTGCTTGTGCCAGCGTCCTCTCTCTCTCTCTCTCTCTCTCTCTCTCTCTCTCTCTCTCTCTCTCTCTCTCTCTCTCTCTCTCTCTCTCTCTCTCTTTTTCCTCTGTCTCCTCTGTTTCTCTCTCTCTCACTTTTTCTCTGATTCTCTCTCTCTCTCACCTTTTCTCCATTTCTCTCTCTCTCTCTCTCTCTCTCTCTCTCTCTCTCTCTCTCTCTCTCTCTCTCTCTCTCTGTCACATTTTCTCTCTCTCCCTCTCTCTCTCTCTCTCTCTCTCTCTCTCTCTCTCTCTCTCTCTCTCTCTCTCTCTCTCTCTCTCTCTCTCACCCTCTCCTGTCTCCTCTTTGCTGTGTGTCCCAGGTCCCCCATTACCCACAGCCAGACATCCATTATTCAAGTCGGAGCATGCACAGTCACTGTTCCACCTCTAGCAGCACATGTGATGCCTGTGTGCCTGTTCTCTCTCTCTCTGTGCGTGTGTGTGGAGTGTGTGTGTGTGTGTGGGTGGAGAGGGCACCATGTTTTATTAAAGGGTTCCAGGGACCAGGGGAGGGGGGGTGAAGGATAAAGAGGGTTTGTTTTAGATATTCACTCAAGTCAACTGGCAGTCAACAGTTCCCCAAACAGGAGGGAATGGACACACACACACACACGCACACACAACAAATATCAACATCAAAATTCAACGCTACGACACAGGTCACCTAAAAGATGATGACGTTTTTTTTCTTTTTGCGTCATAGTAATACAAAGAATGTATTACAACATTCTATACTTTAATTTTAGACCACAGCTTCTGTCTGGATGATTTTTTGATGTGGACTAGCCTTAAGGCCATGTTGTTCTCTACCTTAGGTAAACACACCAGGATTGTTTCCTGGGTATTCTCAGATTACCACCATGTTCCAGTCTAATCCGGTTTGACCACAACTAGCTCGACCACCGAGACTGGCGACAGACTGACCTGCCGCAGTATTGATCACACCAGAAACCTCTTACTGTGTGTGTGTGTGTGTGTGTGTGTGACAACAGATTGAAATGCTGGAGGAAAGGCTCACAGTTTAGTAACCTTTTTAGGGTCTCCTGGGAGATAAAACCAAAACAGAAAGCTAACAGAGACAAACACACTGCTGTATCTCAATCAACCGCTTTACCACCACTGTGCTCTAAATCTCTCGTAATGGTTGCCTATGGGTCTGGGTCTGAAGCTTAACGCAAAGCTAAACCGCCCAGGATGGACGGATGGATAGCTTTTTTGTCCTAGCTTTCCCAAAGAGGATTACATTCCATGGGCTTAGCGATGGAAACCCCTCTCCACCGACACCCACAGATCTCATCTTGTCAGAAGCATCTTGGTGCATGGGCCCGCACCCAAAATGTGATGGGGCACCCTTTAACTTCAACGTCAGGGGTAAACACGTAAGATGTATTGTTCGAGTTAAATCCGGACCACTTGAACTTGAAAAGTTGACGTAATTCATAAATGTGGTACTCTATAACCCAAAGCATCGTTAGGATGACGTACTGAAAGTGTGTTTGATACAACTTTAGGTTTGTTCAGCAGTAAGCAAGCTCTTATTTTGTCCACGCAGGCCACCGTACATGGCCAGCGTATAAGATACACGTAACATTCCTTTCAACGTGTGTGGACCGAAAAATATGTCGACAGGAAGGACGCCCTGAGCAACAGGTTTGACATTCACATGGCTAGGTATGATTGTTTTGAAGACTAGTTTCCAGTTTTCCCGATTTCAGTCCAAAGTGTACGCAGTGAAACGGGATTTGTTTTCCGTCGCTGTGTGTGTAATCCTCTCAGACGTGGCTGGCTGTCGACTTAACCAGTCAGACACAAAAGGTTTGGTGACTAAGAGGGGGATTCACGCTCCAGGATATCTAGGGCGCCGGGGTCAGAGGTCATCTCACAGGAAGTGGCAGCTTTTTGTTTTCACGTGCATGCGCGTGCCGTGGGGAGGTGGGCCGGGCCGGAGGAAACACTTCCTCTCTGACGGGCATGTGACCTCCTGTACTGAGGCCCCGGGCTCCTGGTGAGCCCCCGGGCTCCTGGTGAGCCCCCGGGCGTTCGACATCGTGCTGATTTAGCGTCCTAGCGAACGGTGCGTCTATTTGCATATTTAATGTCTGGCAGGACGCACGTGCAAATCATTTTTTTTGTGTGAGTAATAACGTTGACTTTCACTTGTGTATGTATAATAGGGTCGCTGTGGAATATTGGCCGGGGTTCAGTGAGGAAGCAAACACTCTCCACGGACACTTTGCCTTCGTTAGAAACCTCTGTTCTTTTCTGAAATGTCTCTCTGCAGTTACTCGTCCACCATTTTGGATCTAGCTGATACACTTCCTTTGTTTATAACCCTCAGTCTTTCGCGTTCACTCTGTCCGGTGCCTAATGTCAAGAAAAAGAGCAAGAGAAGACAAGGCAGAGATAAAGAGAGGGAGAGAGGGAAAGAGAGAGAGAGGAGGGCGACGGAAGCAAGTGAGCAGAAAAGAGAAAGGGAGAAATGGGGAGAGAGAGAGAGAGAGAGAGAGAGAGAGAGAGACAGAGAGAGAGAGAGAGAGAGAGAGAGGAGGGGGGGGTATGGAACATGAAGTCCTGCTCTCTGTTCCCTTCCCTCCATCCCTCTCTCCATCTCTGTTCCCTGCCCTCCATCCCTCTCTCCATCTCTGTTTCCTTCTCTCCATCTCTGTTCCCTTCCCTCCATCCCTCTCTCCATCTCTGTTCCCTTCCCTCCATCCCTCTCTCCATCTCTGTTCCCTTCCCTCCATCCCTCTCTCCATCTCTGTTCCCTTCCCTCCATCCCTCGCTCCATTGCCTTTGGAGCGTCACCCTCTACGATGGACGTGTCTGGTAAACGTCCATTGAACCACACTGGCGGACCCAACACTGATCCTGTTGGTCTTGGCATTCCAAAGTTTCTGCCTGTGGTTATGCCGAAGTTTTAGGCACTGTGTGTGTGTGTGTGTGTGTGTGTGTGTGTGTGTGTGTGTGTGTGTGTGTTTGTGTGTGTTGGTTAGTGTGTGTGTGTGTGTTGCTTTGTGTGGATATTATGTCTTAATAATGACTACCCTGGTCACCGGGTCTCTCATTAAATTGTTACTGAGGTACCCATTACTCTGTCTGGACACTCCCTCCCTCCCTCTTTGTCTTTCTTTCCATCTCATCTCTCTTTTCTCTCTCTATCCCTCACCATCTCTCCCACTGGTCCTGTTTTTTGGTCTCTCCACCTATCTGTTCCTCTGCACCCCGACCTCTTTCTTTCTTTCTTTCTTTCTTTCTTTCTTTCTTTCTTTCTTTCTTTCTTTCTTTCTTTCTTTCTTTCTTTCTTTCTTTCTTTCTTTCTTTCTCTGCCTCTCTCTCTCTCTCTCTCTCTCTCTCTCTCTCTCTCTCTCTCTCTCTCTCTCTCTCTCTAACCTCTGTTCCATACTCTCTCGCCCCCAGATGCCCACTGTATGAACCCAGTGGTAGTGCCAGCTCCCTTAGCCTAAAGCGATGCCCAGCCCTCTCTCCCGTCCTGACTCACTAGAACAACACAAACACGTTGTTACTTCCCCACGAGCACACACAGACTTACATCGCATAATCACCCTCTCCTCTCTTTCCCAGGTCGCTCCGTCGTTGTAATTCGACAGAACTCAGAAGGACCGGGGGTGTATAAGTCTCTCTGCTTTTACTGCTACTGTCTGCATCTGCTCCACCTCTTCCTTGGTGTTCTACCTCCAAGCCTCCAAGGCCAGCGGGCTACAGGGTTTTTGGCATCTCTCTGCCTTTGTGTCTCTCTCTCTCTGGCTCTGGCTCTCTCTCTCTCTCTCTCTCTCTCTCTCTCTCTCTCTCTCTCTCTCTCTCTCTCTCTCTCTCTCTCTCTCTCTCACTGCCCTTCTCACTGTTCTCGAAATATTTCTGTTTATCCACCTGACTCGCAGTTTTCCTCTCTCTCCTTCTCTCTCTCTCTCCTTCTTTCTCTGCTCATTGGCATCCTCTTTGCCTGATCCACCCCGCCCTGCCCTGGTACATTCCTCATAAGGGCTATCTCCCTCTGCCATGCAGGCACCTTAACAACGACGCCATCTGTTGACGCAGCAGTGCCAGGTTAAGAGGACACACACACACACACACACACACACACACACCGTGAGTTTCCGATCTCTCATCAGCTTTAGCTGTTAACTCTTGGCCCAGTCTATGTTACTTAAGGGAGTCTAACCTCTGCACGTCGCAAACCTGACAATCGAAAGGTTCTCTCTCCAAAGCTCCCTCTTCAGTGTCTCTGTGTCTCAGGCCTGGCTGTAGTTCCATATTTGCTGTCTTGGTTTTTTCTTGCCTTACGCAATAAGAAATGTCATGGTTGAAAATAATAACTTATTCAGGATGTTGGTCTATATTATTGATGCTGTTACACACTCTTTGGTAAATCATTTGAGACTTTTTTCTCAAATACAGTGAAGTTGCATAGGAATTGCATCATCGCCATCTTATTCTGTCATTGGGCATCAATTCCTTTGGAACTTTTGTGTAGGAGCTTTGAGGGGTTGTAAGGTATCCTGCTCTCCTGCTCCTGTCGCAATAGCACACACACACACACACACACACACACACACTTCCTGTCTTTTCTCTGTGGGCCTTAGCTGTTAGCGTGGCCATATCTCTGTCTACTGAGCCTCCCCTTGGTAAAATCTCTCTGGATACACACACACACACACATATGCTGCAAACACACAGGTTCACACACACACACACACTGCACGCATTTCGTTCAGACACATAAATATACTACTCACAGAAGCACACACAGGCAGACAGATATATTGGATTTCGGTCAGTGGTTGTGGTTGGGGTTAGATCAAGGTCAGTCTGGTTATCTATACAGAGGGTCTGTTTCTGGAATGTGGTTTAGTTACTACTAGCTAGCTAGTCATTACTGTAGCACTGGCTGGCTAGCTGGCTGATAGACTGGCTGGCTAGCTGGCTGACTGGGTGGCTGGCTGGCTGGCTGGCTGGCTGGCTGGGTGGGTGGCTGGCTGGCTGACTGGAGGAGGATAGGGCAGGAGAGAGGTAGTGGAGTTAGGCAGAAGAGAGGAGAATGAAGGAAAGAAGTAGAGGGAAAAGAAGAAAAAATGAGTGACAATAAGACTGTAGGGGAGTGGCGGTAGTGAAGATTAGTAGTGGTGTAGGTCACAAGTGTGAGTGTGAGTGTGAGTGTGAGTGTGTCAGCCGCAGGGTGCAGGCGTTTCATTTACTGTTACTCTTTGATCCCCTCTCCCTGTTTCC
>CM030172.1:6183153-6188153 GCA_017639675.1 Aplochiton taeniatus
GGGGTGTATAAGTCTCTCTGCTTTTACTGCTACTGTCTGCATCTGCTCCACCTCTTCCTTGGTGTTCTACCTCCAAGCCTCCAAGGCCAGCGGGCTACAGGGTTTTTGGCATCTCTCTGCCTTTGTGTCTCTCTCTCTCTGGCTCTGGCTCCTCTCTCTCTCTCTCTCTCTCTCTCTCTCCTCTCTCTCTCCTCTCTCTCTCTCTCTCTCTCTCTCTCTCTCTCTCTCACTGCCCTTCTCACTGTTCTCGAAATATTTCTGTTTATCCACCTGACTCGCAGTTTTCCTCTCTCTCCTTCTCTCTCTCTCTCCTTCTTTCTCTGCTCATTGGCATCCTCTTTGCCTGATCCACCCCGCCCTGCCCTGGTACATTCCTCATAAGGGCTATCTCCCTCTGCCATGCAGGCACCTTAACAACGACGCCATCTGTTGACGCAGCAGTGCCAGGTTAAGAGGACACACACACACACACACACACACACACACACACCGTGAGTTTCCGATCTCTCATCAGCTTTAGCTGTTAACTCTTGGCCCAGTCTATGTTACTTAAGGGAGTCTAACCTCTGCACGTCGCAAACCTGACAATCGAAAGGTTCTCTCTCCAAAGCTCCCTCTTCAGTGTCTCTGTGTCTCAGGCCTGGCTGTAGTTCCATATTTGCTGTCTTGGTTTTTTCTTGCCTTACGCAATAAGAAATGTCATGGTTGAAAATAATAACTTATTCAGGATGTTGGTCTATATTATTGATGCTGTTACACACTCTTTGGTAAATCATTTGAGACTTTTTTCTCAAATACAGTGAAGTTGCATAGGAATTGCATCATCGCCATCTTATTCTGTCATTGGGCATCAATTCCTTTGGAACTTTTGTGTAGGAGCTTTGAGGGGGTTGTAAGGTATCCTGCTCTCCTGCTCCTGTCGCAATAGCACACACACACACACACACACACACACACACTTCCTGTCTTTTCTCTGTGGGCCTTAGCTGTTAGCGTGGCCATATCTCTGTCTACTGAGCCTCCCCTTGGTAAAATCTCTCTGGATACACACACACACACACATATGCTGCAAACACACAGGTTCACACACACACACACACTGCACGCATTTCGTTCAGACACATAAATATACTACTCACAGAAGCACACACAGGCAGACAGATATATTGGATTTCGGTCAGTGGTTGTGGTTGGGGTTAGATCAAGGTCAGTCTGGTTATCTATACAGAGGGTCTGTTTCTGGAATGTGGTTTAGTTACTACTAGCTAGCTAGTCATTACTGTAGCACTGGCTGGCTAGCTGGCTGATAGACTGGCTGGCTAGCTGGCTGACTGGGTGGCTGGCTGGCTGGCTGGCTGGCTGGCTGGGTGGGTGGCTGGCTGGCTGACTGGAGGAGGATAGGGCAGGAGAGAGGTAGTGGAGTTAGGCAGAAGAGAGGAGAATGAAGGAAAGAAAGTAGAGGGAGAAAGAAGAAAAGAATGAGTGACAATAAGACTGTAGGGGAGTGGCGGTAGTGAAGATTAGTAGTGGTGTAGGTCACAAGTGTGAGTGTGAGTGTGAGTGTGAGTGTGTCAGCCGCAGGGTGCAGGCGTTTCATTTACTGTTACTCTTTGATCCCCTCTCCCTGTTTCCGGGTGGAGAGGAATGTTTTTACTCCCCTCACCCATCCCCCCCCCCCCCCCTCCCCCCCCTTCTCACTCCTCCCCCCTCCTTCCCCCCTCCTCCTTCCACCTCCCCTCCCTCCTCCCTTTGCCCATACATACAGTCTTCAACCAGGCCCCCCTCCTCTGTTCTTTATCTTTAACACTCGTCTGAATTCCACGCCTCCATACTCTCATTTTATTACCCCACCCGACCCCCCCCCCACCAACACGTTTTCACCAATGGACCCCCCTTGCACCCTAAGTGTGAAGTTAAGCCTCACTTCCCCATTTCCTTTCTTCCTCTCTCCTATGGGACGGGGGTTTTGTCCCTGCGTCCTCTTACCCCCTCGCTCACCCCCCAACCCCCTCCCCCACCCCCCCGCCATGCTGTCCCCGCAGCATGTGGAGGCAGGCGTGCATCAGGGGGGGGGGGGGGGGCTGTCTGAAGTAACTGGAGCTCTACTTGAGACACGGAGCCGGGAGTCGGGGAGGGGGGGGGGGGGGGACGACGTAACTTGTGTGTGTGTGTGTGTGTGTGTGTGTGTGTGCCATGCTTCCAATGTTGTGACCGTACACAGTGTGTGTGTTACGGCTTGGCACTCGTGTCGGCCCGTTTTGGATCAGCCTCCAGGGCGGTGTGTTGTCCACAGTGCATTCAGGGGAAGGACAGTGCGTCTGCAGGCTGTATGGACACCATCTGAGCCGAGTGCTTGGCCTCCTTCTCCCTGCAGGTTTCCAGTTGCCGCCGTTCACTTTACCTGGCCGGCCAATACGTCTTTGGACCGGGTCGGTCTGAAAAAAAGGAAAATAGAATCGATTTCGAAAGCTAGCGGTCTAGTTCGATGAAATTCACCGTCTAAAGCTAAGATACAGATATCAATCCCCCTCTAAAGGCAATAATCCATGGCAAAGACCTAGGGGTCAGGTCAAACCTACATTTCAAACGCTTAGGCCACGTGCTGGACATTAGACACGGCACAGACAAAGCAAGGAATACAATATTAAGAATGAAATAAAAACAACATTGTTATTGTGGTTCTTATTCATATCAAGTGAAATTGAATTGATACGTTAGATCTTAAGTTAGCTCCTGTTCAGCACTCTGGCAACGAGCCCGGGCACTTTCGTGATCATGTGGCCACGTGGGTCCGTGTGTGTGTACGGTAATTGAAGGGTAGTGTAGCGTCACCCCCCCCCCCCCCCCCTTAACCCCCACATTAGTCGGCCAACAGGGGCTAACAAACCAGCTCTTTGTTTGCGGACAGAACTTTCGTTCTTTTTGAATCCCTCTGTTGTCAACGTAACCACGGTGTCTGAAGTCTCCTGATTGGTTTTAATGATAGGGTTCTGTGTTGACTGCAGACTGAACCCGTGTTACTGTTGATGTCGTCATCTTCATCATCATCATCATCATCATCATCATCATCATCTTCATCATCATCCTCTCCAGCCACCTTGTAATTAACCTTGATTAAATGCCTTCCCATCACCCTCCAAAATGCACAGTAGAGAGGGTTCTGAGACTAACTCTCTGTCTGTCTGTCTCTGACTGCCTGTCTGTCTCTGTGACTGCCTGTCTGTCTGTCTGTCTGCCTGTCTGTCTGGTCCATGTGATCTACCCTCACATAGTCATTGTTGGATCACAAAGCAGATTATTTGTCAATATTGCAATATGTTCATACCCAATATATTCCACGTGAAAGAAAGATTGAGAGAATGAAAGCGTGTGTGTGTGTGTGTGTGTGTGTGTTTGTGTGAGAGGGAGAGAGAGAGAGAGCAAAAGGGGAAAGAGAGAGAGAGAGAAATAGAGAGAGAAACAGACAGAGAAAACATGAAAGAGAAAGAGAAACAGAGAGAGACAGGAAAAAAGAGAGCGATAGAGACAGAAACAGAGAAAAGGGGACAGAGAGAAAGAAATAGAGAGAGAGATACAGAGAGAGAGAGAGATAGAGAGAGGTAGAGAGATACAGAGAGAGATACAGAGATAGAGAGACAGATTGAGAGCTTCGTAGGCTTACGGGCTTTCTTTCTGCACTCTATCCCTCTCATGGAGCAGCCCATCCTTTTGCAGCTTAATCTGTTAGGGCACGCATTGTGTCATGTGTGAGTCGATAAGTTTCCCTAACTGACCCATTCGCCTTGTGGCTTAGAGCTGAGGACTAAGGGGTGAGGGGGACTAAGGGGGCTGGGGGGGGGGGGGGTCGGCGACAGTTAATTAAGGGAGTTTTGCGTAACATCTCTGCCCGTGGGGAGGTTTCGTAGCCACCCTTCCCGTTTGTTTCAGAGGCTAAATGAGGCTGGCATCAGAGGCTGAGAGAGAGTGAGACAGATAAAGAGAGTGAGACAGATAAAGAGAGAGAGAGAGAGAGAGAGAGAGGGGAGCCTGTCTGCCGGGTTTAGGGGTTGCTACTTGCTAGTGGGTGAAGGACTGGTCTGAGGTGACGGTGCTGTAGCATGGAGAGCTCTCTGCTGCCCTCTGGCTGCATGAGAGACACACTGCAGGACTCAGGATTTAAACTCCCAGGCAAACGGGTTTTCTACTTTACTGAATGTCAAAGACTAAACTGTGTGTGTGTGTGTGTGTGTGTGTGTGTTTCTGTGTGTTTATTGAGAGAATTGCTGTTTGTCCGTGTCTTTGTGTGTCCGCGCAGAGAATTGGCGATTCAGTAGAAGTATACATTAGCATACGGTATTCTGAAGTATACTGGACTCTTGTGCCGCCAACGGTCAAACCTCCTCATTCCGTTCAGTTCACAGAGCTCCTCACATGGTGTTCTATACTGGTTCCAGTCAGCTTTTCTGTTTCATGCACAGTTACCCATTCCTTGCATTCCAACTTCTCCATAGAAGACATATTAATATGAGCTAATGGACTTGGAGTTGGCTCCATACACACCCACAGAAGAAAGCTTTCAAATTGTTCCGACGGTGTGGTCACATTGTTAATGATTATCGTGACGAAATGTTATCAATGATGAAGTTCATGATGGGGACAACACCTGTAGATGATTTTTGATGTCTGTTGTTAATTTCTACAACAACTAAATAAAAATGTAAAATGTCCACAGAGAGTAAATTGAGGCATTGTGTTGCCTGCTTGCCCCAGATACAATTTTTTGGGGTTTCAAAGCGCTGTTGTGGAAAGGACATTTCCGATGTGATGATCCAAACGGAAACAGACGGATGGGGTCGGTGTCCTGCTTTTAAATGGCGCTCTGGACAGTCATTGAGTCAACGTTTTCCCTAAAAGTGGCTCCCAAAAGATATGGGCTGATATAAAGTATATCTTTTTAGGCAATTTATAGAAGGCTATTATTTCTGACAGGTCTAAGCTGGCTGTGCACTCACTATTATTCA